>VZRU01016592.1:280824-300248 GCA_013398155.1 Pedionomus torquatus | reverse complement strand
CCCCCCAATTTTGTCACCCCGGAAAAAAAAAAAAAAAAAAAAAGAAGACTCTCTCCCATTCTCACTTTAATACTTGTCTCTGTGATAGCCTAACAAGGTTTTTAAACGCATCCTCAGGAAAGTCCTCCTGGCTATGCTGTGAAGTTTGGCAGACGTTGTCAGCTGTGTAAACCACTGTGACCGTCACTGTCAAGGAGTAAGCCTGCAGTGGGTAAAATAGACACCGTGTCACCGTGGTAGCTATCACACCATCACCAGATGACAGAGGAGGAAAAGATCTGCTTTTTTCCCCAAGAGCTCATGCACTTTCTACAGACGGACGGTCCATCCAAGCATAAGCAAAGAGACCAGAGGAATCAAAAACCTCTTGCAGAACAGAATGACCTGGGAAAAAAAAAAACACCAGGTGCAAAGCAACACCCTCCCAGAACATCAGAAGGCCCAAACAACACTGACCCATGTGCACTTTGGCTGGCTGCATCTCTGAGCTTCCCACACCTCAGGAACATCCTCAGGACATCCCCCTGGATGCCTCAAACTTTTTGGAGACATCACAGCTCCAGCTGACCTCGCCAGCATCCCTGACAGTACCGATGCCCGGCTTTGCAGGAGACAGATGCTAAATCAGAATCTTAAGCCTTAATATTCCGCAGTAAATATAAGGAGGTGCTCAACACACCAACATTTCTTGCTTTCCTTGTTTACTTCACTCACAAAATATGCAACTTTCTTGACCTTAATTACACTCCTTAGGAGTGTTCAGGCTGAAAGAGTCTCCACATCAGCCAAAAATAAGTATGGTTGACCTTAATAACTACTTTCCTTTAATCGCAAGGGAAACACCAATGCTACACCATTGTGTGTGCATCACTTTTCCTTAACGCCTACGTTTGCAGTGAAAGAACTGCACGAGTTAACCCTTTCGCTGCTGTTACCAACCCCAAAGATTAGCGCCTTTCAGGTTTGTTTTCAAGAGGGTACTTGTGGGATATAAAGCAAGTCATTCAGATTTTCCACTACACGGCAAAGTGACACTCGTGCCCGTTCCCACTATTTGTTTAAATATAAAACAGCGCTCAACTTTCCAGCAGCAGTTTCCTGTTTGACAAGTATTCAAATGAACGGCTGGGAGAGGTTTCACCAAAGCACACTTGGCAGCACTGGAGGTGAGAGACTAAACAGCAAACAAGCCCTTTTCGGGTGCTGGTGAGGCAAACAGCAAGTAGACGGGTGATGCTGCCACCCCACGGGTGCTGCTTGATGGCAGGTTGCCTGCCAGAAAAACAGAGGAAAGTTGCAGAAGCATAAAGCCAAGGAGACTACACAACCCAAAATAAATCTAAGGGAAGGAATAGCAGACTACCTCCTCACTTTTTTCAAAACACACAGCTGATGGAAAGAAGCTGCCTCAATGCTCAGACACCCAGAAGTAGCAGAATGGGAATAAAATGCTACCCTTTACCTTGCTGCTTCCTATTGACTGGGGGCATTGGCTTCCGAACCGGTCCCTGAACTGTGCTAAATAGGCAGGGGGAGGTGGACATTAGGCCAAAAGGGACAATAAATTTCAGCTTGTCGGGGTGAGAGTTTTCTGTGTTTCTCACTTCTATATCCAGTGTGATTTCTGTGAAATCTACAAAATTATGCCAGATTTAAAGATGTACAACTCACAGCAGAATTTCTTCTTTACTGCTTAATACTGATTCTTCTTAATTAATTCATTATGCCAGGACCAAAAGCATGCTAGGTGCCTGTAACATTCTCATCTACTTCTCCATTTCTTATAATTTTATTTCATACTGCAAAAATATTTCCTGTAATTGGACCTCTGGATACCTATTCACTTTCCATAAAACTGGCTGAAAACTACCACCCCGTTCTTCTTGTATTTGCACTGATATTTATTCAGCTATAGGGTTCCTCGGTGTTTTAATTGGTTGCAGCAGCTCATATAAGGCAGAAAGCATTCTTCCAATGATATTTCCTCTCAAGGAGGTTACAGCACGGAGATGAGATCAGCATCCTTGTTAGAGGGGCATGGAATTCAGTGAAGTGCAAAAATACAGCGCTGTACTAATTGTCAGTGTTGCAGAGAGAGAGCTCAGCATCCATTTGATGTAAATAACAGTAGTAGCAAGGCGGCAAAAAAATGCCAGTCAAAATTAAGATAAAGAGTCAGAACTTCTGGAACTGAAACTGAGATGCAGCACAATACTAACATAAAGTGGGTATGGTCAATTATTGCATTTCTTACTAGAGAGTCTGCACAAGTCACCACCTAAATGATTTGCCCTTCAACATTCCAGAGCAAGATTTTTATTCCATGTCACCATGATTTAAAAAGCTGAGAAATAAAGGACTGCATCTAAGCAAGCAGATTTTGATTCCAGTTGTCTCTGAATTGTTTTGATGCTTTTTTGGTCAGGTATCAGCAGTTTTGGGTACTGAGAATTCCTCTTTACATTGCTAGAAGCAAACCATTTGAGATACTAAAACCCAAATGAGAGTGCAGAGCTCTTGACAACACGGTTTGAATTTGCAGGACAGCAGAAACCACAAGTGGACTTGTCTTAAGATCATTTTGCAGTCAGTGGGGCTGGGAACTGTTTGAAATCAAGGTGCAGTAAGTTCCTTACCACTGGTTACAGAGACTTAGACATAAAATTGTGATTGCCTACAGCCTTCCCATGCCATTCAGAATTTCATTGGGCTAACGTGTCCATGTAGCTGTCTGATTAAAATATATCAGAACCTTTCTGCAAGGCTCCCCATGACAACTTGTAGCCTTGATGGTTCAGCAGATGGAAACTGTATGTAACAGGGCACCAGAATACACATTTCACAGAGGATTTGACCGGGAGACTGATTGACATATATGACTTCACCCTCAATCAAGAGGGACTTACTTCCAACCCGTTAAAAAGAAATAAAGTGCTTGGTTGCCAGTGAAATTGGTTGGTTGATTCAGACATGACAAGTGACTTGGACCAGATTGCTCATTATGATTTGAAGGATGCATTTAAGCCTGCTGACTGGCTGATAAACTTTGAGGTTAAGAAGTTTGCTATTATCTCATGCGCTAGGAGGGGGGAGAAAGTGCGCTGATGGAGACCTTCTGGCCTCATTACAGAGCCGTGGGGTAAACCTGCCTTCCCCAGGGTGCTGTCGAAGCTTGCTGGCCTGTGCTCGCTTGGTGAGGAGGTTGCAGCACAGCTGAGATGTCCTGTGCCACGCTGGCCGCTGCTGCTGGGGACAAGGAGGCCTGGCTCTGTGTGGGATGGAGGCTTCTGGTGCTGCAGAAGGGATGCTGGGGAGGAAGAGAGAGGGGGGTCAGGATGCTGGGGAAAGTGCTCTGAAAGATTTGCTGTCTGTGGTAAAAAAAAAAAAAAGTGTACAAATGTTTGCTTCCTGAGCTCTGGCAACGAGTGGAAAGTTATATTCTCTTTCAGGTATTAAGTCTTAACCAATAAATGATGACAGATAACTAAAAGAGAGGGATGGAAACCACACATGACAATTTTGAAAATGAACCCTTCTTTCTCTTGCTCTCAGATCAGCTCTTTTGGAAATAGTGTTGCAGAGTTTTTGGCTACCCATTCAAACCCACCACTTGTAATAAAACCATTCCCTCACACAAGGCACCAGAAGCTCATATCAGAAGCCGTTTGGCTTGTAACTTGAGGCTATGATGAAGAGAGCCTTGGTCACAGCTCCTGGGATAACTGCAGCTCTTACCCTTCCCGCCTTCCAGCTGCATCTACTCAGACCTTAACCTACATCTGCACCCTTGAAGTAGCACCAGGCAATGTGGCATCTTGTATCCCTGCCTCATTACACATTACTGCCTCATTAGCCTGACTTACTTTTGGTGTCTGCGGTTTCAGGTGCCATGACAATGGCAGTCAGGAAACCAGACTGACTTTCTAAACCAGAGTTATTCAAAACAAAACTTATGAGAGAGAAATTAGATGCTTAACACACCAGTACAATCTACATGCCCATCTCTCTTTTCCTGGAGATTTGTCACTCTTGAGGGCCCCAAACCTCTCTGCGAGATGTCCCTCTAAAACTCCTCAGCAGCTGCCTCTACCTCCACCTCATAGAAGAGGTTTCCCAAGTATTCAGCAATCTTTCAAGATCAAGGTTTTCAACGAAGCAACATACATCATGCTTTTTTACAAGAGTCAAAACCCCACGATATATGTCTCCAGCTTTGCTTACTGCCCTTTCAAGCATAAAAGAAGCATTTGTGTCTTTGGAGATGTGCTGAATCCATGACCACCTCCTTCCAGCAGCCCCTGTTGCATTCAATGGCACATAGGCATAAACCAAGCACCCTGATAACCCCCCTATGATACACCGAACCCAGTTCATGGACAAATTACATAGATTATTAGAGCCCATAATGTTGATTATTACAAATCAGCTGAAATATCTCTCTGGACAATAGAAAAAGGAGGCCCTAAAAAGATTCTAAGATTGTTAACTACTGGTTTTAAACTGGAAGAGGGGAGATTTAGATTGGATATTAGGAAGAAATTCTTTCCTGTGAGGGTGGTGAGGCACTGGAACAGGCTGCCCAGGGCAGCTGTGGCTGCCCCATCCCTGGATGTGTTGAAGGCCAGGCTGGATGGGGCTTGGAGCAACCTGGTCTGGTGGGAGGTGTCCCTGCCCATGGCAGGGGGGTTGAAACACGATGATCTTCAAGGTCCTTTCCAACTCTAACCATTCTATGATTCAATGTGGCATCACAGAGAGTAAAAGAAAAAAAAAAATTAAAAAAATCAATCAGGGAAAAGCATGTGGATTTAGAGAAGGAAAGAGTGAAGAGCCTGTATGACTAGGAAAGCTACCTATGTAGGGAAGCTGAAGTTTAACTCCATCACTTTCAGTGATGCTGCCAGTGAAAGAGTATCGGTTCACATATAGAGAGACAGCAATTATTTTATTGGTACATCAGACCAACAAAGTATTAGATAGTTGAGGAAAAAAAAAAATTAAACAAAGTCAGAAGCTTGTGATTCACCACTAACAAACTTAAGCTATTTGGGTTTGTCCGCCACGTGAAAGAGATCATCTGTCTTAAACGAAAAGCAATCCATGTAAAATCTTGAAAATACCAACAGCAATAGCAGTAGTGTGTCCTCGCACGGCTTAAAAGAAAGGAAGAAATCATCTCTTTGTGCAGATAGATGGCAAATATACATGTTCCATAGCTTTACACACAAGCCTTGGCTATCCATGCACACTGTTGCTCTGACAGACAGGCCCTGCTAGATGACCCCTGGCTATTTAGAGAAAGGGAACATGAGAAGCAGCTTCTGGAATGACACCTATGCCAAGTGCCTCCGGTCTTTCCCGTTTCTCTGGCTAGTCCACAGATTCACAATATTACAGCTTTTTAGATGCTCTTCTATCCTTTGCTGCATCAGGAAAAAAAAATAAAAAAGGCAAGAGGGAGAACCATGAGACCCGGCTGTCGAAAAAAAAAAAAAGGCTGAGAAGGAAAGGAAGCCAATGGAAAATACAGAAGTTTTTCCCTCTATCATTCGTGTTGGTAACATCAGCATTACAAGTAGAGCACACTCAGAAAGTAACACCATTTGTGATTTGACCCCTTCCCTTGACATTTATCACCTGCAGTAGTTCTAGGCTCAGTCAGAAGGCTTTTGTGAAACGTTTCTGTTTTTTTTTTTTTTTACAAAGGCTATTGTGTTTTGTGTGCTGGGCACGTCCAGTACCTTCTGGCTTGCCTCTCTCCTGGCAAACCCGTGCCTTTCTTTTCTGCACGACAAAGGTAGGAAGGAGCCTGCCCAGGGACCAGGCTGTCCCGCTGACCTGCCGGTGCCACCAGCAACACAAACCCTTTTCCCTGCGAGCCGGATTCCAGAGATCAGCTCTGCCAAGCCATTCGCTACGGCCACACGCTGCCACTGGAGTTTAATTATACCCTTCATCACACAAAAGCAGCTAATTCATGCTATAAATCATACCCCGACATGCAAACTTCTGGCGTCTCATTTCGTTCGCGCAAAATTATTTAATGCAACCGACTTTGAGGTGAGGAACTCTTTTATGTTGTTGATGTTTAGAGAAAGATTAATAGATTATTTGTTACTGGTTTAATAAATGCACTCCACAAACTGCAATCAACTGTCTCCTATTCATTTCACAGCTCCTAATTGGCTCAGGGTACAGGTTCTATTTCCAGTCTGAAGTGCCAAGATTATGTTTATTAAAACATAATTACCTTAATGTAATTGTTTTGAATTATTACATCTCCATTTAGTAGGACATAGTTAAAACAAATGAAAACATTCCTTGATCAGAGCTGATTTTCTAACTAATTATGGAAATGACCAGAGGAAAAAAAGACCGCAAACCCCACACTTCAAATTATGTTGCTTTCCTCATGTCAATTAATCACAGTCTTTGTACACACATTAGTTTTTGTACTTAATTATTTTTTTTTTTTTACCTATGGTTTCTACACCACTCCACAAACTTCAAAATACACAAAATTTGCTATTTTAGGGGCGGGAGTTCAGGCTCTGCCTGTAGTTCACAAGACTTTAATAGCAAGGACTGAATGAAGCAAAGGTCTCATGTTTTTGTCACCAAACTCCAGGCTCAGACCAACCTCAGAAACCTCAAATTTGTGAAGAGTATTCAACAAAGAGAGTTTAAGCATTTCAGTACATCAGGGCTTCCAAAAGCCAAAACTGGTTCCAAATGTGCATTTTGCACTTTCCTCCTATCTTTCCTAATATACATGCAGAGGCCAAATCTTTAATGGACTGGCAGGAAGGGGGTGGGGGGAGGAATAAAGAAGATGACCAACTAGGCTAGAGTTTGAACTGCTTAAAAATTGGCTTGCAGTGGTGCGGTTTGAACTAATTTCTAATTTCCAGGAAACTGGTCTGACCAAATTCAACTGCTTTACATAAATTCTGCCTTCCAATTAGACTGTTTTTGAAGGCCTGGATGAATCTGCACTTGCACAAAAGCTCAGGAGTGAGATTGACAAGCCAGCCTGTCTTACTCCCATGATGGATCCAGATCACTGAGACTTGCAGTGCTCTTGGTTTCTCTGGGTAGAGATGTCCATCCAAAGAGGAGGGGACCTTAGTTTTAAATATTTTTTTTACTGTTATCTTACTACAACCCTCCACTCCCCAGAGCCACAGAAGCAAATCAATTTTACTCCTCCTTTACACCCCTTTTGGAACAAGCTCTCCCAGAACCACAACAGTGTTTGTAGCATTTTAGAGACTGGATGGGTTCTTCACACTGCAGAGACAATAAATATTGGGCCAGAATAAGGGACTTATCAGAAAGAAATCTTCTTTGAACAGCATCACACGTTCAGGAGATCTGGGAGAAGTGTGATGTGGCTAGCACTCTTCAATAGGGACACCAAGTAGAGGACCCCGTTCTAGTTTAGCTTTCTTTTCCCGGGTCCTCTGCTTGCACTGAAGATGGCACTAGGTAGCACTGTCATAAAGCCAGGGGGCATGAAACAATCTAAATTGTTGTGATCTCAAGTCTGCCAGTGCTCCTGATTTAACTACAAATCTCTTAGTATTCATTTTATTATTATTATTTTTTTTTTAATTAAAACTTCACGTCCTGGGTTTTCATCTGCTTGCAGCCCTCATGGGTATGGAGAAGAGCTTTGAACACTGCTCTGAGAGTCATCTTTGAGTATAAAAGTGAAACAATTTTAAAAAGCAAATAAAAAACTCGTTTGTTTTCATTAAATCTTATGATCTTTAAGCGAGTCCCATGATTTTTTCAGGGCCTGATTCATGTGTTTTGAACTTAAAGGCGTAGCCAAACAACAGCTATGGATTAGGTCTCCCAGGTTGTGCAGAGCTGTGTAACAAACTCAGCTGCGCAGCCCCTGTGAACATTTTGGGAAGCCAAAGATTGACTCAGTGTAACTTAAGACTGAGCCATAAAAAGTTATCTAGAGACCTTCCAGAAATGGAAGGTCAGCAAAGGAGGAGTCAGTGCTTTGGCAAGGAACAGTCTCTTTGCCAAGGGTTAGAGCAACCGGGTGCTCCCAGGGTGGAGTGCTGAGAGCACTTGCAAGGAAGTTCTTTGTGAAGTGAGTTTGCCAGACCAGGTCTCATGGGGAGAAGTGAACATCAAAGAGGGGCTGATGGGTTGGGGAAAGACCTGTCAGCTCCCTGCCTGCTGCGGTGTGTGGGCTGTTGGTAGAACAGAGGAGAGAAGTGGGAGGTCACACAAAGGTGTAAGTGGCACTGAGAGCTGGTGAGTCAAGAGAGCCCCCTGCCAAAGGCTGGTGGCTTCATCAATGTGGCCAACAAGCAAAAAATCTATGGAAAAGGCTTTTATCTCCTGGATAAAAACCCCGACAGTGCTATATTCTTATCAAGTACCCATTCTACTGAGATGGGCATAAAAATGCCAGTTGCTTAATAGCCTGCAAAGCCCCGGGCCCAGCTTGAGCTTTTTTTTGTGCAGTCACCAGTGATACCTGGAGCAGCAACAAACTTGTACGTGCGCTTTATGAAATACACAGATAGGTCCAACCCTAAGCGTTTAAATATTGTAACTGCAGGACCTTTAATACTTGCTGGAAAAGTGCTTAGCTCACACTGACTCTACCTGACCAAGCCCATCAACCAAATTTTTTGCAGAATGTAGGAACTGTTGTTATTTTGGCTTCAGACCCTACAGAATTTGAGTGACCTGCTGCCAGCGGGGCAGCGAGGACTGCCCTGGGGAGTTGCAGCTGCTAAACAGCAGAACAATCCAAATCCCCTTAAAATAAGCTGGACAAATAACATACCCTCAGACAAATTCCTCCGTTAGCGTCGAGGCTGGGTGACTCTTGAAGGGGAACGCGTGGAGATGCTGCCAGGAGAGAGGCTTGAAAAGGTGCTTCTTTCTCCTTGTGGCAGGTGGATCGGCAACCCAGGGACCTGAAACAGCAGATTTATTTTTTTTTTTTTATGTCACTCTAAGTAAAACATAACATGATGAAGTGCAGAGAATCTTCTAGAGAATTGAGGTGAAAAATAAATGTTTCAGCCTTGTGGAGATATAACGTCAGACCTGCAGCCCCCAGTGCAGTAATAAGTTCTCTCTGAGTACAAGACAGTTACAGTTTGCTATCACTTTTTGATAAAAGGAAGCATCAGAAAGTAGCCCTAAATCAAAGGATGAACATGGTCAAAGGAACAGGAATGGTCTGTATCCTCACACAGTCTGCCCAGAAATGTCATAGTGAGACAAGAAACACCATTTGGGCTCTCTGAAGAATCTATGCATTTTTTTTCTCATCTATTCATTATTCTCATCTATTTGATCTATTTTTCTCGCTTGCAGAAAATAGAAGAAAGAAGAAAAATATGGGATATGCCAGCTAATCATTACGACATTCTGCATTAACTTGATCAGCACTAATTCAGTTTGCTGTAAATAACAATAAAGCTTCAGAAGAGAGGAAACTGAGGTTGAAATCTTAGAGGTTTACACAGGTTACGTTGCAGGCAACCATTTCACTTGATGTGGCTGTATTTTTTCTTTCATTCAGAAAGAAGGTGCTCTGAGAGGTTTGGTTGTACAGCTGCTGGATGAGGGATTTCTCTGTTTGGCCATGAGGTCTTCTGCAAAATCATGGCTCTACCTGCCAGCTACTACCAGCAGACAATGGTGCAGGGCAACAGGAGATGAGAGGAGGTGCTGAAGGTCAGGCTGAGCCCTGCTGGTGGGGCAGCAGCCAAACCCTCTGACATGGAACCCCATCTTAATTAGGGGAAATCTAGCCAGATTAGGCTATTCTGCCAGTTAAACAAATGCTCTATCCCCTGTGTGCACCTCATAGACAGCTTTCCAGATTATTTCTTCTATCTGTCCTAAATGCAGGAACAATGACTATTTTTCCAAAGAAGCTGTAAAATCGTACACTTCATAAAGACCCATATCACTCTTGAATGGGGACGGTAAAATCTTCGCCAAGGAATATACAAATAGCCTAGCACCTTTTCTGACATCCATTATCCACATTGACCAGTCAGGGTAACCCCTCCAGAGGCAGGCCAACAATAACATGAGGAGGTTATTAAATATTATTCATTACCTTCAGTGGAACAAAATAGAAGCCTAATTCTCAGTCTTGGTTCCAAGAAAACATTTGATAGGATCCCGAGGGATTTTTTTTGTTCTTTACTTTAGAAGCTTTTAATTTTGGCTCCGAGTTTAGATCATGGATAAAAATGTTTTTCCAGCAAACTATGCCTTGGTGATAACAGCCTGAAATCCTTCCCACCTTACCTCTTGGTTTAAGAGTAATAAGGCAAGAATGCCTCCTCTCCTCCTGTGCCATCCCAACCATGTGTACCTGGTTGTAAGTGAATAACTGAGAGGCAGCAGTACCAGAACTTGCTCTTACACATTGTCTTGGAAAACGGACTCAGCTCCTCCCAAAGCATTTCCCACTTACCCATGTCACAGCTAGGACTCAAAACCAACCTACCATAAATCAGTGGCCATTTCTACTGGTCCATTTTATTAAAGGCATATATAACCAGTGAAAACCTCAGGTGAAATGCATTTGAAATATTGTAGTGTGAAGAGAAATATTTTAACGTAAAGAGTGCAGAACTATGTCTTATTTTTCAAGAAAATATACCTACTCTGTTAAAAAAAATATCACGGAATGCAGACATCTGGCAAAACTTTCTAACAATATTTGGCCTTGTACCCTTCTCAAACCCAGGCGCTTTTTTTAACCCTTCTCCTTCA
Organism: Pedionomus torquatus; assembly: GCA_013398155.1. NCBI lineage: Eukaryota > Metazoa > Chordata > Aves > Charadriiformes > Pedionomidae > Pedionomus > Pedionomus torquatus. The sequence continues at coordinate 289,472 of VZRU01016592.1, read as the reverse complement.
CTCATTTAAAACCACAGATAAAACCATGAAACAAGCTAGAGAAGCTAGAGAAAGCCAACCAAAAAGACAAAGTATACTCAAAGGAACAAGCTTTTCTACTTTCTCATTGAGAAAAAAGAGAAAGAAGAAAGAAGAGTAAGAAATGAGCCAAGGCCATTTCTGGTGGTAAAACCCCTCTTTTCAGGTAATTTTTTATACTTTCCATTACCGGTATTTTCCTCTTCTGAAAAAAAAAAATGCCCCTCCTCACTTGTGAAAACCCAAATGAAATGACTGGGAGATGGATGAGGTGCTTGATACTGCACATGGAAATCCACAGTAGCAGCTCACACGAACGAAGCTTCTTAGAGCTACGTTGTGGGCTGGCACAGCCCTAACTCCCTGCACCTTATGCCTGGAAGCCACTGCTCCAGCTGCACACTAAAATCGTCCTTGGCTTATACATTCACAGAATTTTCATGGTTGGAAAGGACCTCTGAGATCATCAAGTCCAACCATACACACAAAAAAAACCCCTACAACCTCAGCCACTAGAGCAGCCCTCAAGTGCTGCATCTACACGTTTCTTAAAGACCTCCAGGGATGAGGACTCCACCACCTCCCTGGGCAGGCTGGTCCAGTGCCTGACCACTCCTTCAGTCAAGTCATTCTTCCTAATATCCAATATGAACCTCCCCTGCTGCAACTTCAGACCATTTCCTCTGGTCCTGTCATCATTCTTGTGGGAGAAGAGGCCAACACCCACCTCTTTACAACCTCCTTTCAGGTAGTTGTAGAGGGCAATGTTGTCTCCCGTCAGCTTCCTCTTCTCCTAACTAAGCATTTCTTATAAACATCAGCAAAGCAAAAAATGTTTAGGCATAAGTGCTAATGGAGCCCATCAGCTATGACCAAGAGAAAAGAGAGGCTTTTCTCAGCTGGTACTGTTCCCCTCAGTAACATTTTTAAGAACAATAGGGGAACGAATATCCTCTAGACATGTTGCCTGATGTCCAAATTAGAATCCAAACATCCCACAAATGGTACAATGGAGGCCTGGAACTGGCAGACTCGCCATCCCCCTGCTAACCAGCAGTTACAGGAAAGGATTGCAGATGGAAAGCTGTCTTGGAGACTGTATACTAACTGTAAGACTATCTCCACCCCAGCTGACCGTACGTTTCCATTACTGAAAACAAGCTCTAAATTGCCACTTGCAGAAACTAGAGCCATCTCATGCTGCTTCTTAATCAATTTGGATCAGCGATGCAAACTCCAAATACAGGTGAGGTGAACAATCCAAAGGAAGGCTTCAGGCCTGAGAGGACACGATCAAAACAACTTTTCATTACCTATTAACTTGGTTTTGATGATCCTGGAAAGTATTTGTATGTTAAATTATTAATATAAGTGTTTTGTTCTAAGGTTCACTAGTTAACATACTCCAACAGTGATGGAATAAATATGCACATGGAGAGATTTCAGTGGATGAAAAGACAGCAACACTACCTTCTTAGCTCTTGGCTTGGTCATAAACATAGCCAGATATAACATTTCCAGTACTACAACATGGCTTAGTCCCCTAAGCCTGTTAAACAAGAAATGTTTGAAACTGATGCAGTACTCAGGTAATTTATTTTAAGCAACTAAATACTGGGTATCACATTTTAATTTGTGATTGTCCAAACCGACAGCGACATTCTTAAAGAGGATAAACTGCCCAAGATGATTCACTTCATCCCTGTTAAGTGGGGTACTCAACTGGGGAGCCTGGAATGACTACTTCAGTGAGCTGGGGGGAACCCTGTCCTCTGTGGTCAAGGCCATCTCTGGAGTCAGCATCATGCCCATCTGACTTTGCTCTACCTAGTCAGGAGTCCAGATGTAGGGAATCAATAGCAGCAGGTAGCTCCCCATCTTCTGACTGACAAAGCCCACATCCTTACAGCTACTGGGACATCCACTACTCCTAAGACAACTTGTCCATGCACTCACTCCTTTCTTTGCTCTGTATCAGTTACATAGTCCATTTACTTTTATCTTCTGGATCCCAACCTATGACTTTGATGACTTGTAAAGATATACCAGGGTTTGGTTGAGCCTAATTAGGAATGGGATTAACTGTTAAGTAGAAACTGTAATTGGTAAGACTTCAGATATAAAAGAAAAACAAAGAATCAAATAAAAAGAATCAATAAAAGAATCAAACTTCAAAAATCAAATTCAAAAATCTTCAAATCAAAGAATCAATAAAAGAATCAAACTTCTGCTCTACTGAAAAGAATAATTAACTACTCAGTTTTGTTTTCTTTTTTAAACTGTGGAAAGTAATACATCTCTAAAAGTGGAGATCCTGTCAAATTCTAAGACAAATTACCTTGATTTATAACAGCTAAATCCAGCAAACTCTAATTCCATGGATGGAACCACTTTGCAGAAAGAAAACTGTATAAAACTATGCTCCTATTGCCCTGAGGTTATCTGCAGAAGCAACCTTCAAGCCCACTACAGATACCTCAACTCTGTGGAAGTCTATCAGCAGAAGCAGCAGTCCAGATACCTACATCTTAGCAGGACATGAGTAGGAAGCAGATACTAAATCTGTATATGCGTTGGGGGTTGGATGTATTATGGGTTTGAGCACCATTTCAAAGACCAAAGTTTCACCTCACCAATCAGATGAGGGAAACGGGCACTTTCCTTTTGGAAACCTTTTGTGAGGTGATCTGTTTAGTCACTCAGTGTAAGCAGATCCATTGAAAAGAGTGTTAGAGAAGGGAATGGAAAAAGACAAAGCTGAGAAGGGAGAGAAAAAACAGTAAGCACTTTTATTAAAGAACAGAATGTAAAAAAGTTGAAGAAGGGGGATGGTTGGAGGATAGCCTGTGCATCACAGTAACTCGGTTAGATGTCTCATTCCAGTGCATACGTTAACAGGAGATATTAGGAGCTGAAGTCTCCTCCAGCCAATCAGCCTGCAATTTACAGTATATTTAGCCATTCCTCAGTGATGAGGAGGCCTGGGCAGGCATTCTCAGAGAGTTACTGCCTTCTCTGCAGCCCTTACATCACCATCCAAACTCTGCAGTCATCATCTAGAAATTTATACCTCACAGCTAACTACGGATTTTGTAGAGCAAACACTACACTATTTCTTACCAAGACGACAGCTTGTGATGATACACAGCTTTTAAAAGTCTTGTGAGATCCTGCCTATAGGATAATGCACTGTTGGCAGCCTGTCAAGGAGAGAACTGCAAAAGCAATCACATTGTTTTGAGAAAGACAACGGTTAAAGTTTGGCTTCTGTGGCTTGATGAAGGACTGACAGACAGAGAAGAAATAAGTTCTGAGGCAGAGTACATAGCTGATATTAAATTACCAACACTTCGTTTACTTATTCTCCAAACAACCACTTGAGATCTCTTACTTACTGAAACAGTTAAAAATAAAACCTCCAAGAACATTTAAAACTGGCCACAGGCATTTCTCAGAAGTTGGTGTTTCCCAGCTCCCTGTAAGCCATTAGGGCTTCCCTCCTACACCTTGACATGCTTCAGTTAGAAACAGCTGAAGGCACTAAGCTTTTAAACAAGATTCTATTTACATGAAGTTTTTTTGGTCTACAGCTCTTCCAGGGGCAGTAGTGATGACATGAGAGAGGGTAAGCAGGGCCCCAGGTAATTAAAGTATCTGTCCCTGCTGAGAGTAAATCTAAACAGGACTCTGCTCGGAAGGCTGGTGGCTCAGGAAGTACCACTGGTCTCCCCATCCTTCCATGGGCGGTTGCTTCTGCAGGTGGAGGGGTGTAACAGCCAGCTGGGGCAGCCACAAGCCTCAGGGCTCAAAGCATCGGTTCTGGGGAGCAGGTGAATCCTCTCGTCATATTGGCTCTGCCTGCAAAACAGGCAAGCTTTGATTCAAGGTTTGTATTCCTTGAGTATAATATTCCTCCAAAGCTGGTGTATTCCTTCTCTTGTTCAGCAGTCACAAGATACTGTGCCACACACACCCTTCTGCATGGACAGCCAGCCAGGTATGAAGTCAGGCAACTGTACAAATTTTGTCCTTAATACCTCTCAATCCAACTGAACAATTCAAAACACAAGTGTTCTCTCTGTGATTAATACTTCTTATTAAATATTTTCATTAAATAATAGTTTTGTGACACTGATTGGACAATACCTCTAAGTACACAGAAGACCATCACCAAAGCTGTTTTTAAACTGATCCAAAGTTGCCTGTGTTTATCTGCTTCACGGTATTAAACAGCGTTACTGACCTTGCTGTTCTTCTAGGTTAGCCACAGAAGTGACTTGATTTGAGGGTTGTTGCTAATATTTCCCGAGTTACCCCTGCCCTAGCTCATGCCCCAAACCTTTTTCTAAACCCCTAAGGAAAGCAAAGGTGAATTCCAACTGTGGCAAACAGGGCAAAAAGTTATTGGCACTCTTGTTTCTAGACAGCTGTTATCACCTCTTCATTCTTTGTGACTACAGAGCAGTTCTCCAGCAGCTGTGCCTCTTTCCATATCCTCAGACTAAGCAGAAGGTAGATGAAAAATGGCCGAGAAGCCATTAGATGCAGATGCTTTGCTTGGCCTGACCAACTGCTTCTCATGTATTTGCTCTGAAACTCCCCAAACCTCCCAAAACGATTGATCTGGCTGAGAAGATTAAGAAGGAGGAATGCTTGAAAGAGACACAGAAGGAGGATGGAGGTCATGAACAGAAACAAAATGTGGGAGAGGGAAAAAGGCAGAGGGAAACAGGAAGAAAAAATATTGATGGAGTACAATATTCAACAAGAAGGAAAAGTATGTGGAGGGAGAACAGACATTGGAGAAGACCCAGAAAGGGAGAAGAGAAAGAGGTGAGGACTTGGCAAAGAGGATAAGCAACATCAACAAAAGCAGTAGATTTCTTATTTTATCTTCTAGAAAACTGCTGCCAAAATAAGATAATACCTGCATTAATAACGGTAACTGAAGTTGAGTATGTGGACAATGTGAAGGTGAAGAGGAGATTACCGAAGAACACAGCCCTGGGAGGATGCCAGGCACCAGGGAAACTTGCAGGAGGATGATTCAGCAGTTTTCCCAATGGGGAATGGAAACTCTCTAGAGTAACCCGAGTGAAAAGTTTGGAAAGATTTTTATTTTTCCTCACCTGAGGAGGAGGTAGGGCTGAGCAGGTCATCAAAACACCCTGCTGCATTTCACAGAGTCAGGGAATTGTCAGTCAGAAGGGACCTCTAGAGATCATCCAGTCCAACTCCCCTGCTAAAGCAGGATTGCCCAGAGCACATCCCTCAGGACTGCATCCAGGTGGGGCTTGAAGGTCTCCAGAGAAGGGGACTCCACACCCTCCCTGGACAGCCTCTGCCAGGGCTCTGCTGCCCTCACCAGAAAGAAATTTTGTCTCATATTTGAGTGAAACTTCTTATGTTGCAGCCTGTGTCCTTTGCCCCTTGTCCTGCCACTGGGAACCACTGAGAAGAGTCCAGCTCCATCCTCCTTCAACCCACCCTTCAGATACTTATAAGCATTAATAAAGGTCTTATTTCTTTTCCTCATGGCAGGATCAAGTGACACTACCACGATCAGAGGGAACAAGCCATTCTCATGGCATTTTTTGAGTCAGAGAAACCCAATTTCATTTGTAATTTGCATCCCAATATTGTTGGTAATTCAACAATGCTTTTACATTGATTTCAACTGAATCAGCATTCATGGGTAATACAATCTAGTGGATGCAGCACTGCAGCAGCAGGATATTTCTGCCATTCCTAGCTGGTATAATGGGCAGCCTTGAGCATGTGAAATTTCTTGTCTGTTCCTCCCTTTCCACATCCATAACTCAGGTAGCAGTGCTCATCGATTCACTTAAGGTATTTTGAGATCCACAGGAGAAAAGCACTAGGAGCTGGGTGTCACTAAAATTGCCTTTCATCCCTGTGTACACAGAACTGCATCCTTCTTTTTCAAGCCTTTCACATGTTCGACGTTGCTCTTCTGTTTTGATTAGTACCTAGATCATATCAATAGATTTATCTTCTCACTTGCTTTTCTACTTCATAAAAATGCTGTTACTTCATAGCCCAGTTTTAAAGCAAAAGAGTGAAGAATATAGAGAATATAGTGAAGTGATGGTGACATCATCCAAGTCTCCAGAAAAAAAAAATATATAAAACTCCCTTTTCTCTTAGTCTGGGCATAATCTGCTAATTCTCTTTACCCCACTTTAGAAATACATGCTGTATTGCACTGTCCATTAGGGAGGATGGCGAGATCAGAGGTCAGCCACAACTCACTGTGTATGCCATACCCAGCTATCTTTACAAATAGTGGAAAACGTCAGGAGCTTGGTGTAACTTGCTTAAATTTTAAATTTAATTATATATTTTGCTACAGATTATATTGCCCTAGCATTTTGCAGGTATTAGCTTGCAAGGAAGCCTGTTTCCAAAAACTGCTTTAGAAAATTCCTCCCCACTATGCACAAGTACCCATCAAAACATCTTTTCCCTGCATCCCAGGACTTCTACAAACAACCACGCATATAAATATTCCACCTACTTGCCCCTTATATTTGTAAAGATTGGCGACATCTGTGCCCTCAATTTGTCCTTCACAAGTGATAGACAACCTTCTGGTTACATTCACCTACAAAATTGGAATTAATTCATCCCAATAGCTGCTACATTTAGTAGAATATTCCCTAGAGGTGCCTAGTTCATCCCTAGGAGGACAATCAGGCTCCTCTTACATTGTTAGAAGAAACAATAAATGTCTATCAACAAATGAAGATCAGGCCTAAGAGGGGGATAGGGGACTAAGCAAGTCAAACAATAAAATTTGATAATATGTTTGTAATTAAAAGTTACGAGTGACTTCCATATATCAAAGAAGGCAAAAAAAAAAGAGTAATTATTTATATTTGGCATGATTTTCAAAGTTGTCATTGTACTCACAGGTTCTCATTGAAGTCACTGTAAACTGTGGGTATGCAGCACCTTTGAAAACCTTGCCAAAATTGCCTTTAGACTGTAAGCTCCTTAGGGCAGAGCCCTGTTACTCATTTGGCAAATTCTATTGCAACGCTCCTTTGCCTAAACATGGCTGTTTGCGTAATAATAATAATAGATAACAGATTTGTGCTGGAATTCAGAAATATCTGATGTGGTTCTATAGCCTTCTTATTAATGCAATATTTCAAAGCACTAAATAAAAGCTCATTTTATAGGCAAATCACCAAGGAAGTATGGCCAAAGGAAGCTGGCTGAAAACAATTTAGAACCCGAGAGGTGTTTGCTTGGTCAAACCTGGAACTTCCCTTCTATTGCACGTTTCAGCTTCTCATTATTTGACTCACAGGCTAGCAGCTGGCAGCCTCAGCAAACAGGTAGGCCAGGAAATATGCATCTGCCTGCAGTTATTTTAGAGCATAGTACCTGCTACATGTAAGTACATACAGCAGCACACACACCCTCCACCCAGGGGGTATTGCTACACTCCCCAAATTCATGTGCAATCCCTCTGCTTCTGCCAGAGACAACTGTGAGTGCAAGTTAACTCACTTTGCCTGGGAAGCGCTAGAGCATTAGGTTTCAAATTCAAAGGGTAACAGCACGACGGCTATTCTCCTTTGCTCTAACTTCAGAAATCTTGCTAGGTTCAGCAACTCGTTCTACCCCAGCCTTAACTCAGGACGGTATTTTACAGTTTAATTTACAAAGTAAACTAATTACACACCTTCTGGAGACACGGATGAAAAGTCAACACTGACAGCAGCAGCACTCTCACCCTCCAAGCCTCAGGGAAACAGCAAATAATCCACACCTCCTCAAAACTGTGGGCTTATATTTCTCTAAGCTCTGCTTTCTTCCAGCTGTTCCTCATCTGCAGAGTGGGGATAACGATACCCACTTTCTGAAGGGCTTGGGGGCAGGTGGGGAAGGTGCATGATATTCTCAGAGGAAGGTCTGCTGCACCTCTGAATTAGCACCACCGTGCCTCCAGGTGTTGGCTATGTCAGCAGACAGCAATGCAAAACCCCTTTCACAGGGCTATTTATCCAGGAGATAATTATGAGGAAAAGGAAAGAAAACTGACCGGTCCTAATAAATACCAGCCCTTTCAGGAATGAATTTGAACACCAGTTTTCTAGGTATCAGATGATAGGAATCATAAAGTTAAAGCATGCACTTACTTTAATGAACCTGGTCAAAGGCGCTGTCTGGAGTGTTTATTTATTCATTAATTTTTACTTGAGTAGACAAAGTAAATCTGCCCTTGGTTTTCATAAAACCTTTCTTGCTACATTCTACTTAGTTTAAATTGGCATCTATTTGATTCAGCCTGGAAAACCCAGCCAAATCCAATTAGTGTCATTGAAACTCCTGGAGTTCACTTTTTCTTTTCTTACCTTCCCCCTTTTCCCACCCCAGAATTTAAAAGCTGAGAGGAAGAATTCCAGAGCTGTGAATCTGAGATTGTTCCCACTTTTCACTTGCAAGTGGGATGGGTTGGATGGGAGTAAATAACAAAATAACAATAATGTCATGGAAGTAAAAAAACTGGCCATGGAGCTCATTTTTGCCTGGTTGGTTGGTTTTACCCTCTGCCCACAATACTTTCCTTTTTTTTTTTTTTTTTTTTTTTTAAAGCA
>VZRU01016592.1:264041-278621 GCA_013398155.1 Pedionomus torquatus | reverse complement strand
CTAATCATCTAATCATATGCATATGTAAATGTACATACACATTGATGCATTTATATACATACAGATGTAGAGGGGCTCTAAAAGGTGAATAAATTCTACAGCAAAAAGAAAACAAAGCATTAACTGTTTGTTTTTAGTTTTTTGGTGGTCTGTTTTTGTTTTTTTTTTTTAAATACTTTATTCCACATTTCCCATTCCTCTCTCCTCCCCCCCCAAAATGAGATTTGGGGCCATGCTTAGGCTCAAGGCAAGAGGACAGCCCTGGGCAGGGTTTTGTGGCAGTAAACCAGTATTTGTTCTTCTGAGTTAAGTTGTTTCCAAGTTCACGTTCTGGTAAGTTAAAGGAAATCTTATACATGCTTCAGGGACAGGGCTGCATAACACATATGTTACTGCACAGAAAACGAGTGAGAGAAAAGAGAGCTATTGTCAGAAGGAAATGAGAGGGAGGACCCAGAATAGGTAAGGAAAAAAAAAGCTAAATAAATTACAATTTGATCAGCACTTTAAAAGAATCATGTGCTGTACAGTATTATATAGTAGCAATTATACACTGGGTATTAAGCAGTGGTAAGAATTAACGACTTAATATCTGGCCGCTCCATATAGCTTGTTATAGAGAGGTGTTGGATTTTATATATATTTTCTGTGAAGTTTAATTTTCCATGTGGTGTTTGGCCAGGAAATGGAGAGCCCCTCAGGTGGAGTGCCAGGAGAAACCCTTCTGAAGAGGACGTGTGTTGCAACATGCCAAAGGAAGATCTCAGGGGTGAACATTTCATTTTCCAAGCCACTCGCTTTGTGTTATGCACAAGACATTGTTTCTACCACAGAAGTTTCATTCCTAACAAAGATCCCTAATAAAGGTGAAGAAAAAGATTTCTGCAATGCACGGACATCGATCCATCCAAGCACAAAAGAAATTAACAGCTTGTGATTAATTAGAGATTAATAGGAGGCACATGAGGAAAAGCATCGTACTGAATCCATGTGCTGCATCGCAGGCAAACAGCTGGTCCTTTCATCTGGAGCTTCAGAAGTTTCTTCTTCAAAGGATCGTTCCTGTCACCCCTGCAGCACAGGGTAGAGCCCTGGCATCACGAGAGCCAGGTCTTAATCCTCACACTGTCCCAGGGTGATGTGCCTGTGGGACAACTGCTCTACCAGTCTGTGTCATTTCTTCCCCTGAGATGGCCTTTCTCTGCCCAATTTCCTCCTCTCTTTGGGACGGGCAGTTCCTCTTACTCTGCTTTTGTGCAGCGCCATGCACAGCGAGACCCTAATGTGGGGACTATTAGGTGCCACCACAAACAAATGACTAAGCCACCACAGCAGCTAAAAGATGACAAGTTTCCCAGATACTGAAAAATTTGTCTCCTGATGGGAAGAATTAGGCACCACATGCTTCTGTTGCAGAACAGGAAGCTCTTCTTTGGATGTAAATGTGTAGGAAACAAAACAGCGCTCGTGCAGCCTGGGCTGCGTGGTCCACGTTAAAAATAGAGAGGGTGATACTGGGGATGATAAGGAGGTCACAGAGGTGTAGAAGGGACAGATAAATTAGAATGTAAAGATTTCCAGTAGTGCAAAAATATGTGTAATAATGAAGGAGGTGTGCAGAAACTTTAGCAGTCCTATGTGAAAGCCAATCTAGAAGTCTCTAACCCTAACCCTAGCCTCAACTCTCATGATCACAAGCATAATTGTAACCCCAACACTAACTATAAACATAACCCTCACCCAAATTACTGTAACACTAAGACTAACCCCTAGCCCTAAACCTAAACACCTTAAACCTCATCCTAACCTTAACCTTAACTCTAACCCTAACTTTAAAACTAATCTCTAACCATAAACCCTAACAGTAATGACTATAAACCTAACACTAATCCCTAAATCAATATCTAACCTTAATGACTATAACACTAAACTGTTCACTAACAACTAGCTGTACTCATAACCATAATCCCTAACACTAACCTTAATCCTAACTGTGATAACTTTAACTGTAATAACTCTAATCCTAATCCTTACTGCAAGCCAAACCCTAAAATTAGTGACTATAACTCTAAACCTAATCCTAACCCCTAAACCTAATCAGAACACTAAACTCTAACATAAACCATAACCCTAAACAAAAATAATAACCCTACCCCTAACCTTAATCCCAACCCTAACATTAATGACTATGAACAGTCTAACACTAACCCCAACTCCTAACGCTAATCTTAATGGCCCTGACCCTAACTCTAATAGCCCTAACCCTAACTTAATGACTATAACCCTAAGCCTAACTCTCACCCATAACCCTAAATTTGAAACATAACCCTAAAAACCCTACCTCTAACCTTGAGCCTAACCCTACACCTAAGTCCTAACACTAACCCTAACCCAAAACCTAAACCGAACACTAAATCCTAACCCTGACCCAAATTACCCTAAATCCTTACCCTAATCCTAATTTCTAACCCTATGTGAAAACAAATCTAGATGTGTCTAACCCTAACAGGTATAAGACTGGATGAAATTTCTCACATTAGAAATGATACTTTTCAGCTTTTATTTTTTAATAATTTTTCAGCTTTTATTTTTTTCCTTCAGGGCATTTTGCTATCCGGGTTGGGGTTCCTCCTTTTTGCTTGAATGAGAAAGATGGTATGGTCCTCTGCTTCAGAGGCACTGTATTTTGGGGGGAACAGAGAATTTGTGCCCTTGGTGCTACCTGTACCTGTGTCAGTCCCCGCTGTCGGTGTAGCCGACAGTCCCTGTGATGTACTCAGTGAGGTCGTTTCAGCTACTGGCTGCAAAGAGCTGCCTGCCTGCCTCATCCTTCCTTCCTGCTCTTCTTAGAAACAGGACCGATCTTCTTCATGTTTGAAAGACCCTTGTTCCCTGCAAATGTAGGCAAAATTATATTCTGACGTATGGTTAGATTTCACTGAGAAAATGACAGTCTGATCTCTCNAAAAAAAAAAAAAAATTATATTAGACCTACTTGTGTATATGCTCTGTCGTTTTCTGTTTTGTAACTGTCAGCTGCACCACTATCCCACCCCTGAAAAATGGAGTATTTAGTCTGATGTTTGCTTTAAAGTCTGAGCGGGAGCGTTGTGTTGCTGTACTACTGGTTCTGGCAGGCTTTCATCCAAGCACAGCACTCATCACTGTTTGCTCCCTATTAATGGTCACAAGATGGTCCAGTCAAGAGATAGCACTCCTCTGGAAAATATTTATCAGGGAAAGGCCAAACAACAGGCTAGACATTTGTTAACTACAGAGTTAGCAGCCTCCCAGTGCTCAAGGATCTGTGACTTTTGAAAATGAATCCATTTTCTCGGATTCATTTCCTTATAACTAAACAGAAAATGCAATTGTATCATCATAGTATGTTTTGTTACAGAAAGTATAAAACGTACCCTGATGTATAACAGGAATGCGCCTTCAACTTTTCAACGTAACAGTGAATCAGGTCACCAGCAGGAACTACTGACACCGTCAATCTTTTTCCTCTTTTTATATCTTAGAGAAACGAACCTAACGCATACTGCAAAGTTACAAATTTTACACCCAGTCTATACAGCTCTGTTGGCCTCATCATTTCTCTTCCACTCCCTCCACTCGTTTATCACACCAACTTGTTGCGTCGTGTAATGATTTTGATTTTCAGCTCCAGAGGAGATAGCTGTCACTCAGTATATATTCATAAGATAGTGCCTACATGTAATGAAAATGCCAGGTGAACAAATATTAGGGAACAGTGAAAGACAGCACAAACACCAAGCAGATCCAAATAGAAACATCTTGCCATTATTATTATTTTTTTATAGGCAAGTAACAGTTTTGTCTGGTTTGAAAAATTACTTTTCCTGGTGCAGGCAAAGGCAGCTCATACCTTGGATTTTGTGGGCTACACAGCCGTCAGAGCAGTAGAACTAAATGATATTAATGCTGCTTCGGACTAACATTTAATTTGACAATGGAATTGTCCAACCAACCAACGGTGACTCCATCCCAAAAATAAATGCAAATTCCACACTGACTCGAACTTGGAAGACTTATGAAGATGCTAACATTAACTGCTCCCCTGGAACATCTCAATGCTGTCTGCGCATTCAGATGGTCTCACTTTACGTGTTCCCCCTGTCTGAGCAACAGCCTTCTGAAGGCGACAGAGTCAGCAAAAGTGAAGAAAGCGCTGAAGGGAATGCACACAGACACAGCCCAGCACTTGTTTCATGGTTATAGACGCTACCATCTTCATAATACCACTAGAAGTTCAGTTTCTTTTTGTCTGGAAGTAGCTCTTATGCCACGAGGTGGGGGAGAGCCTCATATAATCTAAATGTCACCCAGCTGAATCATTCCACTGCTTTCTCATATATGGGCCCCTCACCACAAAAAAANAAAAAAAAAAAAAAAAAAAGAGAGAGAAGGATGTACTGGAACATGTCCAGAGAAGGGCAACAAAGCTGGTGAGGGGTCTGGAGAACAAGTCTTATGAGGAGTGCCTGAGGGATCTGGGGTTGCTCTGCCTGGAGAAAAGGAGGCTGAGGGGAGACCTTCTTGCTCTCTACAACTCCATAAAAGGAGGTTGCAGGGAGGTGGGGATCGACCTCTTCTCTCAAGGAACAGGAGACAGGACAAGAGGAAATGGCCTCAAGATGTGCCAGGGGAGGTTCAGATTGGAGATTAGGAAAAATTTTTACACATAGAGAATAATAACTCTTTCATTGCATTGGCATGGGCTGCCCAGGGAAGTGGTTGAGGCGCCATCCATGGAGGTATTCAAAAGACAGGTTGACATAGTGCTTGGTGACATAGTTTAGTGATGTTTTTTTCATCAGTTAGGTTGACTGGTTGGACTAGATGATCTTAAAGGTCCTTTCCAACCTAGACAATTCTGTGATTCTATGCTGGTACCAATTTCACACACCTTTCTCCCCATTATCATGAGGTCTAAATCCGAGGGCCACAGTGACAAAGCAACAATCTTGTCTTTGTAAGATCCAACATCTTGCACGTGTCTTTCAAAATCTCTTAATGCAATCTGCACCATCGTCTTCTGTGGTCTGTAACTCCCGTGTTGCCACGCAAACAACAGGATTATTGTGTTTTACAGGATAATTCCCTGGTGAGGAAATGTATTTGATCTTTGGCTTTTTTCTGTGTACAAGCTCAGGATGTTTATCATCACTTCACAAGGTACAGCAATGACTCTATTTCTTAAGCAAATACCGCTGCACGTAAACATGGCTGATGCTGCCAAGGGTCTGCTAGCTGAGCCTTTTAAATGAAAACAAGAAAATGAAAGATAAAAGCTGGCACGCTGTGAGCTCAGAAATTCTAGGAGCTTCAGCTTTGATCAGGAAAAAAAAAGAAAATGGAAACAGCAACTCCTCCATTCATTTGTGAACCGTTTAGTCATTTTTGATCCCTGATACCAACAAACAATTCACAAAAATGATGATTGGCATAGTTCATCTTATGCTGCACGCAACTAACTACCATTAGGAGTTTCTTGCAGAGGAGCACCTGGAGGTCTCAAGCTGGCACCCAACTACATGAAGTACTGTCCAGATGTAAGCAAGACTTGACTAAGCAGCTACCAAGGTTGGCAGCTGTGAACTGTTTCTTCAAAGCACCTTATCAATAAAACCCACTTACTATCAAAATCTATGTTTTACCAATTAACTTCTAGAAACCCAAGGAAATGAGAAAGCATTACTTCAATAAATTCAAGCCTTTGCCGTACAGTTTTTTGCCATATTGTTTTCCAAGGAACAAAGAAAATTTAACGTAGGGGATTTAGGTGTCCTCCATTCCAAAGCACTTATAAGAAAAGCTTATGAATAAAAGCTGGCTGCATTAGTCAAGGGCATGAAGCTGTTTCATACAACAGAAAAAGGAAAAGCAATGATGCTAACAAACACAGAAAAAAAGAATACCCGGGGGGACTCACAACCAAAATGTCGCAGTCCTTATCCAAGCAGGTTTCCTCTAGCGCATGTTCAGTCCAGAAAACGGCCACAGGGCTGCTTGCCAAGTTCTGTCTGGGGGGAAAGAGCCAGGAGTAAAGGTAAATAAATAAGTGGCATGTAGTAGGAAACGCCTCAGCAGGTAGCACTGTAGAGAACCCAGGTGACATTGTTAGCTGGAAGACCGCCACCGTTTACAGAAGGCATCCATGTGCTTGCCCACGTGACGCAAAGAAGGTGTGATAGACACATCTGTGATAGCTTCAGTCTGGCAGTTGTACATAACAGCAGCAGGCAGGACATGGTGGCAAAGGCATCACCACCTTCCTCAGGGCCACGAAGCCCCACAGACTCTGATTTTTTTTGATTGCTTGGGTTCATTGCTCTTACTGCCCAAGCTAACTAGATTTAGATGTCAGGCCTTCTGCATCCTGCGCTGCCAGGCCAGGGATTTATCCTGTCCCTAGAACCCACGAGGATAGAATAAGTTCCCGTAGCCACATACATCTCATTCTTCATTTTAGTCTAGGAGAAAGAATCTAGGAGGAGCTGCTTACATTTAAAAGGTCCAAAAATCAGTGCCTGCCCTTGTATTTTAGGCAATACTGAGCACGCTGCCAGTCCCATGTGAAAGACATTATGAGATGTGAAGATGTATAAGGAATATACAGGTCTTATTCTGATCCTAACACTGTGATTACGCTGAATTTCTCAGGGTAACTGAGAACAAAGTCAGGCACTGCACTCAAACCCCAGTATTGTGCTGAGCAAAGCAAGTCATTAATTTTTCCCTTTCCACTTCCTTATTTCTAATTTTGAACAAGGAAGTTGTCCTGGAGCATATTCATCCCTATTTCTTAGTGTCATAGCATATGTTCCTCTTTGATGGATGAGTAGTTTTCTCAGACTGATGATTTTCTGGTATCTCCCCAAAAAGTAATTTCAGAGCTGTCCAAAATAGCCACATCCAAACAAACTAGAACAATGTGGAACTTGCTTAATTTCAGGATGCTACAAGTTCAACATGCAGATCCTAACCATTTAAAGATTTTATGAGTTCAAGTCTGGAACTGAAGTCAATGTGAAGGAACGCAGAAAAAAGGGGAGAGGCCAATCACACATAGACATCCCCCCTACCATATTTGCATGAATCACCTTATGCTAAAATAATAGAGTTCTGTGTGGACTCAGCTGTTTCTTCTATTAAGTTGTCTGAAAAATTACAGCTTTATAACATGTGATTTTGCCTAGAATTGTGGCTCTACTCCACCACAAAAGTTCATTACCTTATTTACCAACCCGTAAAAGTAGGCCTGATCTGCCTGAATTCAGGCTATGGGAAGGTTCCACCAGCCCATAGCATCCATAGGGGAGGAAAATGCTGGACTGGAGGCAGCCAGGGGCTGAGAGATAAGGAGCTGCCAATACTTCTTCCCAGCCCAAAAGGAAACACCAAACTAGCTTTCGATGTGCTCTGCTGATGCAGTTGTAATAGCCTGATCTGCTTAAAATGGTCAGTATTTTCCCTCAGTTAGTCCCATCTACTTTTTCACCTCCTTTCAATTCTGCTAAGTCTGGGATGTTTGTTCCTGCGTCCCCCTATGCGAACATCACCTGAACACCAACCCACCAGCTCCAGCAGCCCTCCCTGCCAGAACCCCAAACAAGAGTACAGAATCACGGAATTTTCAGAGTTGGCAGGGACTTCTGGAGATCATCCTGCTAAATGCTAAAGCAGGATTGCCCAGAGCACATCCCTCAGGACTGCATCCAGGTGGGGCTTGAAGGTCTCCAGAGAAGGGGACTCCACACCCTTCCTGGGCAGCCTCTGCCAGGGCTCTGCCAACCTCACCAGAAACAATTTTTTTCTCATTCTTGAATGCAACTGCCTGTGTTCCAGCTTGTGCCTGTTGCCTTTTGTCCTGTTACGGGGAACCACTGAGAAGAGTCCGGCTCCATCTTCTTTCAACCCACTCTTTTAGACACTTGTAAGCACTCATCAGGTCTCCTCCAGGCTAAAGAATTCCACCAAGCTCCCTCAGCCTCTTCTCATCAGGGAGATGCTCTAATCCCTTAATCATCTTTGTTGCCCTACACTGGACTCACTCCACTGGTTCCCTGTCTCTCCTGAACTGGGGGGAGCCCAGAACTGGAGGCAGTTGTGGCCTCACCAGTGCAAAGCAGAGGGGGAGAATGACCTCCCTCAACCGACTGGCCACACTCTTTCCTGTGCAGCCCAGGATTCCATTCCTTGGCCACAAGGGTACATTGCTGGCTCATGGATAGTTTACTACCTACCAGGATCTCCAGATCCTTCTCCTCAGAAGTGTTTTCCAGCAGGTCCACCCCTAACCTATATTGGCATACAGAGCACAGGGTATGACCTATACAAAGTATAGGCAAGAGGGTCTTTAGACCCAAGGCAGCAAAGAAGTGCTCAAAAGACTCCAGAAACGCTGCATTTTGCAAGCCAGGTGACAGAAGGCATGAAGTGGCACGGTGATGGAGCAAGATAAGCCAGAGGTCAAGTGGGGTTGGCCAGTCTTTGCCGGGGCAAGGTGCCACTGCCGGCTGTTTGCTGGTACTTTTACAGCACTTCCCCTGTACTTCTTTGTTCCTTCCTTTCTGTTTGCAGCAAGACATCAGAAAAATTTCCCCTAAATAACCACTGTATTATTTTATAGATTTAACCTTGTAACTCTTTCCTCTGATTTCCCGCTAAGTCACACGTTATCTCTTTCACTGCTAAATATTTCCTGTCTGTTCATTCATCGGCTTATTTTAGCTTCTTCCTTCCTCTTTGTTGGCTGCCTGCCCCCTATATGTCTGCCCTGCATGTTTATACTCTTACCCATTGTTGCCTGTTTTCTTGGCCAGCATATCGGTTTTCGTTCTTTGCCTTTGTGAAACCTCTCAAAGAATAACCGACTGACTTCACGCTCTCTTGGCATGAATCACGACTCTCGCAGCCTCCACCACAGCAGCTGTCTTGACCTGTGGCAGCTCCTTGGAGACCCCTTCCATAGTGGGATTAGGCTTAGTCTGACCAGCAGCCCTTGATACTTCACTTGTATTTAACCGGTGGCCTCAAGTTTCACCTAGGTTTTCTTTCAATTCTCGAATGTTCTTTCTTACTAAACTAACCTTACCTCCTTTTATAAAATTAATAGTGGGTTCCCAAGGGGGCAAAGCTAACTTGAACTTTGGAAGGCTTTATTCCTGATACTTCCTAGCAACTCCCTGAAAGGAAGTAACAATTCCCAGCTATTCTCCTCGTGTCCTTTCTAAACCCAAATAAATAGAGAATGAGCGAGATTTTTTTTTTTTTAATCCCCATGAAGTTCTCTGCAACAGCACAGGACATTGTGATGCTAAGAGCCTCTTCCCTTGATTTATGCTGATCTAAGAGGCTCGAGGATCACATCCCATACTAGAGTTATTCAGAAAAAGGCATTTTCTTTTTCTGTGTCTGTTCCACTGCAACGTTCTCTCCCAGCACTTACCTCCTGCTGCTACTTAGGTACTCCCTTGTTGCTGTTTACATTAAGGATGCTAGAAAGAAAAAGCAGTGAGAGAGTGAGTGGAGCTCTTATGACTCAGATTTGTTTGATTAGCAAAAAAGCCCCCACTGAGCTCTCGAGAGCGCAACACAGGAGTGGGTGGCATAATCCAGGATTAGATTGCTCTACTACTTTTTGCCTTAAATTACTCTCTTTTTCAAATGAAGATGGTTGCTGTGAGTCAAAAGTTCATTAAAATATTGAAACTGGAAAGAAAAAATACGTCAAATTTAGCTGAAACACAGAGCACTAAGAGAGAAGTCCATCTTGCAGCCTCGCATGTGTAGCCCACGCTGTTAAAGACAAGGAATGTGCATCCTAGATGACCTGGTGCCATGAAGCTGCAGGGGCCACAGCATTCAACACCATTAGAAATTAACTCTGCTTGTGAGCGCAGACTTTGCTGGATCTTACTGTGCAGTAACAATAAAAAATGGCAAGCTGAGGTGCCATGTATTTTTACCTTAAAAAAAATAATCAGCCCGATTGTTTTCTGTTAGTATTTTGTCTTATGTCAGCTTTGTATTAAAGCTGCAAGGCTGGCTTTATATTTATCTAAGTACAAAACGGTTATAAAAAGGGGAGGAAAACATCCTTCTCAGGACACAACGCCCTGACGCAGACCGTCTAAATAAGTAAGTGTGGGGGAACATCATCCTTAGAATCTTAGATGCATATATAATCTCTATTTTTAGAAGTTGCATTTCTCCCTTTTTCCAGGTATACTCCCCAGGAAAAAAAAAAAAAAAAAAAAAATTTGAAAGTTTCCAAGGCAGACTTTCCATATACAAAAAGATTCTTTTGCCAAGGTACATGCACACACACATCTATGTGTCTATATATATACATACACCTTGTGAAATAAGCATTTAAGTCCTGCCAATTTTGGAGCGCTTTCTACTTCCTTCTCTGTCGATGTCTCAGCAGGGCTTCAGCACGCGCTTGTGGCTTTTCTCCCTGTCACTGCATTTTAGTCTTGAAGTGACACACGGTTTTTTCAGTTTCTCACCTTTATGCTGTTCTTCGTTCAGATCACCAGAGCCATGTACTGTGTGACTGGTTAGCGAATCTAAAATTCCAGGTTCACTAACCACTTCATGAAACCTCGTGAGAAGTCAACACAAAGCTATACCTTTCCTGAGACCCTGCCCACCTCAAAAAAATACATTCAGTGGGAATCTCAGCTATAAAAGAGCTTGTTGCATGGTATACTCACACTGGAAAACTTGCCTATTTAGCACTTGCAAACTGGAGAGAAAGTTCCTCCTTAAAAGAGATGCTACCGCAACTCAGCAGCAGTCTCTCCTTCCATGCCGATCCGTTTTCATGATGGGTGCGCTTTATATCACTCTGTAAGCGAATAGTGATTAATAGATAAAATGCCAGGAGAGAGACGTCAGCAATTGGTCTTTATCCTAAGACAGCTCCTTGGTTTTGCAGGATTAATAAAACACATTATTATGCACCGCAGTCGGTTTTCCTCTGGCCGATTTGTATCGGCTCTTGGGCTGTCGTGGTGGCCCATACCTGCTGAATTCCCACGTTCTTGCAGGCAGGTGCTTACAGCAGTGGTAGGCCAGACCTTGGCTCCAGCTCATGGCTATTCTGCGCTGCAATACTCCACCCACCAGCGTGGTTTCACGTGTTAGTCCCTGCATGCAGCCCAGCAATCTCTCACGCGTGCAGAGATGAAGGGTGAGCTCAGCATCACGCTATTCAAACTGCTTTTAAACAAGTTGTGTTCCAAGTATTGTGGGTTCCCTTAAGCGTTACCTCTGCTTTGATTATTGTGGCCTTCCCTGATTGCTTAGATAAAGGCTTCCTGGAGTTAATGGGAAACGTTGCAACTCACAAAATGGGAACCCACCTCATTGATTCTGATACAGCTCTTGAAGGGAAGTTAATTCATTATACTGATAGCATGGACTCCCCTGCTCAGGGTAAGCTCATAACTCATCATCTTTCACCACTAGCCCATAATGAAAGCCAGATTCCGTTACTGAAGGATGGCTGGTCCAAGAGGCCCACCTAAGAATATCCTCAGCATATTGGTACTATTGTCTGTACAAGTCTATTTCTATTACTCCAGTACTACCCTAAGCCTATTCCTTCCACAACACTCGAGCTCATAACATCACTGACTTCTATTTTACGGTGACTTCCTGGCACAACCAGGTTATCTGCCCTGGCTATCCACCTCAGAAGTGGAGATGGTATATTCAGATACTTATTGCCCTCACTGACATTTTGCCCTGAGAAGTTAGACAGCAACCTGGCTGGCCTTCAGTATCACAGCCTTTAACATATTTCATGCAGTTCACAGAATCACACAGAATGATACGAGGTTGGAAGTGACCTCTGGAGATCCTCTAGTCCAACCCCCTTGACAAAGCAGGTCCACCCAGAGCAGGTTGTACAGGAGCTTGTCGAGGCGGATTTGGAGTATCTCCAGAGATGGAGACTCCACCACCTCTCTGGGCAGCCTGTTCCAGGGCTCCCCACCCTCAAAGGGAAGAAGTTTCTCCTCATGTTTAGATGGAACTTCTTATGTTCAAGTTTGTGCCCAGTTCCTCTTGTCCTCTCACCAGGCACAATACAGTTGCCCTCTGATGGACAAAAATCAGTGCAGAGAGAGTAATCAAACTTCCAGAGATTCTCTAGAGCAGGAAACCAACTTGAAGTCTTCTATGTGTTGGGATAGCACTTAGATGTAAGGCCCATACTCCTTCGAACAACATCAATACGTAGATGGATTGGTATCTAAAGATGGTCATACTTCCAACTGAAAGTAATGTTGGGTACCTTTCACAGGAAAATGCCACAGAAAACATCTCAGGGGGTGACAGTTTGATTCAGACTGTGATTGGCAATCCTCAATGCTCTAAATACTCATGGTGTCCCTAACCATATCACTTGTACACTTCAGTCATGACGAACAGACCCATTCTGCACAACAATTACCACTTTTCTTGAAGACAAATGTGTGCTGAGGAAGAACAGCCCCTCTCCTTCAATAATACTACGTATTTAATGCCTATGAAACGTGGATAGGATAATAAAGGAATGGGAAAGGTGAGCAGCTATAACCCACTGCAAGGAAGATGCTGTGCTCTACAGTCATACACGGAGTGACACGTTCAGACTACTACTCGTACCATTTCCTCCAGACATCTAATGTCATGCAGAACTACCATTAGAAGTCCAGGTTTACTGTAAAGGGATAAAGAATGACATAAAGAATGACTCAGATGGCAGCTGAGACCATATATTCATGCTGAAAAGAACACTTGGTCTGCAGTCAAACTGCAGGATTCATCTCAACTTGCACCCCTCTTGATTTTCACAATCTAGGTATGATCTGATAATTACAACCTGGTAATTTACAACTCGGGAGGATCAGCTCAACCCAGTCCTCAAAACAGGCAGGCAGGCAGAGAGCTGCTTTAAATCCAGGTTATTTTTTCTAGAAAATACTCAAGTCTCCCACGACCGAGGAAGTTAATTTATCCAGGTTTCTGAGTGTGACAAGACTAACTTGGTATTTGGCTTTTCCAAATTCATAGCACAATTCTCGTCTGTTTTGCAAAAACAAGGAAGCAAAAACAACCCAACACACTTAATGGTACCTTTGCAAAGGCTGCTTACAAGACCTAAAGCACATCTTCCAACGGCACCTACAGTGCAGAAAATATTATTTTGTAGGGTAGCAAAATACATCCCTTTGCTCCGGAACTTTGTTCTCTTATGCTCACTTGGGGAAAAAAGTGCTGAAATTGATGCTGAACTGAAGTGCTGTCACCAAAGGCTTAAACACAGACCTGCTTTCCCCCAAAGGAAATTAACCAACAAGCCCACTGGGAGCTGTGATGAAGGATCAGAAGATCCTCCTCAGGAACTTAGAGTAACAAATCCCTGTTTTCAGCAACTTTTATATCCAATGGTCTCACCAGCTAGTAATCACCTGGGCAGTGAAAAACCTAAAAGGTTCTTCAATCGTGGTAGCCCTTTTCCATCTGACCCCTGGTTTCAAACCACCGGCAGCTCTGACCACGTGGATTGACTCCTGTAACTGAGAACTATTCAGCCTTGGAAACTTAAAAATTACCAACCATCTACAATTGCTTCAACTCATGGAGAAAAAAAATTAGAATTAGAATTAGCCTAGGAGTCTTCATGTTACGGAAGCTTGATGGTACTGTTCCTAAACCAAGAGAAGTAAGTATGGGGGTTCTGTAAGCCAAAAAGAAATATATTTTGTCTCTGCAAGTTAAGAAGGACTATATCTTGTCATCGGTCTTCACAACAGCAGTCGTAAAAGTCCCTTTTTGTTTATGAAATTGCTTTAAAAGATCCTCCCTGGATGTCTAGGTATTGTACAGGTGGAAATGGGTGTGATTCAGGAAAATAGATTGTTCATTCATTTGCCAAGTTATGCTTCCCTATCTGAACCAGACATTTCCATGGGCTGTTGTCACATCTTACTAAAAGCACCGTTTCTGAATTACCTACGGCAGCGACACTGAATAGCTACTTTTCTGCCAAGCGTCTTAGAACACAAGTTGCACAGGGCAAGTCTAGCTTAAGAGCAGATGACGTGTCCCACACGACCCCTCCCTGCTATTCTGGTAGCCAGGGACGTGAACTGGCTTCCCAACTGGGCAGCTTTTCCTCCTCAGGCTCTGTGGCACTTCACCATTGAGGGGAAATCAGCGCTTGTTTACTTCCTCGGAGTAAACTAGGGGCGTGGAAAGGAGTCCCAAACCTCAAAAACCAAAATAAATAAATAAATAAAGGAAATTTGAAAATTTTATCAGCCCGTTTACCACAGATGAGGGAAAAGAGGAATTTTAACTTGGAGAGAAGGTGGGGTGACCCTTCTACAGCTGCTTCCACCCTTGCCCTTGGCTTCTACAGTGCCGTTCCCAGCTGCCAGAGGGGAGGAGAGCAGTCCGCTCCTCTGTGCACACTTACAATAGTATGAAGTGCCATGTCTTGGGATCCCTTAAATCCTCTGCATTCTGAAAAAATTAAAAAAAAAAAAAAAA
>VZRU01016592.1:246163-263986 GCA_013398155.1 Pedionomus torquatus | reverse complement strand
AAGGTCTTTTCAATCTTTGACATTTCAAGTCAGAAATAAAAGAGGCCAAGCACGTTATTAAATTCAGCCTCAGTTTCAAGAAAGGGATGGGTGTGGGTGTGTCTGACCACGACTACTCTGAGGAGACAACTGTTTCTAGGAGAAGAGTGTCAGCTTTTATTTTTGGGACAGCAGAGAGTTGGCAGATGCTCCTGGCTTCCACCATGCAATTCATGTGAAATGAAGAAAAAAAAAAAAGGGCGGGGAGAGAGAAAGAAAGAAAGAAAGAAAGAAAAAGAAATTTAACTGGTGCTGCCCAAGAAAACCAGACACACACGAAAAAGGAATGATGTACCATATAAAGCATTAAATACACACACACACGCACACAGAGGCAGGGCTCAGCTTCGTAGGATTTGAACCATATGGGCATATACACATACACACGCACTAACTCACACCCGTAAATCACTTAGCCAGACTATCTGTCTGGTACGTGGAACAGAAACACACTTACGAAATCTATTTTCTTCTTTTAGCAGCAGGCTAATAATTGATAACGAGCCAGACTGGGGGGGCTCTTGAGTTTTATGTGACAGATACACAAGGCTGCAATTCTCCTCCTGTGCGCTTTGCCCGCTCTCTCGGCTGCGGCAAACCCAGCCCGAGAGCGAGCAAAGCCCCTCGCCGGCTGGCACAGACCAGGATCCTCAGCAGCTGCCAAGTAACCCTGCGAGGGCAGGGCTGATGGCCTGATTTAGCTAAAGCAACAAGAAAGAAGTAGCCAGCGGGGTGACTCAATGCGGGGAAGGAGACAGATGCGGTTGCTGGCTCAGTCTGCTGGGTAAGGTCCGGAGGCAGGGATGTGCTTGCAGCATGGTCCTGAGCCTCCCCCAACAGCAGCACACCAGCTGAGGGCAGTGGCGTGGGGGTGGCAGCTGGTCTCATCGTAATGAGAGAGTGGGTAAAGCAGCAAAGGCCAAAATGCCACTGTGGTCCTTCTGAAGGCAGCCTCACTGGCACCAGCTTTGGGCTCCCCTGTTCAAGAAGGGCAGGGGACTGCCGGAGAGGGTATAGCAGAGGACCACAAAGATGATCAGGGGCCTGGAGCATCCCTCTTAGGAGGAAAGTTTGGGGCACTTGGGTCTTTTTAATATGGAGAAGAGAAGGCTGAGGAGGGATCTCATCAACACCTATCAGTACTTAAAAGGTGGGTGTCAAGAGGATGGGGCCAGTCTTTTTTCAGTGGTGTCCAGTGATGGGACGAGAGGAAATAGGCACAAACTTGAACATAAGAAGCTCCATCTAGACATGAGAAGAAACTTCTTCACTTTGAGGGTGGCAGAGCCCTGGAACAGACTGCCCAGAGAGGTGGTGGAGTCTCCATCTCTGGAGACATTCCAAACCCACCTGGACAAGTTCCTGTGCAACCTGTTCTGAGTGGACCTGCTTTGTCAGAGGGGTTGGACTAGATGATCTCCAGAGGTGACTTTCATCCAACAGCATTCTGTGTGATTCTGTGATGCCTGGAGGTGGGGAAGCAGGGGCAGTACCTGTGAAAATAATGGGCTACTCAGAGGCCCAGGGCTTTCCTCTCTCCTCTGCACATTGCCTGAATTACAGTGCCAACCCCAGACACTGTATCAATGAGAGATTGCCTGCAGTTTATTTTTCTAGGCTTTTTTGCCTCTGCATCTTTTCTGTGTGGCTGTTTCCCACCTTTCTCCAACAAACTGTAAGGCAAACTTTAGCACAGGGCAGTGAAGACCCATTTCTGGGTGCAGCAGTGCTGGGGTGACTCCTCCAGTCCCTTGGCTTTGGGCATCAGCTGGCAGAGGGGCAGATTAGGCAGAGGAAAGCCAGGCTGGGTCCAGGCCAGGCAGAGGATGGATGCCACGCTGTGGGACTACCCTCCCCACCTTATGCACTGCCCCTTGAATAACTTCCACGGCTGTTCTGGTCTCTGTGACCCTCTGGGCAGGGATGTGCTGACAGCAGAATAGCCTAATGACGTGAAGACAGGATGAAGAGCCAGTAGCTGCTGGGTATGGACCCTGCATTTCCACCGGAGTACACCATCTCAAGCAAATCACCTGGGTTTTAAGTTCCTGTTTACTCACACATTAAAAGGGAGAGGAGGCAGCAACAAGGAGAAGGTAAAATGGCACGTGTGTGGTTCTTGTTTCCCATGAGCTGGGTTTAGTATAAAGAAGAACTGGGTATCATAAGCCAGGCATGCTGAGGGTGCTGCTGGCTGCACAAGCCCTCAGTGCTCTTAATTCTACCTGAAGGAAGAGCTCTGATGGGAGCATCCACCGCCACCTTGGCCAGGTCCTCCTCAGAGGTCAACAAGGCCACGAACAAGGTGAGAGGGGACCACAGCTCACTCCTGGCTGGTCTCAGTGTTGGAGAACAACTCCCCTTTCCTTGCCCTGCTTGAAAATTTATAGGCTAAATGAAATCTTCTTAACTCACGACATGCCAGCCCCTAAAAAAGCCATGAAGGGAAGGGTAGGTCCCCATGCCCAGCGGTACGTTGATGGGCTGATCTTGTACACCTTTCTCCATGAAGCAGCTTCGTGACAGCTAACCTGTCATTGCCCAGAAGGCAGTGCTAGCTCCATCTCAGGGCTGACCCTGGTGGGAACAGGAGGTTGGGTTTGAGACCTCCCCAAAACTCTTCCAGCCTGCACGATGCTGTAATCCCTCTTGGTGCCACTGCGTGGCCAGCTCAGACTTTCTCCATCTTCTCTTCTGCTCCCCACTCTCCCTCTTTACACGGTACTGACTCTCCATTCTTTTAACATACAGAGAGATTGTGAAAAAAAATTAAAATGTAAAGCAAAACCCAGAGTTAAAATATAGTGAGATTATGAAGAGAAAAGAAAAAAAAAGAAAAAAGTGAAACACAACCCACTCAGAAATTATTTCCATATTGCTTGGCATAACTAAGGGGCAACTCTTTTTCAGGCAGTTCCATTTTTTTGGCCACTTCATTCCTTCACATTTAAGGGCCACAATCAGCTCCTCAGACTCTCCGGAGAGACGTGACAGGGATAAGCCCCACTTTGGTGAATCTTGCAAAACAGAGAGAGGGTTTGCTTGAGCCTGCCAAGTAAGCCTGCCAACAGGAGGTGTTGCTGGCACAGAAAGAGCGTTTACCAGGCTTCCAGCTAACAGAAATACCTGGTCCTTGCAGTGATCTTCCTTCTGTTAGGCTGTAAGGAGTCCAAGGCTCAGAGGAGGCTGCTTTGTTTGTGCTGAGCCCCGCGTGAACACAGCCGGAGAGAGAAGCCGCGCTGCAGTTTCTGATTTTCGCTAATTGCATCTGCCTCAATTTTCTCCCCCACATCATTCCTGTGTAAGAGGACCGGAGCTGCCTGAAGGATATGCCTCCTTTTTTGACTCTACGACAGCTGGAGCGCAGTGTTCAGCTTCAGGAATGCAGGCGTGCCATGCACACCCTGTTGAGTAAAGGGAAACAAGGTCTACGAGTGCCATCAGAAAGCTGGCTTCTCCCCTTCCCTCTGAGGCACAAAGCCCACCAAGGAAGCGAAAAGAAACGAAACTTCACCTGTGGGATCTACAAGCTGTTTTAGCTGTCCCATCCCCAGAGAAACCATCAGGATTTAAAATTTAAAACACATGTGTAAGATAGCAATCACTTCAGATGCTCTTTCTGCTACAATGGCATGGCACTGCTTGGGCCGACACTGGTACCATTTGTATAGATGTCACCAACACCAAGTCTGAGCTGCACTTGCTCTGGGGGGACTTTGCTTCCCAGGATGGCACCACACAACCAAACTCCCTGCTGGGTGACATGGGCAGCTACTGGTTCCATCAGGCACACTCAGGAAGTCTTGGTTCAGGTTAGCTTAGCTTTTCAGTCACCTCATAGAATCATAGATTGGTTAGAGTTGGAAGGGACCTTAAAGATCATCCAGTTCCAACCCCCCTGCCATGGGCAGGGACACCTCCCTCCAGACCAGGTTGCTCAAAGCCCCATCCAGCCTGGCCTTGAGCACCTCCAGGGATGGGGCAGCCACAGCTTCTCTGGGCAGCCTGTTCCAGTGCCTCACCACCCTCATAGCAAAGAATTTCTTCCTAATATCCAATCTAAATCTCCCCTCTGTCAGTTTAAAATTGTTACCCCTTGTCCTGTCACTACACTTCCTGACAAAGAATCCCTTTCTAGCTCTCCTGCAGGCCTACTGGAAGGCTGCTATAAGGTCTCCCCAGAGTCTTTTCTCCAGGCTGAACAGCCTCAAGTCACTCAGCCTGTCCTCATAGGAGAGGTGCTCCAACCCTCTGATCATCTTTGCGGCCCCTCTGCTGATTTGCTCCAACAGGACCTTGTCCTTCCTGTGTTGGGGGCTCCAGAGCTGGACACGGTATTCCAGGTGGAGTCTCACCACAGTAGAGGGGTAGAATCACCTCATCACTGGGGAAAAGATGACTGTGCAGCATCCTTGCACCAAAGAGGTCTCTCCAGCATGCCAGAAAGCAGTTTTGTTTGTAATTGTAGCGTCTCTACACCCATTTGGTACGAGTCCTATACCATGCTGGATTTGTGGGAAGATGCCAGCTGCATATAACTACCACACACCAGGAGTGGGGAGAAAGAGAATTCCTTGCACTTCAGTGTTGACATTTTAATATTAAATCATGCAAATTACAATGATTGCCATTTTGTGAAGTACAGACCTTGGCATGTGCTAATAGCAGAGAGGATCGGGTAGAAGAGCAAGGCTATGACTTTAGCTGGTGTCCTCTTGGGCTGGAGTTTTTCTTCCCAGTTCTTGACTGCCATCAGCAGAGAAGTTCCACTGGATTCCTGTAACTGGTGCAACAAATACCCCTTTCAGCTGATTTCAGATCAAGTAACCCTGTTTACATCTTCAAACAGTTTGATCCAGGAATTTCATGGGAGCTTTACCTTCTAACTCCAAGCTACATTCGGTTGAGTTTGGCCTTGCATGTGGGAAAAACCCTTTAGAGAAGCACAGTAGTTACTGTACAGACACAGCTGCTGTTTTTCCAAATGAAACACAGTATTTCATCTGTTTCGATGCTGTTTTAAGTCCAATCAATTTGGCCCATGACTCACTCTGCATTTCTTTTGCCAGATTTCATTTTTATGTTTGGAGTTCGGGCTGGTAAGTAATAATGACAACAACGTGTCTGAAACAAGAAGACGTTAACTCTATTTATACCAGCGCAAGCAGAATTGTGAAAGGCTCTCAGTGCCAAATTTCAAGCAGGCTTTGGTATGCATGGAATACATTCGGGAGACAAGAGTTTGGCAACAGAGAAACAGAACCAAGGAGCTGGGAGGAAGGTGGGTTGGAAAGAAGATCCAGGTTCTTGCTGTGGTGGGGAGACTCGATGAAAGAAGCCATCTTATAAGGAGAGGAATAGATCTGGTCTAGGTGCCTGGACTGGTGATGAACGTATGCTCAGTGTGAACCCTGAGGAGCAGCACACTTTCGGTGACTCGTAGGCATCTACTTACTCCAAAAACGAAATGGTTAAGGCAACCGCAGAGCTGCCATGTACAGATCAGTGAAGTATGCAACGTCTTACCAGCTGAAATATTTGAGGCCAAACATTAAGTTGTTACTCATTGGGAGCTCTGCCATTAAGCTCCCTCTCCCCTGATTCTTATGATTAACACTTTAAAACATCTGCGTTGCCTTTTTGACTCAGAAGAATTCCAGTTAAAGGGAAATGTTTTTCCGCAGCGAAGTTCCTGACTGCTACAAAAGGGGAGACTTCTAGCTGAGCTATCTCTGTCCTTTATGCTTCCAAAGCAGTAAATCGCTTCTGGGAAGGAGGCGTCTCCCAGTGCCCCGGCTCACAGCTCCCTCCCCAGAGACCACCCTCCCTCCGGGCACACAAGCTGCAGCAGAGGTGACCTTGCCAAGCACGAACAAGCACTGGCCCCTTTTAGGCTCCCAGGCTACTGGAGACACATGCAAAGGAGCATTAGCCCTGTGTGTATGATCCCCACTGGTCCTTTCTACCACTAGGATGAGGAGGACTGGCCAGCCCGGTGGGCTCTTCGTTAGACAAACTAGGATGGAGGCATTTCCTGAACTGAGGTTTTGGTCAAACCTCCCGAGAAAGAGAAAGCAAAACATGTACAAAGATGAAATAGAGGCGCACGAGTGCAGAAGCACGTTAAACTTCAAGAGGGAATGCTTTTTTTCTGTCAACAAACTCTTCCCAATTAAAAGAGAGAGAAAGCAGAAAGTACTTGAAGATAGGTCCTATGGTTGCAGAACCGCATTTCTGAAAGAGAGAGCTCTCCAGTATCAAACTACACTGCAGGATGACTAATTGTGGGGTGACTAATCCCTGTCTCCCCTCCAAAAGTATTACTTCACAGCGACCAAGAAAACATACCATAAAGATGTTGTTATTGCATCACTCACATTTACTCGCGTTGAGAAAGGCTGAGCCTTTTCCAGTACTTGCCTGACTACTGAGGGATATGCTTCCTCCACGTAAGAAAAGAAAGGACCACTTAGTCTTCATAGCTCATCCTGGACAGTTATGAAGGTGTTTAGTTAAATGCCTCGGGACTGGGGAGCTGGCTTTCAAGCAAAGAAAAAAAAATATATATATTTGGGGGGAGGAGGGGGTAGGGAGATGGCAGAAGCAGATGGATATTCAGGTTGACAGAAAATGAAAACCTGCCTTCGTCTTGCTTTCATTAGTCTTCATTATATGACCACGACAGCTTTAATTGCTGCCCTGCATACATAAGTAATAAAAATGTAAAATGTTTAAATGAACTGTGGCTCCCAAAAGCCATTATAAAAGATTAATGATGAGTACTCTTTGCTAACTTAAACCTCTTCAAGAAACACATCTGAGCAGCCCTTGTGGTTAAGATGATATTAGAACAATATTTGCTGGACCACTTGTCTCAAAGCATTATGCACCAAGCTTTGAAGGTTTTGATTATTCTGTCTTTAGCTGGTCTGAATTCTAGACATATTTGATGCCAATTTACTAATTCCTGACAAGTTATCCCACTCCTGCAATCCATAGAAAGAGACTTCAGGTACTCATAGTTATATTCTGTCTTCAAGAATTGCTGATGGTTGCTTCACTGGTTTTTACTGCCAAAGTAGTTGAACATAAAGTTTATTAGTAGCAGTCCAGAAGTTGCTGCGCTAATTAATACAAAATCCTGCTGAAGGGGAAAATACAATATCTTTTCTATTTAAATTGGAAGCAGTACCAAGACCCATCTCTGAACTGCCACTTTCTCTTCAGGGGCACAGACTTGAGTCTGTTTGAATTCAGATGCGAGAGCGGAGTTTTAGTTCTAAAGCGCACCAAAGCCAAGCCAAGCTTCAGCCCAGTTTTGGCCACCCATCTCTCTTTTAACTTAGAAACCCATTTTAGAATAAAGCAAATGCTTAAGCAGAGGTGAGAGTCCCAACTTCTTTGGAGGGCCACAAAGATGATTAGAGCACCTCTCCTGTGAGGACAGGTTGACAGAGCTGGGGCTGTTCAGCCTGGAAAAGAGAAGGCTCCAGCAAGACCTTTAGCAGCCTTCCAGTATCTGAAGGGAGCTACAGGAGAGGGACTCTTGTCAGGAAGAGTAGTGATATGACAAGGGGTAATGGTTGTAAATTGGAAGAGGGCCGATTTAGATTAGATATTAGGAAGAAATTCTTTACTCTGAGGGTGGTGGTGAGGCACTGGAATAGGTTGCCCAGAGAAGCTGTGGGGTGCCCCATCCGTGGAGGTGTTTAAGGCCAGGCTGGATGGGGCTTGGAGCAACCTGGTCTGGTGGGAGGTGTCCCTGCCCATGGCAGAGGGGTTGGAACTGGATGATCTTGAAGGTTCCTTTCAACTCTAACCATTCTATGATTCTAGCTCTTGCCTTCTTACTGTTACCATTTGGTCTTTTTTTCCATGTTTTGCCAACATTTTACCACATACCACCATTTTGTGTCTAGTTGGCACAGAAGAGTGCCAGGCAAAGAACTGTTAGCTAGCATCTGCCCGTTATCTCATGCATCCATGCTCTGCACAGACAACAGCACAGGTTTCAAAAGCAGTGTCACCTTGATCCACTCTGCCCACTGGAATAAGTTATACCTCTTGAGAAAGTTCAGCTTTGGGACTTTTAGTGGGTTTTTCACTGTGCTCCATCTCTGGACGGAATAAAGGGTCACACTGTGCTTAAACCTTGCACTCACGGCCAGCAGAGGAGAGGCAGGATAACAAAGCTAAGGTGATCTTCTGTTCTTCTCTCCCTGGTGTCTACAGACAAGCCCCAAACTCCTTAAAGGGGCACTAAAAACTTCTCTGTGGACAAGCACCTCCGTCGCGAAGTCAGCTAGATTCCCTTGACAGCTGCGCATCTATGGGAATGAAGAGATCTGCACAGGCAATCCAAACCCTTCCTGTGTGGTGTGCTCTGATGTTTGGCTTTCAATCCAGTTTTCAGTTAATACTAACAGATTCGGGAAGACTTATAAAACTCGATACTCTGCAGCATAAACCGCCTTCTTGCTATTTGGGATTGAACACGGATTTTCACAAATGGCAGGAATGTGCTGCCTGCAGAACTTCTGAATGCCATCCTTTCCAATGCCACTTGTGGAGGCCAAAAATTAGACTGGGGGACAACTAAATGATATATTTCCATGTTCCTTTCTGCTTTAGTGCTCATCGTGGTATATTCCACTCAATGTTGACTTTCATAATACAGTCTCCTCTGCCAGGAATGGATTATATTGGCTACTTCAGATCTTCCAGGCCTTCACCAGTTCTCCCACACAACGATGTCCAAATTTTCCAATTTCCCGTTCCACTCCCATCATCTCTCTGGGCTCGTTTCTGTACACATGGTCCCATTTCTATTTCCTGACCACCGTTTGGAAGCTGCCTCCCTAGTAAGTCTGGCTTCTGGGCTCCCGTCTCTTCCTGCATGGTCTTCTGGGCTGGTACCATTCCAGCATGTAGACCAGAAACTTTTCCAAGACAACTATCCCCTTTTCAGTGCTGCCAAAAAAAATCCATCAACCAACCCACCCATTCTCTGTTCAGCATCACAGAATAGACTGATACAATGAGGACCCCAGGGTGTATTACATTAGGGGAGGGTGGGAGATTGTTGTTCCCAGGGAGAAGAGCAAGGTGCTGGAGGAAGAGGAGTGTGGCTTAGTGTTGCTATTTCACAGCTTGCTGAGCGAGAGCTTGGCTCTGCCCTTCCCACCCCAAGAAGTAGAGACAGAAGCCCCAAAGCACAAAGAATGGCTTGCCAGGTCTTTTAAAGCACTGACAGGAGGAGGTCCTTCCCCTCTCTGCCTCCTTCTCCTGTCGGGAAAACTCCTTGGGCTGGTGCTCGCTCTCCCTCAACTCTTCTCCTGCTGCTGCAGCTGCCCTGGAAGCCCCCAGACATTCCCAGCAGAGTCTGGACGGCTGCTTTGGTGACAACCTGGGCTCAATTTAATGAGAACGTTCAACATTCACTTGCTAAGCTGGCAGACTGCCAGCATATTTTCTTGAGGCACATAAGAGAGAAGGGAACTGGTGATTTCTAACAGTGGGATTTTTTTTTTTATTTTTTTTTTTAATATTTATTTTATCCAGCCAAACCTGACTGGAATTTCATGGATGAAAGAAAAGGCACTTCTCTAGCCCAGGGGCTTTGTCCCTGCCAAATTATAAGGGCCTGCTGCAAACAATGGAGGTGTTAGAGCTTCTAAAAAAATAAAAATGTTGAAAGAATCTTTTATAACGGAAAATATTAGGCAACCTAAATCTCGGGCCAGCTGGTAGCGGGCAGTATAATATAAGCTCTTTGGAAGAGAGCTGTGCAAATAATGGATATTCAGAATTTCTCTTCCCCTGCTCCCCCCTCCCTCCAAGTTTGAACTATTTTAGCTATTTTCTCCAGCTGAAATTATTTGCCAAATTCAGCCAGTTGCTAAATTCTCCTAAAAATTCTTCTTTTCTCTGTCGACAGGTTTCTTGTAAAAACAAACCCATTCTCCCACTTCCGTCTCGGAATTATGGCGTTCACCGGTGACACAGTTCGGAAGAAATCTGCCTGTGGTCAGCTCTTTCTTTTTTCGCTACGTTCTGGTTGGAGCTCACACGTTCCAGTAACCGAGCTGGCCTGATGGCCGTGTGCGGGGAGGTTTTCCATCCGTCTCCACCTTCCCCGGATCAGCCGGGCTGAGAGCCTTCACACAGCATGGGGCTGGAGGTTCATTAGGTTGCGGTTTTCAGGCCGAGTCTTCACTGGATCAGCTCATGAGGGTGATGGCGCTGGTAGCAACTGCAGACCAGATGTTGCACCTTTGGTGCCGAGCTGCTGGCAGGCAGAGCTTTGAGGTGACACAGGAGGTGGGAGATTCTGTGCACTCAAAGTCATTGATCCTGTGGCGCTTCTTGTGTCCCAGCTGGTGTTAGCTGTGGTGCCAAATCTCACGCTGGCACATCACAGCAGTTTATCTACTTGACATCACCTCTGTGCTTCTCATGGCACGAGCTGTTCTTCATTTAGAATCATAGAATGGTTAGGGTTGAAAGGGACCATCAAGATCATCCAGTTCCAAGCCCCCTGCCATGGGCAGGGACACCTCCCTGGTTGCTCAAAGCCCCATCCAGCCTGGCCTTGAACACCTCCAGGGATGGGGCATCTACAGTTTCTCTGGGAAACCTGTTTCAGAGCCTTACCACCCTCACAGGAAAATGTCTTTCTAGTATCTAATCTAAATCTGCCCTCTTCCAATTTAAAAACATTACCCCTTGTCACGTCACCACATTTCCCGACAAAGAATCATAGAATCATAGAATGGTTAGAGTTGAAAGAGACCATCAAGATCATCCAGTTCCAACCCCCCCGCCATGGGCAGGGACACCTCCCTGGTTGCTCAAAGCCCCATCCAGCCTGGCCTTGAACACCTCCAGGGATGGGGCATCTACAGTTTCTCTGGGAAACCTGTTTCAGAGCCTTACCACCCTCACAGGAAAATGTCTTTCTAGTATCTAATCTAAATCTGCCCTCTTCCAGTTTAAAACCATTACCCCTTGTCCTGTCACCATATTTCCCAACAACGAATCCCTCTCCAGCTCTCCTGTAGCTCCCTTCAGATACTGGAAGGCTGCTCTAAGGTCTCCCTGGAGCCTTTTCTTCTCCAGGCTGAACAGCCCCAGCTCTCTCAGCTTGTCTCAGTCTTCCCTTCTTTAGCAACAGATCTGTACATCAGTGGCTACATCCTGCTGCATCCCTACCTGCTGCTCCCAGGCACGGCAACGCCATCCTCGTGCCTGCTGTCTCTTATCCCTTGGAGACCCCGGGTGAAGCTGCAGTAGGCCTGCCCTTGGCAGTTGGGCACTATAAAAGTATTTAAACAAGCTGCCCGAGCCCTAAAACGTGGTCCAAAGTCATGAAATGCAGTTGTTTAGCAGTGGCAGACACTGCCTTGCTTTCAGAGGCTGCTGTATGATTTCTAGCGTAACAGAGGCCTTCCAAAGCCTTCCCTGCTCCTTTCTTTTCTTTGTTTGTTTCTTATCCTCCCCGATGCTGAGCCAAGTTTTCAAACAGAACATTCAGGCCTTGTGTGTATGGATTTAAGTTGAACGGTGGAGTGCGAGAGCGCGTGTTTTACAGAGCCCATAAACTTGCAGGGACCAGACAGATAACGTCGGTACCCGTGTGTGTGAAAACAGAACGCTGCAAATTTTGCCAAGACAGGGCTATGAAAGCAAATGAATCTCTGGTGGTGGTTTAAAGTGAAGCAAAACTCCCGGGTGCGAGCGTGATCTCGTTCTGCCAGCGGTGGCCTTGCAGCCCGGTCAGAGGGCATTGCCCCACGGTGAGCCATGGTCGGCCAGGACTTTGTTCATGTCCAGGGCAGCATAAACTGAGCTGGGCAAGCTCCGGCTTCGGGTTATGGCCCCTCAGCCGCAGGGATTTCCATCGGGGCAGGCGTGGATCCACCACGCTGAATCGCTGCGGCAGAGCAAGGATGGCTTGAGACCACCGGGAGCCAAGGGAGCTCCAGTAGCACCTGTGAAGTTCAGCCAGGTGGGAGCAAAGGAGGGCTAAACCCAAAACCCACACGCAGCAACTTGGCACTAAATGTTGTTCTCAACCAAGGCTGGAGTACTAGTTTTTTCCCTCATTGTCCTCACTACACGGCCCCTCAAAACCTTGCTCCCCACCTTGCCTTTTAGATCCGAGAACCACAGTCCGTGCCCCGTCTGAAAGCTCTGGAGAGAAAACTCCTTCTAAAGCTTCCCTTTGCCATTGGAAATCAGGATGGAAACTACACAGAGGAAGGATCGTGTTGTAGCTACAGGCCTTCTAAAATAATAGCTTCATGCATAAATATTGATAGTGAGCACTGCCTACTATTTTTACACAGCATACCTGAAAAAATATACATATAAAACTTCACAAAGAATACCCTCCTAAAATAAGGAACAAAACCAACCAAGTTTAAACAGCAACGACAAGTTAAAAAAAAAAACAAACAACAAACACAACAGAATAAAGCGATAATTATTGCGGGGCATGTTCCTTTCTGTTTTTTAATCTTATACAAAGCCTTGTCAAGGATTACTTTAGGAATTTTTGAGGCTGTGTAAATATGTATCGTTGCTGGGTTGTGAAGCATCCCAGCCACACACACTGACAGGGTAGGAATAAAGCTAGAAAAGGCCACCGGACCAGGCTGAGAAGAGGCTGACTATCTGTCACAGTGGTCTTGACAGCTGGAGAAGGCAGCAGCCAGTAACAGCCCGATTCACAGAATCTTCATGATTGGAAAGGACCTCTGAAATCACCAAGTCCAACCATACACATGCAAAAACCCCCTACAGTCTTAGCCACTAGAGCATGCCCTCAACATATACATGCTTCTTAAAGATGTCCAGGGATGGGGACTCCACCACCTCCCTGGGCAGGCTGTTCCAGTGCTGGACCACTCCTTCAGCCAAGCAGTTCTTCCTAATATCTAATCTGAACCTCCCCTGCCACAACTTCAGACCATTTCCTCTGGTCCTGTTGGTATTCCCTTAGGAGAAGAAGCCAACACCCACCTCTCTACAACCTCCTTTCAGGTAGCTGTAGAGAGCAAGGAGGTCTCCCCTCAGCCTCCTTTTCTCCAAACTAAACATGCCCAGGCAGTCTCCTGTCAAGAGATGCACTCCCCCACTCAAGGAAATGCACTCATTTGTGTGCAGGACACCTGGTTTAGGTACTGTCTAGTCTAGGAGCTTGCCATACTGTAAAACTAGAGACAGCAACTTTTACGCTAACTCCCATTGATCAAATGTTTCCAAAAGCGCACATCACCCCACACTCAGATTTCCTCTTCACCCTGTTCAGTCCCCTCCAGGTCACAGTCTGGGATATTGCAGCGATAGAAAGACAGGATTTGGTCTCACCAGATTGGTACATTTGGGCAATGGTGATCCTTCCTGAGCCCAGTGAGCTTCACCAGCTGAAGAAAACCTCCAACGTCCTGGAGAGAGTTTTTATAGTAAAGCTTCCCTGATTTGGTGCCTGCTGAGGGACACACCAGTTGCTCATCTGTTGGCTACCTGGCAAATTGTGTTAAAGCCTTTCACCAGGTGTTTCTGGTTTCTCCACTTGCACCCCCATCCCCCCAGTGCTCTTCATCATCCAAAACAAGACCCCTCAGAGAGCTGGTGTGCTGATAACCCATTTCTCTCTCCAGATTTATCTCTCCAAGATTCAAACCAGCAGAAGCAGAAAACTATGGGGTCACCACTGCTGTGCTCCCCATGGCCTGCAGATAAGTTACTGTTACTGGGAAGCCAGCGGGAGCTGGCATGACCCCAGACCCACAGATTCAGCCAGATGTCCCAGGTCAGGATTGGTGGCAGATGGGCCTTGCAATGCCAATAATCAGCATCTACTGACTCCAGTACGTGGCCAGATGGAGACTGGAAAGCAGCTGGAATGGGCGTGATCCAACTTCACCTCTCTAAAGGGCCAGGACCTGGGGCACATGAGATTTTTCCTTCTGCAAGGCAGCCGAAGTACAGTCTGTGTAGTGCAGCTTCTGCTGGTTGTCCTCCATTCTCTTCCCCCCCCCCCCTTGCTGTTTCTTGTACAACATAACTGATCATAAAGCAAGGATTTTGAGCCCAATTCTGAGCTCACTCACTCTGGCATAATTCAGGAGTGACTACAGTTATAGCTGTAGAAGATCAAAATCAGTCCAGTTCCTTTTAACTGGACAAAATTTGTGGTCTGCAGAAAAAAAAAAAAAGAAAAAGAAAATAATCAAAGATGTGAACAATGAGGCCAGCTGAAAGAGGACATTTCATTTTTCTCCTACAAAGTCCAATTATTTTTTTTTTTTTTGGATAGCTGTTTAACTAAATGAAAAAAAATTCTTGTGAGGGGGAAAAAAATAATTGCACAGTACCTAAACATTTGGCATTATGATGCGAAATTTTATAGAAGAAAATAAAAATTGGAAAACTCCCATTGGCTGAAAATAGTACTGATACTGTCTCCAGTAGCACCTTGTATTAGAGACAGATTAGGGCAATGCTGGGACGTGTGGTTTCACTTATTAAAGAGCACTGACTGAACTCTATCAAGAAATGTCAAGTGAATACCCTAAAAAAAAATAGCTGAAAAACACCGCTGCTTTCCCATCCCGATGTGGAAGGTCAGTGCTGAGGTGGGGTGCTCAGCAGACAAGTTTTCTGTACACGTGTAACACCCTCACCCTCAGTAGGCTACAAAGTAATCCGGAGCTCAAAAGGCCCTCGCATCTTCTTGCAGCTGCCATCCTATCCCTGCAGGCCCAGTTTCAGTGCCCATGGCAGGTAGGAACCCCCTGAAGGAGCCCAGAGGAGCTGTTGGATGCTCCATCTCTGGCACGGTCCAAGGCCAGGCTGGATGGGGCTTTCAGCAACCTGGTCTGGCGGGAGGTGTCTCGGCCCATTTTAGGGGGATTGGAACTCGATGATCTCTAAGGTCCCTTCCAACCAGAACTATTCTATGAAGTACAAACCCTCCTCTGCTCTCTGTGGTTGCTCGGGGGTTGGTTGGACCCTCAGCAGCACATGGTGTGCTGACAGCACAGCCAGTGCACTGGGGAAGCTGTTGACGTGGTGGTGCCTTGCCAAAGGCTGTCAGCGTGCCAAGCTACAGACAGCCACCACGGGAGAAGATGGGAGGAAAGAGGAGCCCCAGGCACCGACTGGGTTTATCTTCCAGCTGAGTATCAGTCCAGATTAACTGCATATGTGACCACAGAGGCTTCAGCTCGTTCCTTGTCATGGTTAGGAAGCATGGCTGTGAAGCATGAAAAATCCTAGAAAAAAAAAAAAAAGAAAGAAAGATCTTTACAGACTTCACATGGTGCAGTCCAGTGCTGCGCTCATTAGGTTGAGTAAGGGAGGGGCCTTACGTGCAGTCAGCCCTTCCAAGCATTTAAAGAAAGGTCCGAAGAGACAAAAGTCTTGATTTCTTGGATCAAAAAATCCCAAGGGGTTTTGACCAAGCACCCTGCCAGCTGCCGGGCCCGCGCTGGTTCTGCGGCAGCTCCGCAGTGTGTCTGTGGGAGCCGGTGGCAGGAGAGGTCCCTTGCACTGGGGGGCAAACACTTGGTACCCTCCTGCTCTTCTGAGAAGTACCCTCAAAGTGGGGGGATGCCCAACCCAGGTAGCCACAAGAGCCCAGATAAATCTCTACCATGTGAAACCACAAACCTCAGGGCCAGGCTGCCTTTCCACCAGAGCAGTTCAGACACATGAAGAGGATAAAGATCTGAAGGAAGGAAAAGGCCTTTTTGGTGTTTTCCACCACCCAGCAGAGCCGGCGGGAGCGATGCCCTGCAAGACGGTGCTGTAATCTGCACGGGGGCTGAAGTGCGTCAGCAGACAGCGCGTGGTGTGGTTGTTATCCTGCACTTCACAGCCCTGGCTGCGGGGAAAGGAAACGTTGGGGTTTTAGGTCAACCGCTGGACCAGCAAGTAGTCGTGATAAGTGATGTCCCGTCACTCTGCTTGACCACTGCCTTTGAGCTGAGATAGCATACTCGAGTCACCACAAATGTGCATACTCGAGTCACCAGAAATGTGCATACTCAGGCCACAAAAATGTTTTAGGAATACATTGTGTTATATAAGAAACTATTTAACATTATTACACAGAATCACAGAATCTTCATGGTTGGAAAGGACCTCTGAGATCACCGAGTCCAATCACTCACACACAAAAACCCCTACAATCTCAGCCACAAGAGCATGCCCTCAAGTGCCACATCTACACGTTTCTTCAAGACCTCCAGGGATGGTGACTCCACCATCGTCCCCTGGATGTTCAAGGGATGATCTGGCCCTGGGCTGTGGTCCAGCCAGTAGGTAATGCTGGGAAGAGGGCAGCCCCCAGCTCCCATCCCGCCCTCCTGTGTGCACCCACGTGCTTGCGCTCTACAGGTTAAACCCCGAAACTACTGACTTCCTCAACTGTGAGCAAGAGTCTTCTGATCTTCTTCACCACTCTTGAAATCCGCTTTCTGAAGTGTCGGCGGCAACGTTGCACTGCAGGGAAAACCGAAGCAGAAGCTCCCACGCTGGCTGCATCTTCACATCGATGCTCAGGCGGTCACTTGCAGGGCTGGGGTGAGGCAGGTGAGTGGCTGCACAACAGCACCCCGAAAACACCCAGAGCATCCTATTCCCAGGTGCACTTCCCTGCTGAAAGGGCAGGTTTGGTCCAAAAGACAAGGAGGGACAGGGAAACAGTGCTGGGGTTCCCCCCGCCCCGTCCCCCAACGACTTCTCTGCCCAGACCACGTGGTTCAGTTGGAAAGTTAAAGAGAAAAGAAGATGAGTTTTCATACACCCACCTGCGCAGACTCATCCCCGGAATCAGGCAGAGTTTGCTCCCTCCCACACACTCCTGCTGCTGTGCAGCCTTGACCCTGGAGCGCCTTCACCCCTGTCTCCCCCATGCCCCTGGATGAAGAAACCACTATAAACCCACTGACCAGCAGACGCCAGAGGGATGGTGATGGGCGGTCTCCCTGGGGTATGTCA
This sequence comes from Pedionomus torquatus, assembly GCA_013398155.1. NCBI lineage: Eukaryota > Metazoa > Chordata > Aves > Charadriiformes > Pedionomidae > Pedionomus > Pedionomus torquatus. The sequence goes on along the minus strand of VZRU01016592.1, from coordinate 246,937 downwards.
CAGGGTCACACTGGCACAGAGTTTGTTTCCACAGGTGTGATGAATTGTGGCTGTTCTCAGCCCCTGAAAGGCCAGGCTCACACTCGCCTCCAGCTGGGGCAGCACGGCCAGGGTCCCACAGGCTGCGCTGTGGTGGGTGTCCTCTCCCTTCCCAGCCCACAATGACGTCAGGAGGGAAAGGTCCATGGCTCCTGCTGCCTTGCCAGCAACCAGGTTAATGCCATGTGTTGCTTCTCCTCCTCCTTCCACCTCCCAATGCATGTTTTTTGGCCACTCCATCACCACCTGAAAGTGATGGGGTTGCCAAGGATTTATCAGAGGGCATGGTGGCTGATGGAGTGGAGCCTTGTCGAGGGCAGGGGAGGGAGGTTGCTGGGGGTCAGAGCAAGAGACTTGGTTCCTCTTCCCAGCTGAGCAGTGGGAGCAGGGAGCGTTCGGCTGGTGAAGTCCTTCACAAGGTCCCTCGAGCTAAAGCCCTTGCTTGTATCACCAGCAATGGACCCCATCCCCTCTGTGTGTGCAGACGGAGTCTCAGCCTCTTGCTTGGGGGGTACTTGGCCAGGAGCTCTCCCCTGGACAGGAGTCATCCCGGTGTGCCCGTAGGGCAGATGGGGTTAAAAACCAGCCGAGGGGCTGCCTGAGCATGGGGTAGGTGGAAACACAGGAGTAACTCATTCAACATGCCCAAAGGTGTGTGCTCAGCTTTGTGTCCTCATCCAACTAGGGCCAAGCTACTTTACAGGATGAAACACACGAGAAGCTTACAGTAAAAAA
>VZRU01016592.1:204432-225062 GCA_013398155.1 Pedionomus torquatus | reverse complement strand
AAAAAAAAAACAAAATAATAATAATAAAAAAGGACGGTTATTAGGGAGCCGATAACACTCGGAGCCAGCATCAGATTCATTGCTGGAGTCGATAGCACTGTAGGCTGTGGATGCCGTTGTCAGAAGAAAACAAATCCTGTAAAATGGCCATGGGAATGATAAGTCTCAATGTTCACTGGGATAACAGAGGTAGCTTTACAGCACTTGTCCTATTGTATGGAGTATCGTGCCTCGATTAGCTAATGTCTCCGAGGGCCAGATAAGCAAGGATAAATGTTCTGCCCTAGAAGCTTTCATGCTTTCTCTTTGTCATGGCTATCTGTGGTGAGCTGCAAACAGAAAGCTTTGCACACATAAAGAAGGGCCCCCCGCTTCAGAGAAAAAAACATTACAGAAAATGGAAAATGGTTGAAATTATCCCATTTTCCATGAAGAACACGTGGCACAGTGTTGTTACAGACCACATGAGAGTACAGCAACTCAAGAGACCTCCAAAATGGCACGATGGGTCCTCACAGACCTGTACCACAACTACGACAGGAGACAATTTTCTCTTTCCTACTGGTATTAAAGGGGGACAGAAACAGGCAAGGTGCATTCACCCAAAATATACTTATCCACTATTCAGTGCGATGTTGGGGCTCCTCGAGGTGCCTTTAGCCTAGGCCTTGTAACCAACACAAACATTGCTTTAAGTATCAGTGCACCCAAAGGACTAAAGCGAGGGGGTTCTTAAAACCCTGAAAGTCAGCCACACGATGTGTGCAATACAGACAGTATTTGGGATGATCGTTATGTGCCTTTAACCTTTACATATTAACGTAATGTAGTCTTTCACAGGTATTTTGGGCGCTAAAACTTGTGTCTGCAACAGCTTTGGGGGCCTTCAATTTTCACCCAGTATTAGGTTTTCATACACTACTTTTCTAAACGTAAATTCTTTAAACATAAATTCCTTTCAAAAGCACGAAGCGATAGGTTCTCGTGCTTCTAAGTTGGAGCCTGATTGAAAGAGCAAAGAAGACAACAGAAGAATTCCTTTTCATTTCAACAGGCTTTGCATCAAGTCCTTATTAAACACAGGTGGATAACGTAAAGGTGGTCTACAAGAGCACGAGGTACAGCTCTGATGGCTGGGCCATCATAGTAAAATCAGTGTAAACACTCTATTTTGCTCATGATTCTCTAAAGATTATTTGAAAGGTTTAGATGTTGATAGGCCAGATAGGCAAGTTGTCTTCTTTTGCCTGAATTTTGAAGCATACACAACTCCTCTGATGTAAGAGGGCTTACTTCTGATTCCTACCACCCACAGAGGACAACCACATTTCTGTGTTTAATTCAGCGTGTCGGCTTTAATGCATATCTGTGTGGGTACAGCTTGATCCTAGAGCTCTACCCGCTTTCTAGGGAACAGTGGAAAACCAAGCACAGGGCTTTAGCAGCACGTGGTTTATCTTTTCTAGATTCTAAACTACTTCTCTAGGCCTAAAAGTCCTTGCTTTGCTTCAATACACAGCTCGGCTGCCAACTATTAATTGTTAATACAAGATGATGTTAAGCTACTTGGTTGTCCCCATCCCCGAAAGAGGCTCCTTAAACCACAAATCATCTTTGGTTCATGTCCAGGTAATAGCAACTAGAATGACGAAAGCGGCCAAGTTTAGACAGACTAGACAATATTCTAGCCTAAACTCATAGAGCCTAAACGAGTTAAAGTATTTACTCATTTCTTTTTTTTTTTTTTTATAATAAAAGATCACCCTTGGCAACGTAAAGAAAGCAAATTTGCATTTCTGCAAAAGTAGAGGGAGTCAGAAAACATGAGGTATTGCCTAATCCTGCTTTAAGCACTGTTATGGCTGTGCCGTACTACATAAGCCTGTAGACTAGAACATTCATGGCAACCTGGTTAAGGAGTTTGGGAGTAGGATTAATGAACTTTCCTTTCACACTAGACTAGATCAGATCACAGGAGGAGATCAAACCTGTCATGACTCTCAGCTTTTGCTGAAGAAAGGCGAGCGCAGCAAAGGTCAGAGACAGACTAAAGAGCAGCACTGCAATTATTTACTGACATGAGACTGGAAAGAATATCACATAGCTACACGGAGCACAACTTGGACTTTAGACACGTAGGAAAGAATGGTTCATTTTATGCCACTAATCATAGCCAAGGATTAAGATATTTTGGAAAAGCCCTATTATTTCTCATTCTGCAAACCAGGATTTCATTATGGGTAAATCATGAAATTTATGAAGTCCATTCATACAAATTAATTTCCTTTCCTGATTTCCATTGGCATGTGAGATACAGATACATAATATAAATAAACGTCTGTATAGGAAAAGAAAAAGATGGGCAGAAATGCCTGCTTGTACTTAGAAGTGGGGTAATCTCAAGGACTCAGCTAGAAGAATCATCTGCAGCTAGTACAATCCTTCTTAAATAAGTGGGTTCAAGGTCTGAGCAGGTAGAAATCAGTGCAGCTGCACTACATCTACGTGGATCTCTCCTGCCCTGCTCTAGCTGTCTGTACCAAGAATAACCAAAGGTAAGTTCTCCTAATCTAAGAGTTTCATTTTTCAGCAGCAATGTAAAATCTAGATGCCTTTTCCACGTTAGGAGAAATATTCAAACAACTTAAGAGAAGAAATCTTGCAAAGGTTTTAGTGTCTCAAGGTGTGGGGCTTTCCCCTTGCAGTGCTGCTTCCCCTCAAGGCAAGTTTCTCATATGAAATTTAAAGCTGTCTTCAGGCAACTATCTGAACCCTGACGTTTTTCAGGCACAGGGGTGCCTGCGGGGTGGCCCGCATCGATCAGGGGAGCATGCACAACAGAAAGCATGATCCGTGTCACCAGCATCTGCCAGCTCCTCCCCAAAACAAGGCTGTAACTGGCAGCAGAGAAGTTACATTGGTCATTGCAGAAATCTAGATTTCATCATCAGAGAAACCATAAATAGAGCCGCTGAAACATCAGGTACACGGCTGGCTGATCTCCAGCTGGTCGGCCAAACATTTTTAGGGTCACAACTCATATGATCAGACACAAGCAGTCCTGTCTCTTACTACCTTCCTCATTAAAATAATTAAAAATAATAATAATAATAAAAAAAGACAACAGGGCTGCTCCAAATTTCCAAAGCAACTTTTTCTGAAAATTAACCAAAGAAGCAATCCATCCATTTGTAGACATCTTGGAAGGAAATCTGGCATCTCTACCAAAATTCTATGCGCTCTTCATACGTTCCTCTGCACTGAGGGCTTGAACCCAAAATATTCTTTGTAATAATAAAACCTACCCCACTGTTAGCCAATTGTACTGTTATACAAGGGCAGGTGACAAATGGCTCCAGCAAAAGGGTTCACTGGGGCAGAAGGTGCAGTCAGCAGGACAGAGACCCTGGTACTAGATCTTAAGAATCAATAAAAAACTGCATCTCGCAGAAAAAATTTGCATTTTCTTTCTTTGGTTTAAGATGGTGATATGCCCCATGAAATTCTACAGAAGGAAGGGGTTTAGAGAAGAGTTTTCTCTTTGAGTTGAGCAGATGATTTTTATATATTTTTTTAAAGTATTCAACTGATTCTGGTCTGGAAACACTTACAAATTTTTGATGAGACACCATTCAGTCCAGGTGCTTTTCCTGAGTTAATATTAAATATAGCTTTGGAAACTTCAGCAGATGTTCTAATTTCTTCTAGTGCAAATTTTTTTTTGCTACTGCTCTGCCTTTATTTAAAGAGCTGACTCTAATTGATTCTTTAATACAGTGATTCATAATGTGTTGTGAATCTTCTGTTAATTTACTTGTGGCTATGTTATTATTTCCCTCAATTTAACACATCCTGTTTTAGAACTTCCATCGAAGTTGATGGAAAAATTTTTCATGACATTTGGGTAATACCCTAAATGTAATTTAAATGCCATCCTTTGAAAGTTGCAGAGTAAGGGGATTTCCTGTTTTATTCTTCAATCATATAAACTTGAAAACGAGGAGGATTTACAAATCCTCCTCTGCCTTATTCACTCTGGCAGTATTTTTTCTGGGTGGTTTCAAATTGGTGAAGAGCCAAAAGACGGTATTTTTTGATTTTTCTCATTTTTACTGAATGCCCTGTTGCACCGCAAGGGAAGGCTGAACAGTGATAGGAAAATTTCTCACCAAGTTCAGGTGATGTGACCGCGTTTACACAAAGAGCACTTCCCTGCCTCCTTCTTCTCTACCATATTTCTGAGGGTTTTTGAGCTCTCTCCACCCAGCGCTGAAAACCTTCCCTCGCTCCTTAGAAAACTTGGCACCAGAGCATGGAAATAACTCCCAGGGTTATTTGAGGGTCCTGCACCAGTGGAGCCCAGCCACCGAAACCTCCTACCTCCACGCAGCGCGGCCATCTCACCACAGATCAACCCAGACAAACAGACGGGCTCCTCTCACTCCAGCTCACTGCTCAGATACACGCTCTGCCCAGATATAGAGATATATATAAAAGTTTAATGAGCACATTGCTTATTTTATCATCTCTTCTCATTTCTCTCTATACTTAACTCATTTTGGGACAAAGTGAGGTATTCTTTAGATACACTTTTCCATGGCAGTCAAATCCTGGGTTTTTACTACTCATTTGTACCATTTCAGTTTTAGAGAAACTCCTCTCTCACACCCACACTCACCCTTTGCCCTCTTCTTCTAAAATTCATCTTTGCTCATCTTTTTTTTTTTTTTTTTAAACAGGCGCGTTATATTTAACCTCCCTCTCATTTCTCTTTTTCTCAAGCCTTCTTTCACTGTAATTATACCACCAGGTAGTTTCAGAGCCATATTCTAAGTCTGAAACTTTAAAATGCTTGCTAACAGTGATAGAGCATCATAAGAAAGCTTCTGTTTCTTAAGCTTGTTCCCCAGATAAAATAAATGTATGTAGAATCATGGAATGGTTAGGGTTGGAAGGAACCTTGAAGATCACTGACTTCCAACCCTCCTGCCATGGGCAGGGACATCCTCCACGGGACCAGGTTGCTCAAAGCTTCATCCAGAATCACAGAATGATATGGGGTTAGAAGGGACCTCTGCAGACCATCTAGTCCAACCCCCTTGCCTGGTCCAGCCCATCCAGCCTGGTCTTGATCTCCTCCAGGGATGGGACATTCACAACTTCTCTGGGTAACCTGTTCCAGAGTTTCACCACCCTCACAGTAAGGAATTTCTTCCCAATATCTAGTCTAAATCTCCCCTCTTTCAGTTTAAAACTGTTACCTCTTGCCCTATTGCTCCACTCCCTGATCAAGATTTCTTCTCCAGCTCTCCTGTACTGACCAGTGTGCACTTGCTTGCATTGTCACAAAGGGCCCTCATCACCCAACTGTGCTGAATCCTTGCCCCACGCAGAGCCCCTCATTCAACTGGGGGGTTCTGGAGCCCCATCATGCAGATCAGACTCTGCCAGTAAGGACTCACCAACCCAGCTGAGGGCTGCAGCTATCTCTGGATTTCTAAACCAGCTACTAAAACCGTACAAGAAGATGCTTTCACAGTAGCATGTGCTTCCAGTAAATCTTTCCTGGACTTCAGCATCGCTACCTCCTCTTTAGGACTTCAGTTTACCATTGAAAGAGTGCGAAATATCCAGGATACTGGATGGTGAAAAAGTAAACCCCCTGCAAAGGAGACAGTCACCTTTATCTACAGTACTGTACTATGCTACAAAATTTGATGAACAGGGCAGAAACCAACAGTTTTTTCATGGCAACAATGGAACGTTTGCACATTCCTAACAAGTGCCGACCTGACAGAGCACATCTAATTTTGAGTCCATGGTTTAAACAGACTAAACAGAGGTGCTGTTTGGCCTGTCAAGGTCTAGCCCGGGTTTCTGGAAACTGGGAAAATTCCTGGAAAGTTCTCTGAAGCCGTGTTTGTCCACAAAAAGCACAGTCTCCCTGTGGTTGATGGCACTTCCGGCTCTAGAATCAGTTTTCTTCTTTTCCTTTTTGCAATAAGGTCTTTCCTCATCCTAACATACTCTCTCTGTGGAAGAAAAAATAAGCAAAAATCCCTGAAAACTCTTTCAAAGTTACCTAGGAAAGCAGAGCCCGAGTACAGCAGCTGTCTCCATCGCTGGTAGCCCTTCCATGGTCCCCTATCAAAAGGACTGTGCATACAGTGCCTGGGCAAGGTACATCGAGCCAGAGCCTGGACTCATAATTACATCTGCAAAACCTGAGTTTGCGTTGCATCAATTCTAGCAATTTCAGGAAGTCCTAGCCTTTGACTGCCAGGGCCCAAGGGACAGCTCTGTATCATCTCGAACAACAGTTAGCAGTTAATGAGTCAGGGAAATTTCTCAGAAGAAAGAAAACACACAAGAATGTGCGTAATTGAAAAGCATCAGGAACTCTTTCTATATGACAGTTTCGCAGAATCACAGAATCACCTAGGTTGGAAAGGGACCTTTTAAGATCATCTAGTCCAACCAATGGGAAAAAAAAAATAAATCCAAAAAACCCAACAACCATAAACAACACACCACACCACCCAACACTAAGCCATATCCTTGAGCACCAAGTCAGCTTCTCTCTTGAATACCTCCAGGGATGGTGCCTCAACCATCTCCCTGGGCAGCCCATTCCAATACCTGATAACCCTTTCAGTAAAGAAATATTTCCTAATATCTAACCTGAACTTCCCCTGGCGCAACTTGAAGCCATTACCCCTTGTCCTATCATCTGTAACTTGGGAGAAGTTCCACACACAGGTCTTTTAGACCATGAAGCACATTTGAACCTCCCAGTACTACTGACCCAGAGACATACTTTTATAAGTAGAAGATGTCTGGAGCATTGTGGAACAGAGTTATAGAATCACATAATGGCTAGATTTGGATGGGACCTTGACAACTGTCTAGTTCCAACTTCCCTGCCATAGGCAGGGACACCTTCCATTAAACCAGATTGCTGAAAGCCCCATCCAAGCTAGCCTTGAAGGAAGGCTATCACCTTATAGTGATGAAATGCAACAGCCCTAGCTTCCAAAGAAATCTAACATCAAGAGCAATCTGAACAGCATGGACATGGAGAGTCAAATCTTATCCTCTGCACTCTCTCATGGCTGCAGAAGGGCCAAAATTAAGTAGAAAAACCATGCTTTAGCTGTGCAAAGGAAAGGCAAGTGAGGAACGTTCTTGTGCATACACGACGCTTGGATAACATGAGCTATAACTATGCCAGGGCCAAAGAATTTAATCCACTAATTATGGACTTTGATGGCCTATAGCACTGCTTTTCAAGACTGTTCAAGTGCTTGTATTGCAATTCATATGCTCAGGGAGAATACGCTTTGGGAATTTTAGCACGCTTGCAGCACCATTTCACATTGCTTTCTGATAGAATCAGAATCATCCAGGCTGGAAGGGACCTCCAAAGGTCATCTAGTCCCACCTCCCCGCAGTCGCAGGGACACCCCCAACTAGACCAGGTTGCCCAGGGCCTCGTCGAGCTTTGCCTTGAATATCTCCAGGGAAGGGACCTCAACCACCTCCCTGGGCAACCTGGTCCAGTGTTCCACCACCCTCAGAGTAAAGAAATTTTTTCTAATATTCAACTTAAATCTACCCTTCTCCAACTTAAGTCCATTGCTCCTCATCCTATATTTGTCTTGCAGTAGGCTTCAAGGTGTGCAAAATGTAGAGTATTTACCGCTACAGCGAAGCCTGTAAAGCAGGGGGCGGGCTGGTCCAACTCCCTGGTTTGCAGTCAAAGCCAGCCAGGCTGGCCAACAAGGAACAGGACCAGGGTTTTCCTACTGCACTTCTGACTCACCGATTATTTTCAATGTCCAGACTTTGCAGGCTTCCTCAGTGACAGAGGAGGAAAGGAACATTTTGAGCGTCTGCTTTTTTTCATAAGCTTCCTCCTAGACTGGAGATAAGCCTGGTGTGGAAAGCCTGTGCCCCCTTTGGTTGCAATCAGCATCAGCTCCTCGGAGAGGAGGAAAGACCAGGAGCCAGGTTATCAAGCAGCCCTCTCTCGACAGCGACGGTCAAGCTGCTATCAGGCCCGTGACCGAGTCCCTTAGTTGTCCATCAATCGCAGATGAAACAATCAACTGTGCCACACAGAAATCTGCTAGAAAAGACTCCCTCTCTGCCTGTCTATCAGCGACCAGACCTCAATGAATGCAGCTATTATGCGTTTTAACTACCAGCCGTGTGCTTGGTCCCGTTCCCAACGAACCCAAAGGGAACAGTGTTATTGACTTAAGTGGGAGCAGAGGCAGGCCCTTCGTCGCTCTGTGATCTAGCAACACTAGAGCCTGCTAGCCCTTAGCCAAGAGTGCCGTACGTGAAGCCGGGGAGTTTACTCATGAGAGCGCTTCCCCCGACACGTACGTGTTTGCTGGGCTGAGCCGGCAGCCACGCTCCAGCCCAACTCCTGCCGAGATGCAGCAGGGGTCTGCACGATGCTCTCCTCCCTGGAGAAGAGGGGGCTTTCTACAACAGCTTCCCCACGAGTGTTTTTATTTGCCAAGATGGGTTCCAGGGCACGAGAGCCCAGAGCCCATCCACAAGCGGTGGGGCCACACCTGACCAGTTAACTCTGCATAGCTCAGCAAAAAAACCCCAAACGTTTCAAACAAACAACACACCCCTAAAATGAATCGCATCGGAACAAAGCTTTCTCATGAAGCCTGTGCTTCAGCGAGCCACGTATTTTCCTTGGCGTTCCTCCAGGCTTAAAAGCAGATGTAAATGTTACCAAGGCTAAGATACAGCAACTTCTTCTCCCCTCGATGGCCAAGGAAAACTTACAGGAAAATAACACACAAAAACCTTTACCGTTTGGAACGGCGGTGCCAACAGCTATTACCATGGAAATAGGAGAATGAATCAGGCATGGGAGTGAGAAGCAACTTCTCCCCCGGCTAATTGCACAGCAGGGCTGCAGCGTGAAGCTGGCTCCCAGCTGGGAAGAGGGGGGGAGCGATGCGGCTCCAGCCGAACGCTTTCACGACACAAAACGCTTGACACAAAGGTGCTCGTGCGGATGCTCATCCAGCAAATGCTGGGTTTTCAGCACTAAAAATACTCCCAAGTATTAAAGCACTGCCTGTTGATTCCCACAGCTCGCCCATCTCTTGCCTGGCCTCCTGGTCCCTCCACCAGTGTCTGCCATCGCTGAAGGAGGCTGGAGGCACACGGAGCTTCTCTGAAGGGACAAGACACTTCCTTGAAAGCCTGAGACTTAAGGCCCTCCCTGTAAATCTAAATGCTGATGTTAAAGCAAACTTCGCTGCTAGATTTCACAGTATATTGGAGCTAAGAGGCAGGCTGGTCTGCTTTGTGGGCGATTGCACACCTGGAACTGGAGAAAACCAGGAGGGATACCTAAGTCTGGTCAGCGGCTCTTCTGTGGGCTTTCCTCCTCCAGGGAGACCCAATTCAAGCAAACCTGCTAGAAGCAGCAAAACCCAAATCCCACGGGAGTGGGTGGTTTTGAGCAACAGGATACCCCTCAACTCCAGACGTGCGACTCCACCGAAGGTCTGACTGGAGCGCATTACTTCAGTCCTCCCTTACTCGCACAACTCCAGCCCCAAATGTTAACGACTCAGCATGTTTTATCACAGTAGCATGTAGACTTTCAATCATCATTAGAGACGAGGAGGGTCTAGGCTCCGGCACCAGGCCAGATTATGTAAAACTTTCCATGAGGAAAGCTATTTGTTTTCTCCCAGAGCTGCGTGGCTTGGCCAAGAGGGAGGGAGGGAAAAGCTCGCCCAAGCCAGACCGAGGTGCAGACAGTGCTGCTGGACTTTGCAGACTACCTGCGTGTTGTTGTAGTGACATCTGGACTACTGGAAATGGCCGAGTGCACTCAGGAGTTTTCAAAGGCATAATTGTGGCAGCAGCAGACTAAACTTAATGCCTGGAGAGCCAATGGCTTTAATCACAAAGCCGAGATGTATGAAAAAGGATACATTTCAGCAAAAGAGTAATTCTGTCTGCTAGGGTTCCTGTTCAAATAAACTATATCACCAAACCACGTGCATTTGAAGAATATAGAGGAGCGAAAAGNNNNAAAAAAAAAAAAAGAAAAAAAAAAAAGAACATATGGTATAGAGGCAAAAAACTTTCATATATACTGTATGAGAGATATATGGACTTGTCAGACATCTAACAGTTCAACACTGTAAGCAATTCATGGGAATGACATTAGCAATAGCTCATATTACATCCAGGAGTTACAGCTTTTACTGCAAAAGTTATTTTTAAAAGAGCCATGTTTAAAATGAAATGGCTGGCAGGGCTGCAGCTTTCACTAACACTTTACCTGTGGTTTTGCCACTTTTACATACTTATTGGGGGCTTAATGTTCCCAATTTACCTTTTCAGAGTAAAATAAAAGTCGCAATGAGTGCATTCATTGGCACGGTGCTATAAAACTCGCAGCTGTGCAAAGACAATCACAAGAACAAAAGCCTCCTTGTTTTAGAAGAGATGATGATGTGGTTCTGATGCTTTCTGTTAGCCACATATCTAAACATCAGACACCTTTGTTTACGGCCTATGTGTTTTCATCTTGCTACACAAAGATTTATAGATCTGATCAAGTCAAGATCAGGATAGAGACCTTTCCGAAAGCCTCCGCGCAGAGATGAGGAGGCTGAATTAATATACAAAACTTCAGACAAGAGATCTGTCCTTCAGATATTGTTATTCCAGTTCTGGCTCCTACAACATTCTGGGAAAACAGTTTTTTCAACAGCGGGTGGAACCCTGGCCCCACTGCCGGCAACGGGAGTGTGATGCTGGCTGGCATTTCCCAAGTTGAGACGAAAACCCAGGCAAAGCTCAAAGAAGCCGAGATCTTCTTCAGCTTCCGTACTCAAGCACACCTTGATCAAAGAACCCTCCAGGATGCTGCTTTGCTTTCAATTAAAAGCTGCTTTTGTAAAGTCCTGTGCATTAATGTAACAAATGGGATGACAGCACGTACAATATACCTTGAAACCTGCTGAGAACGTAATTCATGCATTTTTTCCTGTTGGTACCAATGTGTTTCCCCTTTGCTTTTTTGAAATAGCTTCATTTTCATCTGTAATGAAAATTACTTTCTTTGATGTTTCTAATGGCAGGAAATAATTTCAGAACCGAGTGTCATTCTGCTGCAGGTAAAGAATGTAATAGCTTGTGGGAGTGCCAGTTACAACCTGAAAAATGTTTCTTGGCATTAGCATGCCTAATTGAACTCTCTCCATCCTGGTGAAATAAAAGATTTGGAGCTCAGTTCTGTGTTCCACCCAGGCTACGCTAGGTCCAGGAAAGGGAAATGGGGATAAGGAAGGTGATTTCAAGTCACCTTTAGCATCTCCTGTTGTGAGCCTGGCTGGTTCCCAGCTGCCTGAACATCCTGAAAGCTGTGTGAACTTAACATTCCACTGCCTCTGGCTTGGGGCTTCTTCTACCACTAAGCAAAGCAGTTAAAACTCAGAAAAATTATCCATGTTGCCCTGGTTAACAGACAAGATGCCAAATTAGTTCAGGAGCAGACTAACACAGCTTTTGGCCCCAGCTCTAGTTAGAAGGCTGGGAAGAGGAGCACATTCAAAAGTGAGACATAAATTAGGTAAATTTTCACATCCCCTTGAGAGAATGACTGGTTCAAGGGACCATGAAGAGTTCTCATCAGCCTCCAGCTTCCCCTAGCTGGCCATTTCTTTGCTAATTCCACTTCATACCTCAAAGGGCTGCACAGTACCTTAGACTCAATCCCCAAAGAAAATGTTTTCTCTTGAAAGCAATTATTGCATGGACTTGTACTGAAGAGGTCCCTCAAACCTGCCCAAGCATTTTCCATCAGCTCCACCACCCTAGCACTCCACAGTTCTCCCACGCTAGAACTCAAAGGGGAATGTCACGTAACCTTGGCTGTCTGGGGCAGGGGTGGCACAGCCACATGGAGCCAGCATTAGCCCTGGTACAGTCTGCCAGGGTGTCCCAGCGCCCTGCAGGTTGCTGTAAGAGCTTCTGGTGGGGAGGACAGGGGGACACCCCCCATCCTACTGCAAAGGGCTCCTGAAGAGGACCAAAACCTCTTCAGGCATAAATGTCCCATTCCAACTGCTTTTAATCAAATCTTGCTGTGAAAGCAACAAAGGGAGTCAGCCATAATCTTTCTTAGGAGGTTGAGCTCAAAACGAATGCTGGTACACAAGCCAGACACCTTTTAATACCAAGAGCATAGTCATATATATCAAGTATCACGATACGGAGTGAGTTTTAAATACGTTATGCATAGTTGAATCAGACATTCACATACTGAAATGGACAGCACATGTAATGAGTAGCCCAGATGGCTACTGTAGATTTTGATTTCAAACAAGACTGCCAAGATCAAAATGTATTTGCCAAAATGGAAGTTTCTTAGGGTGTTCCCTTTATATCACTTCAGCTGCCCACCATTACTGAAGCAGCAAAATGACATATGCAGGATATGTATTTATATAAACTCACTGGTTTTTCCATCTATACTCTATAGTATAGATGGTCTATATTTGGAGATACTCCAGACCGAAAGGAATGAATATTGCTTTGAACCCCTAAGTTGAAACAAAAAAAATTCTGTTTATACCTGGTCCAAGATTGCTATACATATATTATCTACATAAATCAAACCTCCCCAAAGGGGTAAACAAGCAACCAAAGTTTTACCAAATATAATCTAGCATAATCAGTTATTTTATTTGTCTAGCAGTCGCATAAGTATGTTAGATGCCTGTATCTCACACCTCCTAAGTACTTTCAGGTAAACTGGAGGTATTTATAGTTACAAGACACCATGAAGATACACCTTTTTAATGGAGTGATGCTTTGAGGACTTGATTTTTATTCTCATTAAAATATTTCATTACTTGTAAATTACTTTAGGGATGAGGGCAAGAGTGAGTACACATAGAGTAGCAGACAAGGAAAGCAGTTAATTATATCTGACCTCTCTGGCTTTTGTATTGTTCTCAGGTGCAAAGATTGAAAAAATACTGAAAAAAAGTTTAGATCGCGCTGTATGAAGGATCTGAACTGAATAAGTGAGACAACAAATTATAAAGAGGTAGAGCAGCAATCTAGTCTAATAAAAAAAAAAGTAACTTAAAAAAAAAAGAGTCCTTACTCACAAGTATGATTTGATATTCTAGTTTCCAGAATATGGTCACAAAGCACAGATAACCCACCCACTCCTCAAGGAAACAAGGAAAACACTTAAAGATGGACATCAGACTAACAAGAAACAATGGCAATGAATTAAAAGCACCTATTCCAAACAAAACCAAACAACCCAAACCCAAGCACGTGAAAAATGAGTTGCTCCTATTCGGTGTGAGCCACTCTGCAAAATCCATTCTCCCTTATTCTACAGTTTCAGCCAGAGGTCTGAATGGAATGGCACTTGGCAAACAGCACCTACCAGGTCACCAGGAGGAATTACTGGTGGTTTCCAGGCAGTCACCACAGTGGCCAAACTGCTCTTTGAGACCATGTAGCCCAGATGTCATCCTTCCATAACTAACAGGTTAGCACCAGAAGGGGATTTTTATTTTTTTTTTTTAAACCGAGACAAGATGAGTTGATTAGATAGTTGCTGGGGAGGATAAGATGACATCAGATGTGGCTTCAAATCGCACTTACTCTGGCCTATGGGTAGGCTGCTGCCACCCAAGGCAGTCCCGCCGCACTCCCTGACCCGCAGCAACAAGCTTCCTGCCCCTCTTGTGGGCTGGAGCCAGCTATTGGACCCGGGGGATGTGGTTCCATAAATTGACCCAGTGGAAAACTACGTGGGTTTTGCTATTTTTGGCAGGTTGATTTTCCATTAGCCTGCTCTGCCACTCCATAATCAATTGATATGACTCAAAGGAAGCAGCAAGAACATGTGGCTAAGGGCAAGATGGATTGAGGCCACCCTTTCCATGGGAGCCTGCAGTTACATCAGATTAAATGTAATGTGAAACCAACGTCTGCACTGGTGGTGAAAAGGTTGCCTCCATGAAATGCACATAGAGTGGATCTAAACAGGCTTCCAGCCCACCTCCTCCTAGCTTTGTGCTCCTGTGCCTGAACCACGCTGGGGCTCTGCGTGGTTTGAGCAGGGGATCTCAGCTGGCACAGGTCCCACAAGACTCATTTTCCTGCCTCTAGCCCCTCTGCCACATACTTTTTCTCTTGACAGCTTGAATATTGAGACAAATAGTAGTAGTCCCCTCCTTAAGTGTGGATGTCCTTTCCTTCAGGCAGTGAGACAAGGCATAGATGGGAAAGGGAAGCTTTCCATGGGCTGTGCTCCATCAGCGTGACCCCTGAGACAAACCTAAATACCAGTTTAGACATAGAAAAGTCCAGTTACCATTTCTGATTACCACCCTAAGAGAGAACTGGTGGTCTATGTTATATTGTTACCATAACCATTACGTTGATGAATTCTTTCTTGGTCTATAGTTCTTGTGGTCAGCCACAGAACAATTTTCAGAGCCTGCTGGATGCCAAAGGGAAGCATGTCGGCATTTGGCTAGCTGAAGAGATCTTCTAAGACAACTTTAAGTACGGGTGCAGATGTACATGGTGGTTTCTACCATTACTTCCAATTATCTGTCAGAGTGCATGTGCATCCAGAAGAAGGGACAGAAGAGAGATGGGGCTAAAGACTAAACCACTCATGTTTTGTCAGGGAGAAGGGGCATTGCTGAAAAAAAATAAAATTTCTCTCTCAGACCTCCTCTGTTGCTCCAGGAAAAACCCGAATTAAGCATGGCTGAGGAGTTTCACCCTTCATCCCTGAGCTGCAGTCCCATCTCTCCAGCAAAGATCAGCCTCTGAGTTGCAAAGGTGACTTCATGGCGCTGTGGGAGAAGTGGTTGGTGGATTTTGAATAGGTAAGGTTACCCATTTCTCGTGGTTTTCTAGAAAGATATCTTCTATAGACCAGGTTTAGATTTTATTCTGTGGTCTCTTCCTTCCCCAGATAACTTCTGTTTTCTCTCAAAAACAAAATCCGGGCATGCCTTTCTGTCTCGGTTTGTGTAAATTTCTTGCTTGGTTTGTTGAAATCTTGCTCTTTACAATATTGTGGTGAAAATGCATGATATATGAAGAGAACTTTGTCACAAAAGATGTGTTGTGCAAAACTTTAGTGAACCGAACTCCTAATTAGGAAAAATTCCTTAGACCTGTCTATCATGTAACCAATAATAACTTCTGTTAAGAAAAGGCATTTTCCTAGAGCTGAAAAGCAAAAGGCTGCTACTCAAGCTCCAACACATTCATTTGTAATCCTAATTCAGCGAGTACCAAGCTGTTTAAAATAGAATGACTAAATGTCCTTTATTTTAAAAACAGTGCTGTGAATTGTCTTTAAATTCTCCCCGAAAAGACAATCACATTCAGCTGTTCCTTGGCCCCAATTAGTTTCAACGCAGCGTTTCAAAGGCATGTTTTCTTCCAATAGCATGGTATGTTATAGAAAGTTATGTGGCCATTGGAAGGGAACTCACGTCCTGCATTAAGGTGAGGGTCCAGAATACTACTGGGATACTTAGCAGCCAAGTGCTAAATCACAGTTCGGGGAGGTCACATAATCAAATTCCAGATTAGCCCTTTTATTACATTGAACTAATAAATCTTTGGGAACGAGAGTCTGACAAGTTCATCACAGCATTTTAACTTTTCAGTTGTGCGTGTAGAATACATATACATATAGAATCTTATGAAAGGAATAAAAAAAGCCAACAAAAACGCAGCAGAAAAGTCCACAATAAGAATGGAAGGAAAAGAAGCCTCCCATCAGATGCTACCAGAGGGAAGTTACACCGAAAGACGGGCCCACGTTTTTAATTCAAACCTCCTCAACTGAAGTAGAGCAGTTTATCATTTAGTTCCAGTGAACAGATTTGCACATCAGGCGTTTCACTGCATTAGGGAAGGGACGATGTTAACTAAGTGTTCCCTGCAGTTCCCCAGGTCACTGGCGTGGGCGTTAAGCCGAAAACCATACAGTTAAGATTACTGCAACATAGCTATCGATCATGCAGCCAGTTCTCCAGTAACTAACAGCATTTAAGGCTTACATAATATGGCTTCATTACTGCAAATGAAATTAAAGACACCTCTCCTGTATAGAGACAATCCAAGCAAAAGTCCGCACCATTCCACCAGGCTGTTAATTGAACTTTTTTTCCACTGGGATTCAAAAGAAGGAGGGGGTTAAGGGAACTCACTGATATAGCAACATGGTTGAACACAAACCTATGCTGCAGAAGACTTACCATCATCCAGGTACATCTGGTCCAATTCCTCAGGTTCTCGCTTGATCGTTACAGGAATAGGGGCCAAATTATGATTACTTTCCTCATGCAACTCTGGCAATGACAGTGGTTGGGTTGTTGGAGACTCATTTCTGTGAACCTTCGGTAGTTGCTGCTGCTGTTGACCCATTATGGATGAGTGAGTTGGACTGCAGGACTGCAAATAGGTTGGCTCTTGGGTAACAGATGGAACTGGAGAAGAGGGACTGTTGGGATAGAGTGTTTGTTGATAACCAAGGGGACAGCTACTGCTCAGATGTTGACTCACCTGCGGCTGCAGCATGATGTGAGATGATTGCTCGGGGGAGCTTGGGTGCACAACTATAGACCTTGGCACTTCCTGTATGGTGGGGACACCTCCAGCGGGCTGCTGAAGTCCGAGGTGACTGTGGCCCGGGTTGGGGATGCACTTGTAAGGAGAGGACGAAAGGTCGTGCAGCTTGGGGCTTGCGTTGGGAGAAGGTGACATCACGGTGTTCCTCTGCTGACAGGAGGCAAAGCCAGCCACGAGGCAGGAACCAGGATCAGGGGGCATCATGATCTGCTGGCTGTAGTATGGTTTAGAGAGAGGGCTTAAGCCTTGGTTCATTGGTCCACAGGTTTGAGCAGGCTCATAGTCATCTGTGGGTTCTGTTTTTATAATTGGAACTGTTAAAAGAAAAAAGTTTTACATAAACATGAGTTGCGTATTGGTATGATCAAGTTGGCTTGTGGCTAGGATACCCTTTGCAAAACAAACAACGTCTTGAATAAGACTCTGTGTGTCTTTTGCCTAGTTCTCCCACCCTATAAAAAAAAAAAATGAATGAGTCATCAGCACAAGAAAGTCACAGCTGGTTCTAATATTGAAAAGGACTATTTTTTTTGGACTCTCCTTCAGCACTAATGTGCTATAAAAATCTATTTGCAAATAGCTGTGCTTCACTGGAAGCTTTGGACCCAAGGGCTCCACGGATTTGTAGTAATCAAAGCAAAAATTTTAACTTGGATATACTACTGCATTTCTACGGCTACTGATGGCCCATTTGATAAATGTCTGTGCATTTGGTAAACTGGAGCACAATAAGGTAGAGATGGGGCTTTCAGAATTCAGTGAAAGTAAAATTGCAGAGATACAAGACAAACTACCATGTACAAGGAGTTTTCAATTATGAGGGTATTTTTGCAAGAGTAGGATTTGATTTATTTAGTTTTTGCATGATTGTTTAATTTTACTAACCAGCGAAGGGGCGTAAAATATTCAGTAAGTAGCATCCAACTCTTGGTGACTCTAAGCTGGATTCAAACAACTAATGCCAGCTCCTAACAAATGTTAACTCAGTGTCTGGCTACCAAGAAAAACTGACTCCTGTTCTAGACCTCTGCTTGCTCTACTCATTGTCCCAAGAGGCTCTAATGGAGCTGTCAAGCCCTGTCTCTAAATACCACCAGCGCACGGACAGAATGACTGTCTGTGGGCACCAGCTCAGTCATGACAAATAGAGAAATGAGAGAAAAGAGATCCTTCCTCAAATCAAAGTGTCTTTTTCACACTGGCTTTCTCTCTCAAATCGTAGAGGGGTGCCTTTGCTGCTTCTCCTACGACGCATGCAGTGCATAGCTAAAAGATACCCGCTTCCTCTACCAGGAAAATGATTAATAATAGGGCCAAGCAAGTCTGTAGCTGTATTTTTTCTAGCTAGATGCAACTCTCATGCATACTGGCATTTATCTTCTTTCCCAAAAAGAGATGCAGAGAAGAGCTGTCACTTGAAGGTGCTGCTGAAAATTTACAGTGATACCGGAGAACATCTTTCAGAACATTAGAATAAATGAACCACCGTGGCACAAAGTTATGAACGAAACATCTTTGCACAATTCAGCTAAGCACACACGCCTGTTGCATGTCTCCAGCTGTATTTTTATTTACACACGTTTTACGAAGACCGTTATACATTCTCCAGCCATTTACTACGTTTGTATATGAGTCTTTTGAACCCCGAAAAATGCACGTGTGTGCATATGCACGTATAAAACCTCTTTTAACGCTCAGATTTTGCTGCTGGTGAACGCACTTCACTCCCCTTGTTTTACAGTTCCCCAGCCTCTTGTTAACTTTGCTCCTTTTATGTTCTTTTACATATAGATGCTTGCAACACTTGTTTCGAGATTTCTAGCACCCCTAGTAAAAACACGTGTATATATATATTTATATATTTATATATATATATGTGTAACAGATGCACAGGTGTTGTTCAAGATGAATGCCCTAAGGATAATGGACTGTCATTGGATTCCTCATAATCTTATTTTCACCTGCTCGTGTGCCGCACGCTGGTGAGGAGGGCTACCACTGCACTCGGCTGCAGAGAAGCAGATTCGGGGTTCAGTGACAGCTTTATTAAACCAGCATCACACCCTTTATGAAAAAGCAAGACCAAAGAAACGCACCTAGATAAACACAGCAGCTCAGATACTGTAAGAAAATACCTTTAACAAGTTCCTGAGCTAGCAAATATTCTCACATGTTTTATATTAGCTTCACTGTACTAGCACTAACCACAGCACAGCTGGAAATATGATGGTTGTTGAACACTGAATTCTCCCAATATATCACTGTTATAGAAACACCTGTGCTAAATAATTCCAAGCTCAACCACCAGCAATTCAACTCCAATAAACTCTGGAGTTGTCTGACTTGTTATAACCTAGGAAAGGGTTATAGCCCTGGTGGCAGGCAGGCTTTAAAGAAGGCTGGCTCCTGATCTCGGGCTGATTTTTCTTGCAGCTCTTCCACGGCATGTTTTTTTTCTCCTGGGTTTACCAGGCATTTTTCTGTCACTTCACTTTGAATTTTTTCTTTACAGAAGCAATGCCATGGGGTCTACTTGGAGGCCTGATTACTGGGAATCTGATTTCATTTGTCGCTACACTAAAATACACCTGCCACCCCCAACAGAGGACACCAGTAAGTCCCACTCTGCACTGGGTGAAGGACGGATGGGCAGAAGGGACTCTACTCTGGACCTGTTACTCTAAAAACTCTCCTGGGGGTGGTGACAGCAACCAAGGATGCTCTCAGCTGCCCATATATTCAGAGTTCAGAGGGAAAACAGGGGTGGGTGTTAATGACGGGACCAGTCAGGGTATGTCACAGCAGCTTGTTTGTGATGTTGGATGTTTGGTTGGCAGCCAGAGAGGGAAACAAGAAGGAGGGATATGAGATTAGGTGGGACCTTCATTTCACTTGACAATTATCTACGCTGTCCCCTCGCATTGCTCTGAACTGACACTCCAGCACACACCAGTTATTTCATGCAATGGGAAACAAGTTGTCTTTCAACGCACAGGTACTACCTGCATGTAGGCTTAAAGGTGTCTGAACTCGTTCAACTGAATTGTTTCCATCACCTTTTTGAAGCTGTTTTTTCAACGCAGTAATAAAGCCTCCCCTGGCTAAGCATTAAATATTTTGTTTGCAGGATAATTTCATCACTAGAATAGATACTGCACTGAAAGACAGAAAAAAAGTTAAGGCTGAAACGGTGAAGGGATTTATATCTGACTTTGCAGGGCTTTGCCATTTGTACAGCCATTTAGAGTGAACATACAGATCTTACAAAGCCGGGATGGCGACCACCCTTCCAAGTGTAAATGTCTTTAACAGGGTAAAAGTTTGGAGAAGGAAGCTCCGCAGGATTTCCTTCTCCCCTCCAACCCCAGAGAACCTATTACTAATGACCCAGATGAGCTGGAATCAGAACCTGCAAAGCTGAGCGCGTCCGCAGAAAGGTAAGACAGTAACGCTTCCCTTTCTGGCTAGCCCTCAACTTTTGTATTTCATGTGAATAACTTTATTACTTGACCTGTGGAGGACAGGTACACCACAAATTGCTATATTACACCAGTTGACACTTTTATTTACGACACTCTATCCTGTACCTGCGTCTCCCCAGCCTACGTAACTTCACCAAATGCCGTAACAAAGGCCAACCATCTTTGCCAATGTTTGTATTTCCAAATTTGGCACAAAGGAGCTGTGAGTGTGACCTCCTGGTCATTCTGAAAATACTCTGAATGTGTCAAAAGTTGGGCTGCGGTGGAACCAAGGCAGGAGCTGTGGGTATTTCAAGGCACACCTTCCAAAACCAAAGCAGGAACAGCCTGTACCTGGACTCACCGTCACAGCATCTATAGCATTACTCAAATGAGTTAAAATATTTGCATGTAATCATAGAATCATAGAATGGTTAGAGTTGGAAAGGACCTTGAAGATCATCGTGTTCCAACCCCCCT
>VZRU01016592.1:160960-185472 GCA_013398155.1 Pedionomus torquatus | reverse complement strand
CACCACACCCAGCTACAAGATTTCCACATAAAAAAAGGCACTGTCGAGGCCTGTTTCAACACAGAAGCTGCCCTAAAAAGTAGCTGGGTGAATCTAGCCTCAGTTACCCGCACCTAAAGCCCAGCAGACCACGATGGGCGGATTTTCTCCACGGAAGAGCGACACACAGAGCTGTAAAGACTCCCCAAAAGAAACTTTTCTACTGTCTTCCCTTCCTCACTGTCCCAGAAAACCCCATCAAGGGTTCCTCAGGCTGGCTTTACCTTCGTACCCCCCCAGGGAACTGCAACTTCAAGCTCCCAACACTCAAATCACTGGCATAACTTTCTTTACAGACCGATGGATGGCAGAAAGGGTAAAGAATACACAGTACCAAAAAAAAAACCCACCACCAACCTAAGCCTGGAAACTCAGGAGGGTATAACATCTGGCAACCACTTAAACCTCGCTCCTACGGAACGGGCATAATGGGAGCGTTCAGATATATTTAAGTGATTTCACTTTACTACAGGAGGTTAAAACAGTCTATATTCTTTAGTGGTCCTCTGTTCACTCGAGATACGAGAAAAATAGGCATTATGTAGGATTTCACCGCCTGTACACACTGGACATTTTATACTCTTCAAGCCTGCAGCTTAACAGAGTTTGACTGCACTGGGTGGACCGTAAATCTGTATTTACATTCACATCTTGCAAGTAAAATGGTGGAACTAGCTCTGCCCTCCCAAAGGAACCCGACTGCTTGATTAATGTGTTGCAAAACTACCCTAAACAATAACGCCTATATTACATCCCAGATTACTTTAACATGTCCACAACAGGCAAGGCACAGAGGCCACGCAGCATGATTATTCCGAGGTGCTCTGCAAAGGTTGTCTACCTTTCTATTTGTCTACCTTTTCTATTCAAAACCCCTTAGGAGTGAAGGATTTGCAAGTTTTCACTTCACACCCCAACTCCTTTCCATGGAAAACACACCCATGGCGCTGAGGCCACTGCTCTGTGAACGGGTCTGGAAGCCAAGGATGGGATTCCAGCCAGAGAAAAGGACAAAGACTTTGGCAAAGTCCCGTCATTCAAACTCAAGAGTCACCCAAGTTTTGTGCAGAGACACCACCACCTTCCAGGGGCAGGGCAGGTTGGGCCAGGTCTGCGCCTGGGCTGGCAATGAGAGAAGTGAAGAGGTGGCTCCATTGCTTGGAGGAGACACCAATCCTGAGCACAACCCACCTCTGCTGTCCCACCTGCCAGTGGATATGCATTCCCATGGGTGTAATCCTGCTGGATTTCACTCCAAAGGCAGCAGCCTTTTGGGTCTGGTGATGCCACGAGGAGCCAGGGCACTTTTCAAGGCTGGTCTTCCAGGTGTCTTACCGTGAACATTTCCCCAGCAAGACAAATCATCTGTGGTGGGAGTCTGTGCCCACGGTTACACACTGGTGTAGGTTTTAAAGATGTTTACAAGGGACTGGCTATAAGGATGAATCAATACCAGTCAAGCACTCTGCCATGGGATGTACAGGGAAGATGGGGCAGGAAGAGAGGAGGAAAACATTCAGAAACCCAGAGGGAAGGGAGAATAAGTACCTGCAATGTACTTTTGACGGCCTCAATGGCACTTCACTATCCTGAGATCCGCCGTCCCTGTTAGGAGGCAGACGCCTTCTGGTCTTCTGTGTGCCCAGAGCCACCTGCAGAGCATCTCCACCTCCTGTCATCTCCACCTCCTATCCCACTGGTGCCATGGCCCGCCTGCTGCCCAGCACTTCACCCCCATCTGCCTCCGCCTTGGCGTCCCCTTTGCTCTTCCACTACTTTTGCTCTAAGACCACACGGCTGGTCTGATTCTCACCTACCTTATTTCCTTCTTCCTTGCCAGGAAGACCCCAGCTCTTCTTCTCCACCCTCCTCACAACCTACTGTCCTGCTACAGAGGTTTCCCCCCCAGATTTGCTCCCCACCCCTGGCATGTCCTCTGCCATGCATCAGTTCACTCCCAACTCCCCTATCTGTATTTCCATACCAAAGCTGCTATTATTTGTTTGTGTCTCCTCACAAGCATTTCTGCAGCATATGGATTTTGTCCATTCCTTCAGCTATACATTTTTGCAGTATTGAGCTGAATGTCAGGTAGACTTAGGTGTGCCTGTCACAGGTATGACGCTCTCAAATTACTTTTTCTCTCTCTTTTACCTTAAATTAAGAATAAAAAAGCCAGGCAGCAATCGGGTGATAGAAATCCAGTACAAACTGTATCTTAGAATACTTTGGCATCTGTGCCAGACACGTGCTTCATCTCTGGTTGCTTACCTGGGCCAGTCAAAAGCTGAGGGACTCACTTTGCCTAAACGGTGAGCCTTTTTAGCTACTTCTACCCCAGTATGTCTCACAGACTTAGCTATTCTGAGTTCAAGTGTTTGCAAATTAATGTTAATTTTAGTCCAAGTAATTAAAAGGAGGCACTGCACTGACAACTGACTGATCAGGGCTCATTTTGAGCCAAAACCATTGGAATCATCTGCCAGACCCTATTTTCAGCAGAATGGAAGCTGGTTATGCAATTTGTGCTCTCTGGCACCTCCTCCTATTCAACTTACCATTGGTCTGAGGGGTTTGCTCAGTAGTTCTCAATAATTTCAGGTCTAAGACACTCAACTTCCAAGTAAAACTGCAGCTTGACATCCCTGCAAAACCCCTCTAGAGCAGGCAGGTCGAACCAAGCACAGCCAGCCCAGCCACCCACCATCCGTCATGACAACACTTCACCCCGTCTTTGGTTACATTCATGTCATCTCCTGATCTTCACAATTTTGCTTTCCTCTAAGAACCTCTAGTAGGCTGCATCTGGAACTTTGCAGCTGGAACTGAGTAAAATATTCCTGGCCTATCTTCTTCAGTCTAATTTGCCTCATATTTACTCAGAGACTATTGGAGTAACAAACTTCACAGCCAGTTCCAAGTTTTCCTTCCGTGACCAATTCTTTTCCTCTCCTTCTTCTGTGCTTGGTGTCAACACCACCTCCTGTAACTACTCCTACTTCTTTCTCATCTTAAGATATAAGTTTGATCCAAATGCTTTCAATTCTTCCTTCTTGATTATTTTTTAAGACACAAACTCTTATTGCTTTCTATATGGCCACAGCTTCTTTTCTGGAGACATCTCATTATGGCAATGCCTCATGACGTCTTAGCAGAGTCTAAACCATGCACTTTTGAATGGGATTTTGATTTTTTCCATCTCACTCTCCTCCTCATGTCCCTTTTCTTGTTTTTCTGAGGAGGGATCTCATCAACACCTATCAATACTTAAAGGGTGGGTGTCAAGACGATGGGGTCAGTCTTTTTCCAGTGGTGCCCAGTGATAGGACAAGAGGAAATGGGCGCAAACTTGAACATAAGAAGTTCCATCTAAACATGAAGAGGAACTTCTTCTCTTTGAGGGTGGCAGAGCCCTGGAAGAGGCTGCCCAGAGAGGTGGTGGAGTCTCTGTCTCTGGAGACGTTCCAAACCTGCCTGGACATGTTCCTGTGCAACCTGCTCTAGGAGGACCTGTTTTGGGAGGGGGCTGGACTAGATGATCTCCAGAGGTCCCTGCCAACTCCACATCGTTCTGTGATTCTGGGATTCCCTGACCTCCTGTGTTAGTTGGGGGGAGCAGCCAGAAGTCAGGAATAAAGGAGTCAAGTTGAGCTTGGGAAGGGAGGAGGGAGTAAAGGTGATTTTTAGTTTTGCCTTTGTTCCTCACTCCATTTCAATTCCACTCCATTTTTCATTGGCAATGAGCTATTTTCCCCAAGCAGAGTCTGTTTTGCACATGACAGTTACTGGTAAGCAATCGCACTGCTTCTGTCTTGACCCGTGTGCTTTTCCATCTTTATTTTCTCCCCCCTGTCCTGTTGAGGAAGGGGAGTGAGAGAGCGGCTTGGTGGATGCCCGGGAGCCAGCCAAGGTCAACCCACCACACTCCTTTCCCCTACTGCCTCGAGACACCCATTGCTTCATTAGGCTCTCAGCTTTCTGGTAAGGGCTGTGAATTCCTGTGTGTTTGGACAGAGGATCCTACTGGAACAGCTAACAGTAAAAACGAGTGGAAATCATTATAAAAGTTTGGAGACAAAGCTTTGATTTCACAGACACAGCTGCTTGAAGCCACTTAGTCTGGCAAAGAATAAACTTGAAGCATTCAGTCACAGTTTCTGTAATAATTAAAAATACACAGGATTACTCAGACAAGTTACTTTTAACTAGAGACCGTCTGGTTACTCCGTACTCTCCACTGTCCACAGTAAGTGTCTGTGATTGATCGATCTCATTCTTCACCGGGAGGGCAACACCCTGGATGAGGCTTGATGCTGCTGATAGCATCTCTTGCGTATGGCTGCTGTCCCGCTCCGTCTAGCCCGTTCCCTAGCCCGATCAGCCAGGAAAAACTGAAACGTGCTGACATTTCCTGCAAGCTACATCACTGCTCCTGCGTGCGCGTGAAAGGGTTCCACCACCATCAAATGACTCCACCATTTGATGACAGTATTTGCCCAAGGATATCTATTTCTGGGCAGTGGCCAGAAACCCCTTCAGCTATCAATACATCTCTAGGAAAGAGGTTCAGGTGACCTTCATGTGAACCCGGTGCTCCCAGCCTGAAGTTGCGCCTTTGAAGTTTCCAGTTTATCGAGTTTCCAGAATTTTTAACTTCACTGCGCCTGAGTCAGCGTGCAACTGCTCGCTGCCAACTGGAACGTGCATCCTGAACTTGGATAAACAGGCAGATAAAGACAAAATTATCTAGTATCTGTCCATCTGACTAGAAGGGGAAAGGGAGTTTTGCTGCCTGCTTATTTATTATGTGAGCTACAGTATGATTACCAGTGTGAAACATGACCCCTTTTTGGACAGTTGCCCCCCAAACTCTGACTGCTACTGGCAATGGAAAGAGCAATGGAAAGATCTCTGAGAATGTAAGATCTTTTACCAAATGGAGCTCTGCCAAGACTCAGGTCACCCGTCTCCACATCCCATCCCATCACGTCAAAACAGATTCCGAACCCTGATCTCCTAAGTGTAGCTGAGTCAAACCAAAAAGCCCACATGCTTCCCCACTGCATCTGTTCCATCCACATGCCACTCAAGTGTTTTGTCAACATATCGTTTTCCAGAACTTTTTGTAAGTTCTCCTGAAACTAAAATACAGCACTTGAGTTACTTGTCGTAAGGTAACTCGTGCTCACACGGGAAACGGAACCGAATTTCTCAGACTGACATTTGTACCTTAAAACTGATTGATTCTAATCTACACCAGACAGTGAAATTTGAGAGGAACAAAACCCCAGTGAAATGCTTGAGCGGACACTTCAATTCATTCAGCTTCCTTCTTTTCCATATCACGTTTACTTTGTGCAAACATTCGGCTGACCAAGCCTGGCCACATGTCTAACGGGAGGCAAACTGTTAAGTTTTCCCCATCTGAGATACTTAGAGAAAAGAGTGATTTCCTTCGGCGCATACGCCAAAAGATTTGGTGATTTCACCCAGCTATCTTTCATCTGCTCCAGTATAACTATTACCATGCCACGTCAGCGCCTTCATGATCTAAGAGCAAAACCTGTTCCAGCAGGGAAGAGGAACTGTTTTGACAGAAAAACCCATTAGAAGAAATAAAACCAACATCGGGACGGCCAGTCTGAAGCAGTTAAGTAAATCTGAAAAAAAAAAAACCCAACCTCTTTACCTGTTTGAAAATATTCAAAAAGAGAAAAATCCCTGGAGGAAATGTCACGTAGGTGCTGTTTGTCTCCCTGTCTTTCAGGAACCTGAGTTTCAAAGGCTTTGGGCACAGTGGCTGAGGATACTTATGCAGTTTGGCTACAGTACGTAGGTGGCAGGACCACTGTCGATCTGAAGGCTGGGTCATTAACATGTTCAAGACCATTGAAGTCTACAAGCCTGCAGTTCCTCAGAAATGCAGTGTTATAAGTTGTGAGCTCTATTAACGTCCATCAAAGAGGCTGATGCGTCTGCAGGGAGGGGCGTTTGTCAGAAGGGAGCTCAAACACAGGCCTTTGACCAGGACAACCCGTCCCTCACCAGTAACAGCCCAGAATCAGAATTTCAAAGTCAGTGTTATTTGAGAAACCAACCCTGTTGTGAAGTTGGGTGTTACATTTCTGCCTTTTCGCTCTTTAAAACACTTGCCTTGAGCTCTGGTCACGAAGCACAAAACCAAGGAAATGGGTTTGGAGCTTTAACTTCACTACTGTGAACTCAACTGAATGATGGCTAATAATAATGCCCCAAATGCCTATTTCTTCCCACAGATCACAACTTGCTAACGATGAAGATTTCAGTCGGTTTAACCTGATCTCTTAGGTATGTCTAGACTTGGCCAAATCTGCGAAGTCCAGAAATAGTTGAGCTAATTCCAGTGCCAAAACCATTCTAGCTACAGGAGCGAGGAGCAATTTTCAAGGTAGATTAACTCTTTCAGATCTTAGTGCGAGGCTTCTTTCTAAATCCCCAAATATCTCGGGCTACTCTACAACACCCTAGAGCATGCCAGGAAGATGTACCCATAACTTTACTCTGCTTTGGTGCTTGGGATATTGGTTTTGTGTCTCATCAATGAGCTCTCACTTGGCAGTTACAGGAAACACTTTGCAAACTGAGTGAAGGGAAAGCAGAATTTTGCCACCACACTTACAGATCACTACTCATCATCTTTTCTACTAGAAGCCAGCAGTCTGCTGATTTCAGTTAGGCTTTTGTGCTGCTCCGTGTTCATATTACCTCCCAAAAACTAGCTTTGAAAACCAATACACGGTGTTTGCAGACATTTGTTACCAAACTTGGTTGGAGTCGCCAGAAATATGGCCCGTACAACAAGTTCTCCAAACACCTCTGCATTTTCTGAGCTTCCCTCAAGAGTTTTGTTGCTTGGCACATTTGTAACCTAGAAATTCAATAAAAAGAAGTGGGAAGATAAGCAACTAAATCAGCGTCTTGTATTATAATTCCAGATCATGACCCCTGCAAGTGTTAGACGGGAATCATTTTGTCCCTTCTAGCCCAACACCTCCTTCCTCCTAACGAACAGCAATTTCATTTTGTCCGCTTTTGTAACTAAAGCGCACACCTTGCCTCCACAGCAAATACAATCGAGGGCCTTGCCAGTAAAAAGTTGCAGGCTTTTTTTTTTTTTTTTATTTTGGGAAGTACTAATTCTGATGAAGACGAGATTGTTACTGGACATCCCAAACCGGACACTCGACAACCAGGACACACAGACTCGTGAGACCCTGTTGAAACTCGAGAAAAGCGTGACTACAAAGAGAGACAGAAAGTGAAAAGAAGGTAAGATGAACAATTATTAGCGCAATTTGCAAGAGACGAAGTCATCATGGGACGCCTCAGTCTAAGGAAATTCCGAATTTAAAAGAGTGAACCTCTCAAGGCACATTCAGCATTCACATTTTTACTGCTGCTAGGCTCCTTGGACGGTCATTTTATACCATCGTTCATCACTGGAAAATATGGTTTGATGTGCAAGCAATAAAACATTGACCAAAATCCCATAAAATAAGGACTCGTTTCAACACGTTAGAACTTTTTTATGGTACTGTAAAAAGCTTGAGCAAATTTTAGTCCACTTCTGAAAAGACTCATTATTCATCCAAAGGGGTGCCTTCTGCCTGAGTGCTGGACCACACGGGGAGGGGTTCTCCTTTCACAGAATCACCTAGGTTGGAAGGGACCTTTTAAGATCATCTAGTCCAACCAATGGGAGGGGAAAGAAAAAAAAAATCAAAAAAACCCAACAACCATAAACAACACACCAACACATCACACACTAAGCCATATCCTTGAGCACCAAGTCAACTTCTCTCTTGAATACCTCCAGGGATGGTGCCTCAACCACCTCCCTGGGCAGCCCATTCCAATACCTGACAACCCTTTCAGTAAAGAAATATTTCCTAATATCTAACCTGAACTTAACCTGGTGCAACTTGAAGCCATTAGCCCTTGTTCTATCATGTGTAACTCGGGAGAAGAGACCAACCCCTGCCTCTCTACAGCCTCCTTTCAGGTAGTTGTAGAGAGCGATAAGGTCTCCCTTCAGTCTCCTCTTCCTCAGGCTGAACAACCCCAGCTCCCTCAGCCTCTCCTCATAAGATTTGTGTTTCAGAGGGGCTCCTCACAGCGCTCCTCCCTCGGTCCTCCCAGCGCACCTTCATCCCTCCCTGCCTCCTTCCTCCTCGCTGCGATGCGGTGCCGCCGGGCTGCATAGTACGTTTTGCTCTTTGTCTCATACTGTTCTCAGCTAAAAAAGAGGCAGTAAGGGGTTAAGCTGGAAGCACTACTGCCGCTGCCTCCTCAGCTGAAGGATTGATTTGATCATTCTTCAGGGATTCCCTCTTGTATGAGTCACGGCTCAGACAGACTCCCCGGGAAAGGAGGCCAGGATAATGCCATTCCTCCAGAGACTACAACAGCTGAGGGCTAGCCCTGAAGACGGAGAGCTTGGGACTCACGCTTGGAAAAAATATTCAGTGGACCACAACGCTCTAGGCAGACTTAAAGAAATTATTCAGACAGAAGGCAGGGGGTGGGGGGGGAAGAAAAAAAGGCAAACAAAAAGTGTTCTCAAACTCCTTGCGTTAACCAATTAAGTATGCAGACTAGCATGAATTAGAGGAGCTCCCGGAGACTGCCTTCCTGCTCAGGGACTCTGTCCGAGGGAGGACTGAAGACATGAGCTCATGGAGTATAATATTTAAATTTTAGACAAAAGATACGTTCTCTTTCTGACTGCAATGATTCCTGTGATCTATTGCTTTGTAATAGCTGCACTTGGCTGCCACCCACCAGGAACGTGATTAACATTCCGAATTCAAAAACAAAAGTGGCAACAGCAGCAAAAGTAATGAATGTGTCCAGCTAATCACCAAAGTTCATAACCAGCTTTCTAAGAGAAAGAGAAACTGCGCTGGTGTTCCCTCTCTTGACCTACTTGCACAGATGCTCAAGAGCTGAAAGGGAAAGAAACACCCCGTGTTGATTTTCAGCAGTGAAGGCTGGTAATGCTTGTTCGTTTGACATCAAATACAGTGACTCTGCTCAAAAACTGAGCCGGAGCACTTTGCCACCGGGACAGCGCTGCACCGTCCTCGTTTCTTTCCAACGCATCGAGCTGGTAGGCAACACAGAATCACAGAATCACTTAGGTTGGAAGGGACATTTTAAGATCATCTAGTCCAACCAATGGAAAAAAAACAAACCAAAAACAAAAAAACAAACCACGGCACACAACTCATCACAGAAGCCCTAGAAATTGCTCCGGCCCAGATCAGCCGGGAACTTGGCTTTTGGCGTGTCATTCCTGCATCTCCCGGAGATGCTCAACGCTCTTGGCTTCAAAGGCTCGGCCCCTGCAGTGTACCTCCACCAGGCCACACCACTCTGCAACCCCAACAAATCTACCGCCAGACTACTGAAAGCACGCAGGACAGTTTCAGATCAGATCTTTCAGTCTCCACTTAATGATCTTGATTACACTTCAAGGGCAGCAGCTTGCTGCCTGACTCCTGCAGCATCTCCCCCTACTCCAAGCCAGGGGGAAGAGCACAGGGGGACCTGCGGTGATGCTTTCATGTGGAAGAGACACTCCTGCACTGGTCCATCTGCAAAACCCAAGGAGTTCACCCCAGGAGCTTTTCAGTGTGACAAGCAAGGCCTTTTGATCACTTTCTTCCTCATCAGCACAGCCGGTGTGCAGCAGCACAATCCTTCATCTCTCATAATATTTAAAAACCATCACTTCTGTCAACTATTTTCTCTCTATATGCTGTCTTGGTGCAGCCTCACATTTCTTTCGCCCAAGGGAGACAGCTGTCTTGTTAAGGAGTACAAGGCTGGTCCCGTTCTGTATTTTTTGTAATTTAAGAGGCTACACAGTCAACACCCTGCTTTTGGTGTATTTAATGCCGAGGGAGACAGTAGTACCCGCTGGTGGGTGTGTAGCATCCTCATCAGAATCCTCTGGGATGGGACACTTGAAAATTTTTCTGAGTCAATAAAGGAAGAGGAGGGAACATAAGTATGAAAGAGAGCACCTTTTAACTTCCTTCCTCTCATGAGACAGATGAAGGACTTTGCTCCCGACATATCACACTAACCCACTCCAGCACAATCAAGAAACTTTAAATATGAAGTAGAGAGTTACATTCTTCTCTCCCCTCACTCTACACAAAGATTTAAGTTCTGGGTTCTTTTTAAATTGCAATGCCACCTTTTTTCCTTTTTTTTTTTTTTTAAACTCTCTTAAGGAACACGACGGAGGCTCCTCTCACAGCCACAGCCTGATCAGAGCTGACTGGTTCTCAGTGAGAAACCGGGGGTGTTACTTACACCCCTCCTTGCACTTTTGGAGACTAAAGCCACGCTAACGCAGGACTCCACCGGGGAACTTCAGAGAAGTCTTTTGCTCTTCTCCTGAGCCTGCTGAGTTCGCACCTACTGGGATGTCCTCACCTCCAGAGTCACCCCTTCTCACTGCCACCCCCTCCTCCGGCCCAGGTTCCTGCATCTCCAGGAGCAGGAACGGTGTGGGAGCCTTGTGGTCACGGAGGGTTAAAGGGGTGCAGCATCACTGCCATCGCTGGCAGCCTGGGGAGCGCCCAAGGCTGTTTCAAGTTCCAAGGGTGGTGATGGTGGTGGTGGGGGGTGTGTGTGTGTGTGTGTGTCAGCCGGCAGCTGAGGAATCCGCAGCTTGTGCCAGCACCACGGAAACCCGTTCCAAAACAAGACTCCAAACTAGCCTTTAATGATCTCGTTTCAGAGCCTGACTTTTGACTCACAGCGCTGCTCCCACTGCCTTTCCCCGCAGGGGCATTCGTGCGTATTACGCGTTGTCACCCTGTGACCCACTGCTCCTGCAGACACCTCCTGCTCCAGCCCCAGCTCCCACCACCACCCCCCCATACCATCTGCCCTGCTCCAGCCTGGCTGGGAACCCTTCCCTGGGAGGATCAGTCCCTCCATCCACAGGAGCATCACCATGCAAGGGGGGAGCCAGCGGCAGTCCTTCCCCGGTCCTCAAGGAGAAGCAGAAATATCTCCTTCTAATGAACATACGTGTGCTGCAAGTCCTTCCCAGCCAGTGGACTGTAAATGCCACCGGTCCCGACCGCCACACAAGGAGACACACGTGCACATGCACATCACCAGCAACACCAACCCCTCTCCCCCCATTTACAGAGAGTTTTAACAAGACGCACCACCTTGCAGGTTTTACGGGGACACGCCACCTGAGGTTTCAGACACCTTTCATCACAGGTCCTACCCGGTACAGCCGTGGTTTGCTACAAAAACAAGCGCCCAGCTTCAACTTTCAATGTCACTGTTGTCTACCTGTAACTACACCTGCCGTAGCGCGAAACCCCAGCATCAGGCACGGCTCAGATCGCTTTCCCAGCTTTGCTCAGGGACATGGAAAACGCATTACATGCAGGAGAAAATGTCATTACCGTATTTATGCTTTCATCATTTGGCAGAGATTTTAAAACAGGGGGGAAAAAAAAGGCAGACCACAGCCTAGATTGAAAAGACATACCTGGCGCTTTCTCCACAAAGATGACTTTGGAGTCTTGCAGAAAGTTATGGCCAGTCAGTATCATTTTTTTCCCTCCAATAACAGGAAAGCTGTCAGTACTTTGCTTCTCCACCAGAGGCAGTTCTTGGGCAGATCTCTGAGCTGGAGAGTTATAAAGAAGATTTAAAAAAAAATTAATAAAAAGCAACCACAAACATACACGAAAATAAGTAAATACTGCATTAGTAAGTAACTTAACGCTTACCCTTAGAAGCTAAGCTGAGTTTGATATAGAAAAAAAGAAAGGTCAGAAGGTCTGCAGGAAACGTGGCTGGTTTTAAAGTGTCTTGGTCATAGAATCATAGAATCATCCAGGCCAGAAGGGACCTCCAAAGGTCATCTAGTCCCACCTCCCCACAGTCGCAGGGACATCCCCAACTAGACCAGGTTGCCCAGGACCTCATCCAGCCTCACCTTGAATATCTCCAGGGAAGGGGCCTCAACCACCTCCCTGGGCAACCTGTTCCAGTGTTCTACCACCCTCAGAGTAAAGAATTTTTTTCTAATATTCAACTTAAATCTACCCTTCTCCAACTTAAGTCCATAGTCATAAACAGTGGGGATTTCAAACACAGGAATAGATTCAAAAGGCCCACAAAGGAGCTGTTTTAAAATTCACCTTGATCTGTACTATAGTTAAAAGTCTCTATTTTTATCGAAATTTTTGTTTAAAATAATTTTCTCTATAACACGTATGCTGTGTGTTTAACAGGGCACACACGCCAAGGTGACCACCCGTGTCCAAAATGTGCTTCAGTTACTAAAAGCTGCGTTGTCAACTCTGCAAACTGTCTTGCAGCAGCCTCCAGGCGACCCAGCACAAGTTCACAGTTTAGAGAGCACCGTAATTTCCACCAGCACCTGAGTGCCAAAGCACACGTGGATCCATGCAAACAGGACCCGGGATTCTTGTGGCACATATTTTATCCCTCCCAACTGGGACACGGAGCGAGCGTAGCTGTGCTTCAAAGGGATGACGTGACATTTTATCCAGATGACATGGTTCCTCCTGGTGTCACATGCAGCAAGAGATGCACAAAGTTTTTGGCACCAGCTTTTTCCACGTTCTGCACTGGAAATAACACTAGCACTTATTTTTTCTCCCGTTTTCCGCTCCTTACAGGAGGCACGTACATTACACAACCCTCAAAGCTGCAGTTCCATGAGACAAACCCAATCCACTTCAACATTTAGAGGTTTCCTGAACTTGGTGCCTTTGCACATACCAGTTCAGGATATATCTAAATGGTGCTTTATCCTGCTCTACAGCAATTGAAAAGCTCTCATTGATTTCAACAGGATCAGGATACAACCACGAGTCTTCAGGATTTCTGCTTTGCCTAACAGCATAGAACTTGCCCTTGAGTAAGACACAAAGGGGAAATTGTTCATCTCACAGATATCCTGGACAGAAGACAGGGCTTTATGCCAGTCTCCTTGCTACAGGTGAGGAGGCTCTGCTATTCTTCATAAATAAGCAAGCAGTGGGGAAGAAAGGGACTTGGGAGTAATGATGGACAAGAGGCTGGACATGAGCAGGCAGTGCCCACTTGCAGCCCAGAAGGCCAATCCCATCCTGGGCTCCATCAAAAGATGTGTTGCCAGCAGATCCAGAGAGGGGATTCTGCCACTTTGCTCTGGTGAGACCCTACCTGGAGTCCTGTGTGCAGGGCTGGAGCCCTCAATATAGGAAGGATATGGACATGATGGAGCGAGTCCAGAGGAGGGCCACGAAGATGATCAAAGGACTGGAGCATCTTTGCTACGAGGATAGGCTGAGGGAACTGGGGCTGTTCAGCCTGGAGAAGAGGAGGCTCTGGGGAGACCTAATCGCAGCCTTTCAGTACCTAAAGGGGGCTACAGGAAGGCTGGGGAGGGGCTGTTCACAAAGGCCTGCTGCGATAGGACGAGGGGCGATGGACTTAAGTTGGAGAAGAGTAGATTTAAGTTGAATATTAGAAAAAATGTCTTTACTCTGAGGGTGGCTGAGCGCTGGAACAGCTTGCCCAGGGAGGTGGTTGAGGCCCCTTCCTTGAAGATATTCAAGGTGAGGCTGGATGAGGCCCTGGGCAACCTGGTCTAGTTGAGGGTGTCCCTGCGACTGCGGGGAGGTGGGACTAGATGACCTTTGGAGGTCCCTTCCCGCCTGGAGGATTCTATGATTCTATAACATAGGCTTACCTTACTGTAACTCCCTTCCCACTGCCAGTGCTCATTTTATTATTTAAACAAATGACTGTGAAGGAGAGAAGCTATCACCGTTGGCATGAACAGCATTACCCTTTCCTACAAATTTTGCCTCTCTTGCCGCTCATCTGAAAGTCTGTCACCGATGCCACTGCTTTTGCAAGAGGGATGCTCTTTCCCACAGCCTCTCTATTAACGATCCTTGGGAAAGCACTGTGCTCCCAGGAGAACAAATGCTGCCCATGCAGATCCCAGACCTGCCAGACACATCGTGTGGGTCTCTCCAGCTTGGCAACGATGCAGGGACAAGCACCGACACAACCATCCAGCACGTATGGGGCCAAGGATGATCAAGCCTCCCTCCCATCCCCTCTGCTCCCTGCTCCCAGAGCACACACCCCCCTACAAACACACATTAAGTTACTCCATCTGTACCAGGAAGATCCATTTTATGGAATCCAACAAAACTTTAAAAAAGTGGATTATACAAATCCAGCCGACCAAATCAGCAATGGGGGTCAGACTGATACTCAATTTCCACCACTTCTCCTGTAAGGTTGAAACTACACGAAGCAAATCGGTTTCGTTTCATGGGTGGGAACTGAGGAGGCTTACGGAGGAAAGAACGATACAGGTGCCTTTGGAGGGTGCCCCAGTGTGTCTGATAAAAAAGCAGTCTGTTCAATCAAAGAGACCCCAGCGTGGAAACCTGGTGACGGGAGGTTCTCTGAAGCCGCAGGCAGCTTCTGCCAGCTCTAGCACACTGCTAGCGCCGCATCAAAGGGGTTGGGGTTTTGTTTGCTGGTTTTTGCTTCATGAAAGGGAGACAGAGAGTGAACAGGACATGATAGCTGTCTTCCACAACTCCTAGAGCAGTTACCTGTATGATAGGGAGTCCCAAATAAGAAAAAAAAGGCTTGTCGCTCCCAGGTCTACTCTTAGTTTAAGTGCGCTCTACTTTTGTTTTGAGTGCATCCTTTCTCAGAGAAATCAATGCACAAAGGTATATATATTTTTTTTCCAAAACTTGGGTATTTTGTCTCCAGTATAAACCACACACTTTTGGAAAGCAGCCTGAGGTTCACCGACCAGACAGGCAAAGCAAAACCAACGCATGAGAGCATCAGTGGACACAGACCCAGCAAGAGAAGGACGCTTGTTGCTACTCACAGCACTCGATGGGGTTGGAGGCGACTTGCAAGGAGAGGGTCCGGCCGTTGGCCTGTGGGATGTGAACCCTGAAGACCAGCCGCACACGTGTGTTCTTCCGACCGATGTCCGTCTCCCCCTTGCGCAGCTCGATGTCCGAGTTCCGGAGCTTTAATATCCCAGCGCAGTCAATGCTGTCCAAAACGACACACAGAGCAACTCAATTCGTTTCAAGCAGATTCCTGGGGAGACACGAGCGTGCAACATCTTCCCCCTCTCCTGTTACATCCTTCTTAAAAAGCTGAGTCAGACACAACCCAAGGACCAGGCTGAACGTTTGTGAAGCCCAGTGTTTGCATCCACAAGTAGCTAATTCAGGGCTATCTGCTATCTATTCAGTAGCTGCTGTTGTGCCCACAAGGTTAGGATGTTCAGTTCCCAGAGGAAGAAAAATCTAACAGACCCTTCCTCTCCAACACATCCTGTAAGGATGGTGCTTGCAGATTGGTTTAACCAGAGCCTGAAGAACTAGGGATGCTAGAAAAGCCAACGGGATGAGTGCACCAAGTGTTACTAACCCAGAATCATAGAATCATAGAATGGTTAGAGTTGGAAAGGACTTTGAAGATCATCGTGTTCCAACCCCCCTGCCATGGGCAGGGACACCTCCCACCAGACCAGGTTGCTCAAAGCCCCATTCAGCCTGGCCTTCAACACCTCCAGGGATGGGGCATCCACAGCCTCCCTGGGCAGCCTGTTCCAGTGCCTCACCACCCTCACAGGAAAGAATTTTTTCCTAATATCCAATCTAAATCTCCCCTCTTCCAATTTCACTTGTTCCAGCCAATTTGGAGAAAAATCTGACATTACTTTTTATCCTAGGGTGAAGTCCTAAAAACGCTTATTAATGAGCACAGCTCTCCCTGAGGTCAGTTCTACTGTCAAGTTTGAATGATTTTGAAATAACTGAGTGTTGAGCTGAAGCTCTGCACGAAAAAAAAATGGAATCCTCCCTCCACATTAGGGGAAACCCTGCTTTTCATCAGACAGAACTATTGCTATTCCTGATCTCTCTCTCCTTTTTTTTTAAAGTTTGAGTTTCTCCTGGATGAGTTTAGGTGTCAGGATCTCTGTCAAAGCAAATTCAGCAGAGGAAGTTCCCAGAACAAAAGACATATAAACATACGTGCTCACAAGCTGCAAAAATACCTCTGGTTTGGCCACAACTATAAAGCCTACATGGCAATTTCTTCTGGATACGGGTCTCTGGCACGCATTTTGTTACACTGAATATGCATAGTTTAATTTTATTTTGTATTTTCAAAGAGCTGAATTCCCCCTCCAGATCTTTGAAGCTCTGTTCTAAAGCACACTGCAAACAAGAGCTATGGCGAGCAGGGTTTTGATCCACTTTTATTCTCAAGTATGGATTTCAGAATAACAAAAGGGCTCTTGCTGATACGATCAAAGAAACTAATGAATGTATTAAAGCTTCTCAACAACGCTTATTAGCGGGCGAAGCCATAGGAATTATGAAATATTTGTACCCATGTCCAAATTCTATGCAAAGGTACGGAAGAGCGCCATTCTCAATGCTGTCTCTCCTACCACAATGCTTGTAAAATAAATAAATAGTGCTTAATGACAATTAGTTCAGAGGGAAAAAAAAAAAAAAAGACTTTAAATTCAGTCTTATAAAGCCACGGACATTAAAATCTGAAGTCAACGGCTGTAGCTAAATTGTGCCCATTTAAAGGTGCAGCCGAGCTTCAGTGTTTCACCGAATCAAAGCCTGAATACACAAAGGATGTGTGAGAAAGGTCCTTGGCTCCCAATTTCGGTTCATTGTTAGCACTACATGAGGTTTCAGACTACTGATGTGCAAGGCTTATATATGCCAAAGCATTTTGTGAGGGTGGTGAGGCACTGGAACAGGCTGCCCAGGGAGGTTGTGGCTGCCCCATCCCTGGAGGTGTTGAAGGCCAGGCTGGATGGGGCTTTGAGCAACCTGGTCTAGTGGGAGGTGTCCCTGCCCATGGCAGGGGGGTTGGAACACGATGATCTTCAAGGTCCTTTCCAACTCTAACCATTCTATGATTCTATGATTGTCTGGGGCTCTTGAGAGTGCTCTACTACGATCTGGCAGGCACACCACGAAAATACACGGCTCGCCTCCCCAAACTGCGTGACTACCTTTATTACAGGGGTGAACAGGAGCGAAACGGTCATAACCAGTCCTAGAGGACCAAAAAACGTTATTCAAACTGGACAAACAAAGGGTCAAATAACCACTGCGTGGGTACAAATGGATGAGGATTTCGGTAACCTCGGTGGCATCGTGCCAGCTCGCCACCACAGCAAAACGGGGCCAATAATTGTACAGCCTTGCCCTGGCTTTTAACACAAAGCAGTGACAAGAGGTCCGCAGGTCCTGAGCCGTCACCCCTAAGCCC
The DNA here is from genome assembly GCA_013398155.1 of Pedionomus torquatus. Taxonomy (NCBI): domain Eukaryota; kingdom Metazoa; phylum Chordata; class Aves; order Charadriiformes; family Pedionomidae; genus Pedionomus; species Pedionomus torquatus. The sequence continues at coordinate 168,039 of VZRU01016592.1, read as the reverse complement.
GGCTGGCAAATGCAGTTAAACACATACCAGCTCTNTATTAGGAAATATTTCTTTACTGAAAGGGTTATCAGGTATTGGAATGGGCTGCCCAGGGAGGTGGTTGAGGCACCATCCCTGGAGGTATTCAAGAGAGAAGTTGACTTGGTGCTCAAGGATATGGCTTAGTGTTGGGTGGTGCGGTGTGTTGGTTATGGTTGTTGGGTTTTTTGGATATTTTAATTTTAATTTTTATTTTTTTTCCCATTGGTTGGACTAGATGATCTTAAAAGGTCCCTTCCAACCTAGGTGATTCTGTGATTCTTCGATTTACACGAGGCATCTCCGGGGCATGCTGTACATGACAGGGAAAACCAGCTTATAATAATGACTATGTGGGGAAGGACTTCAGGTGCCTGCTATCATTCTTCACTTCATTAAGGCGTGGAAAACTACAGGATTAACAAGGAGCGAAAGGGAGATTTTTTGTAAGCTCCCCGGGATTTTGCCACGGGGTTTGGTTTGGTAGAGGCCAGGGTGTCTTGCTTGTTGTCTGTCTGTCTACCCATTCATCTTTCTGTCTTTGTATATAATCCTATAAAGAAATTTACCTGCATGTAATGGACCTATGGGGCACTTAATTATCACTCAGACTCTTATTAATTCAGAGATCCTTAGACGTCCACGCCTGCTTTCCCACATAGGACTAAACTCACCCCACTTTAATAACTCCAATCTGCAAGTTGTGTTGCCTTTACTCCTTTGCTTAGTGCAAGAAGCTTTGCTTCTAAACCAGTGCTATGGAAAGTGCTGATTTTTATCACGTAAGAAATAAGAGTGGTTTTATCCCTCTCAAAAATACACCAGGGTACTTGGTAAATGCTCTCTTAAGAGTTTCCTTTGACATCCAAAGCTAAATTTTAATAGGCCCTGTTCCTTGCGCTACTGCGTAGAGGAGCAAGAGGTGTCATATTTAGAAACTAAATGCAGGAGCTGAGGTAGGAGATATTTCGAGCTTGGTAACCGAGCTCCTTATTTTAAATGGCAAATAAGCACATTGGCTGAAACCCTAGAATGAAAGCAATCAGTTGTCATAAATATTAGTGAAGTTCATTTTGTTGTTAAGCTGATTGGGGGGCAATTTGTCACGGCAGAGTTGTGAAAACTGCTATTACAGAGAGAAATTTAAAAAAAAAAAAAAAAAAATACCAGCACTTCTTATCTGAAACAAGCTTTCATTCAAGAACNAGGGGTTGGAAAACTACTATTACAGAGAAAAATTTAAAAAAAAAAAAAAAAAAGGAAAAGGAAAATTGTGTAAAAAAAAAAAAATAATCAACAAGAGATCAAGAGGGGTGACCCTGAGGGAACTTCTAGGAGTGAGATGGGGTGCCTGGGTCTTACATTGCTCTCATGTTGTTCTCCGGCAGAAGTGGAATTTCGAGGACTTTGGTGTTGGAGAGTATCGTTTCGTGGCTGGTGGTGGAAACGGTCTTCCCGGTGATTCGATGGACCTGGTAGAAAGCGTGGGGTCGCAGCAGGCGGTCGTCTGCAGTCCCGATGAACAGCTGTAGCGTGAGCGGCTCGCTTTCTAAGTACCCATGGAGCTGGCAAGAGAACAGAAAAACGCCCACTGAGCGCCACGCACATAAACTGCTAGGAATCGATTAAATTTTTATAAGCAGGAGAGCCTAATTCAAGGAGAGAACTCGTGACAGGTGCTACGTGTTAAGTTCCCCCCCTTCCATTTTTTCCTGTAATGTAATATTGCTACAATAAAAAGGGGCGCTCAGAAAATGCCTCATTATCCTAAAGGGCCTGGGGCACCTTAGACGGGGCGAGCTTTTGAGCGCTCTCGCTGCATCCCCAGAAAAGGTGCAGAAAACCACCATGAAGTCAATGTGCCCTCCCAGGACCGAGGCTGACAAAAGTGATAGAGTTTCCAAGTGTGAAGGACACGGTTCATCCCTCCCTGAGCTCCCTGGGACATCCCTCGTGCAGCGGCAGGCTGCTGCTTGGGACGCGTCCCCTCATTAACTGATTTTTATGCTGGGAAATACCTCCTGGGACAGCTTGGAGACAGATCACATATACATGACTAGTAGCTCACCATGTGTGTCAAATTCTTGTTATAATCGCACAAAAATCTCATTGAAGCTACTGGGCCCTGACTTGAACCTCATCCATGTTACAGTGACCGCTCTGATGACAACAAGAGTTATTTCTGCTACAGGCTGGGGATGGGGTAGGAGCAGAGCCTGACCTCATCTCCACCATCTCCTGAAGAAGCTACTCTGGGTTCCTGCTGGAGAAAAGGAGACCACGGGTGGAGCTGTCTGGGGACAGCTCCAACCTCTGCTTAGCACTTTCTGGCCTGGAGATGACTGAGAGGGGATCTCATCAATGCTTATAAATATCTAAAGGGCAGGTGTCAAAAGGACTCTTTGCAGTAGTGCCCAGCAATAGGACAAGGAGCAACGGCCATAAGCTCAAACACAGCAAATTCCATCTGAACACGAGGAAAAACTTCTTCCCTTTGAGGGTGGCAGACCACTGGAACAGGCTGCCCAGAGAGGTGGTGGAGTCTCCCTCTCTGGAGATATTCAAAACCCACCTGGACGTGTCCCTGTCCAGCCTGCTCTGGGTGAAACCCCAAGGCGGTTGGCCTTGATGATCTCCAGAGGTCCCTTCCAACCCAGCAGCCAGCCACAAAGCCCCATTCTGAGGCAAGAGAGGATGCAGCAGCTACAGCAAAGAGGGACACAGGGAAGGTGGGCTATCCCAGGAGATGTGCTCTCACAGATGAAACCTGCTCGCTTTGTTGTGGGTTTAGTTTTAGTTTCAGGTGGGTTTGGGCACAGGTTACCCACCATCACTGCACCATCACTACATCTGATCAAAGTTAGACACCCAACCGTAATCTGGGGAGGAGCAACATCTTTACTTTATGGTGCATGCAAATCCAAAAATAAATAAAAACACCGCAGAGACCAATGCATGAGCAAGGAAGGATGTCGTGCCTGGACACGTAATTTATCACTAATCAGGTGTACTGCAGATTTTTTTACCCCACACTTTGGTCAGAGGAGCCAAGAGGAAAAGGAAAGTGAGTTGAGTCTCTCATGAATGAGAGACTCAACATGAGCCGGCAGTGTGTGCTGGCAGCCCAGAAAGCCAGCCCCATCCTGGGCTGCATCAAAAGAAGTGAGACCAGCAGGTTACGGGAGGTGATTCTGCCCCTCTGCTCTGCGCTTGTGAGACCCCACCTGGAGTCCTGTGTCCAGCTCTGGAGTCCTCAACAGAGANTTTAAGGCCAGGCTGGATGGGGCTTTGAGCAACCTGGTCTAGTGGGAGGGGTCCCTGCCCATGGCAGGGGGGTTGGAACACGATAATCTTCAAGGTCCTTTCCAACTCTAACCATTCTATGATTCTATGATTTAATTTGTTTTATTTGGTGTAGGAAGTTTTACATCCTTACCTGGGAGGACCTAGGGACAGGAGGAGAAGGCTCGTTCCCAGCCCTCCAATACTTTATCAGCTCGGCACTGCTGATACTCCACATGAAGGCAGCTCAGAGCCAGGGGGCTGTGACACGGGGAGCTTCCACATCAGCACTGTCAAACTAAAAACACCCTCGCAGCCGCTTGAACATCTGCGGTATCGGCACAACGACGGCGAGAGAAAAGCAGAGCCGAGCCCGTGCGTTGCCTTCCCCGGGGTGCCGTGGGCTGCACGTCTCAGTTGGGCCCCACGTGGAAACAGAATCACAGAACCTTCATGGTTGGAAAGCACCTCTGGGATCATCTAGTCCAACCATACACACACAAAAACCTCTTACATCTCAGTCACTAGAGCATGCCATCAAGTGCCATATCCACATGTTTCTTAAAGACTTTCAGGGATGGTGACTCCACCACCTCCCTGGGCAGGCTGGTCCAGTGCCTGACCACTGTTTCCATCAAGGAATTCTTCCTAATGTTTAATCTAAACCTCCCCTGCCACAGCTTCAGACCATTTCCTCTGTGCTGGGCTGCAAAAAGAGGGCTTTAAGCCCCACGGCAGGAGATGCAGCCCAAGCTGCTGGTGGGCTCCTGCCACCACCAGCGGCCACGAGGAAGCTACTGTCCTACTCATCACCACCGTGTCCTACTCATCACCACCGTGTCCTACTCATCACCACCGTGTCCCTCCTGCCTCGCAGCCCTGGCTGTTCACTGCTGCCACTGGTGGAGTGACCTGGATCCCTCCTGCCCTGGTCTGATCTCACCTGGCCTCAGCATCTCCAGGGCCTCAACGGCAAAGAGGAGGTGACAGAGGAGATGCAGGGCATCACGGGGTATTTTCGATGGCGAGTGGCACGCAGGTTTGCAGGGGCAGGGAAAGTAAGAGTGTGACACACCAGCTGATTAAATTTCTATGCATTACCAGCGGTCAGGTCTCCAGCTCGTCATGGACCGTGCTTTTTATGGAGAGTGTAAAATTAAAACAAACACATATTGAATTACAAGGCCGCTAAAGGGTAAAAATAGACCAGCAAGTAACTCAAACCTCGATTCAGCAAAAGCAAAATCGCACACCGAGGTACCCATATGTTTTACTGAATTCAGGCAAAGGGGTCAAAAAACGTTGGTCTTGCCTTGGGTTCTGCCGTTTCAGGCTTTATCTTTAAATCTGAACTCAGCTGCTGCCGTATCTCGTAACCTACTGCTGAGCTTCAGCTTGTGCTTTGCTCACAGGTTTCCTACCGGGAGGCAACCGAACACCCCAAGTCCTCCTTGTCTTTACGTACTTGCCCTCCCCTGGGAAGGGTTCACATGCTGGAAAATACAACATATGGTCTCAGATGCGTGTTTCACGCTGCTTTTTAAGGCTTGTGATCCTTACACTGAATTTATGTTTGTTTGTTTTTTTTTTCCTAAAGCCTCCGTTGTACAGCCCCTGTTGGGCTTTGCTTTGGACCCATTTCCCGGTTACTCCCTGGCACCTATTTCTGCACCTGAAGACAAGTAGTGGCTACAGCACTGATCAAACATGAGTTTTCAAGAGCTGAGAGACTGGTCGACTTTGAGACAGGCAAAATCCTCGCTCCCAATTCACTCTTAAGTTTCGATTCTTACTCTGCAGTGGGAGGCATCCGACCTCCAATATGTATTTCCCGTTGAGTTTCACCCATCGCATCACATCCTTTACGTTATGTCACATAATGCCTATGCCAACAGAAGCAACAGAAGAAAACGACGCAGGGGATTAACATTTAGAGGGGCCCATAATGTGGATGACTGATTTTAGATTAGGCACCCAGCACGGGGTTTCTGCGCTTGAGCTTTGGGAGTTTGGGGGGCACTGCAGCTGTCTGGAGAAGGGGCAGGATTTCGCTTCACTCTCAGCCGGGCGCCGTGAGACTATTCCACGGCTCCCTCAAAACACAGGAAAGTGTTATCACCGGAACATCTCTCAGCAGGATGAGGAAGGCAGGACAACGGTGGCAACAAAGAGCTGCTGAGATTTGCCAACAGGTAAACGGGACATCGGATGAGACGGGTGTGAAAAGGGGGGAAGGAGGAAAAGGGGGACAGACCGAGTATTTTTCTTGCTTAGGAAAGATCTCACGCGTGCACATCCGTGCATATTTTCCATGCATGCTCTGGAATACTGTACCCGGTGGTATAACAACTCTGTTCCCTGGCCTGCGACACGGGATGCATGCGTCAGGCGCACTATTTTTATCTTTTTCTCTGTGTAACACAGTCCGAAGCTCTTAATAACCCGGCGGCTGAGTACGGGTGACAAAGGCTGCTCTCGGCTGTGGCATTCGTAGTAAAGGATGTGCCTGTCCTACCGGGCACGCTTGGCTTGGCGATACGTAGATCCCAGTGGAAAGAGCGGTACTTTCCCCTGCCTGAGACAGTGTGGAAAGGACTTAGCTGCAAATAAGGATCAGGTCCACAACGTTTTGGGATGAGTTTTCCTCCCCGAACACAGGTAAGGATCCAGCCTGATTTAGTCCGAAGGAAAAATGAGGGTAAAACTTAAGCACGCAGGTAAAACCTCTGTGGCCGGCGTTTTCGGTTTTAAATCACAGAATCACAGAATGTTTCAGGTTGGAAGGGACCTTAAAGATCATCAAGTTCCAACAGCCATCATCCCATCACTACACTCCCTGACACAGAATCCCTCCTCATCTCTTTTGTAGGCCCCCTTTAGGTCCTCGAAGGCTGCTCTAAGGTTTCCCCAGAGCCTTCCCTTCTCCAGGCTGAACTGCCCCAGCTCCCTCAGCCTGGCCTCATAGGAGAGGTGCTCCATCCCTCTAATCATCTTTGAAAGTGGGTCAATACTCCCGTGTCTTGACCGACCACTAACCACTCTTTTTCTTTTTGAGTCACACTGTTAAAAAATATTCGAACTGTTCTCTAATTGACATTTGCATTTATACAGTCTGAAGCTGCTAAGATCAAAATCAGACGTAATTGCGGGTCTGTTTTACGCTCCCGTAATTCTATCAAAAGCGATGCAGTCACTGGTAATTAACACCAGAACAGGACCCATTGCAGCCAAGGGATTTTGTCACCTTCCATCGTCTTACACAAGAGCGAGGGAAAGGCTGCACGGGCTGGGCAACCGCTCCACGCTCTCCCTGGGATTCCTACACCTCCTCGTCAGCGCTTTCACAACGCCCTCTCCCACCGACACGTCTTGGTTCTCACCGGCAGCTCGCTCCTTGTCTCAGTGCAGGCTGCCAAAGCAAATCCCAGCCTTTCCCCGGGCACCGTGTGCCAGGGATGAATGTTTGTGCCCATCCAGGTGCTGCGGCGCTCAACGCCGGGCATCTTCCTCCAACGGCCAGCAAAACACCAGGGAAACCAAGAGGCTTCACCCCTCACAGGCAACATCCATCCAACTGCAAAACTCCATCTGATCTGGTCCTACAGCGATGATAACCTGAGGTTTATGGCAGACAAGAGCACGCCCAGCCTGGCCCCTTGCTGTACATCTACCAAGGTGGGCAACCAGAATTAAACAGACTTGAAAAATGATGGGCAGACAGAGCTGAGGTGCTTTTAACATGAACATTAGGGGGAAAAAAAAAAAAGGAAAAGAAGAGA
>VZRU01016592.1:149209-160692 GCA_013398155.1 Pedionomus torquatus | reverse complement strand
AAAAAAGAAAAAATAAAAAATAAATAATAAAAAAAAAAGTAAAACCTCCCCAAATCTCGCTGTAGTTACCAAATTTGAGGGATTTTTGCAAGCGTCGCGTCCAATAACTCCAGCGGTATTTCAGCCCTGGTGGTTATTTTAGAGTCTGCGAGGAAAACTTCTATTATTTAAGCCACGACATTTATTTTAAGAAACGCAGCTGAAATATTCTGCCTGCTTCCTTCCAAGCGCTTTATGCTTTTGGCACGCTGAGGCATCTGTAGAAATGCTCAGCGAGCTACCTGTCATAGCAAGGAGCCCGGAGAGGCTCCTGGAGGCCACCGAAAGAACGGTCCCGTTCTGATGGGACACACCAACCTCTGCACCCACTCACGCCATCAGGAAAAAAAAAAAAAGAAAAAAAAAAAAAAGGAAAAAAAAAAAAAAAAGGGAGCTGCCCTTTTAATGGTGCTTACTGGGAATTTTGGGAAAAGTCTGCAAAAACCCTACAGCGGTGCATTCCTCCAGACTCCGACCCTGTAAATATGCTACGACCATCGTGCTCAGCCCGTCCCAGTGCATTCAGGGCAGAGTTCCCACTAATAACCAAGTGGGACACGACCAGAGAGCCTCTAAACTAGTCAGCAGTTTGTGCTTGAGACTCTCCAGGCTGCTGGGGTCTGCAGCCTTAATGATAACGATCTGCCAAAAAAACCCCTCCATAGGTAACATCTGTATCAGCAATGCATCTACAGATGTGCGTGCCTGTTCTTTGTATTTTTGGTACGTAATAAAGCCAATACGTAAATACACCCATCTATGCCTCTAAAAATAGTAAGAACAGTATCAATATTCCCTTATCCTACCGTGTAACTGATGGACACGCCGCTTGCAGCAGGTACCGCTCAGCAGTGCCTTATAGATCCAACTGCCCCACATACATCTCTAGAACTGTTCAAGGAACAACCCGAGTCAGTCTGGAGAGAATCACTAGTGAGAATAAACACCCACTCTGGAGAAAGGGGGCTTCTTTGCCTTTTTATCCCCCCATCATTGTTTTGGAATGTAATTCTAATGCCTTAAAAAAAGGGAAACAGGAAAAAAAATTAATCTATAAAATAGCAAAAAAAATTTAAAGTAATTGCTGCTTGTCTCTTTAAGCCAGAGCTTCAGGAGCTACACACCAAATAGCTTTACTGGTAACTTTCTGAAGCAGTTTGTCTTTTTTTTTTTTTTATTAAAGTTAACTCCACATGATAGGTGACAAAACGAAACAAACTCTCCTGCTTTAGAAACGTAACCAATATACAGTCTCCAAAAAAATAACATCAGCGAGCGCCCAGTGTTCCATATTTTTTAAAATCAAACTGAAGGTGAAACTGTTTAAGCCAGAAAGAAAAGTGCACAAACAAACTTTCAGTATTGACTTTAGCTGTGAGCACCGAGCGCGCGTGAAAATAGGGTCACAGAATCACAGAATCACCTAGGTTGGAAGGGACCTTTTAAGATCATCTAGGCCAACCAATGGGGGGAAAAAAAAACAAAAACAAACAAGCAAAAAAAAAAACACACAAAAAACCCAACAACCATAAATAACACACCGCACCACCCAACACTAAGCCATATCCTTGAGCACCAAGTCAACTCCTCTCTTGAATACCTCCAGGGATGGTGCCTCAACCACCTCCCTGGGCAGCCCATTCCAATACCTGATAACCCTTTCAGTAAAGAAATATTTCCTAATATCCAACCTGAACTTCCCCTGGCGCATCTTGAAGCCATTACCCCTTGTCCTGTCATCTGTAACTTTTAGCCACTATGAAGAAGCACCAGGGGACGTAAACCCATTGCATCACGGGTTTAAACACGAAGAGGGAAATGTTGGTCTTGCAGGCAATGACGGCCTCTGCCTACCTATTCCTGCCCTGTATGGCTCCAAATTCCTCTGCTAGGGGAGGCTTGAGGAAAATAAAGTATCAGGGGAGGGCAGAGGCTCCCCGCTCTGCCTCCTATCCCAAACCGAAGGGTTTAACACCGACTGCCTTGGGAGATGGTTTATCAACTTCAGCAGCACGCAAGCCACCCCAGACTTCTCCGCTGAGGAGGAAAGCCAGGCGGCTGCCCACAATTTGGGGGTGAACCATCCGCCCCAGGGCAAGGACCACCAGCAGTTGTACTCTGCGCTACCAAGCAGGCTCCAGGCAAGGGCCAGCACCCCCCCAGCTGAGAGGCGCAGGACCCTGCAGAATGAGGAGCAGCCCTGGCCCTGCCCATTCAGCCAGACATCCCCGGCATCATCCAGGGAGCACCAACGCTCCAGGGTGGCACCCGCCTCGCTGCGGGCTCCCGCAGCATCCCAGTCTCTTCCCAGCTGCATCTCTCCACCTTCAGCATCACAGGCTGCAACTGCTGCTGTAGCATCCACCTGCCCTTTGAGCTTTTTAGGGCTCTGGCCCAGGAGGTGGTAGGCTGCTTCAGCCCACCAGTGTACCTAAGACTAAGAGACATCATCCTGACCATCTCTTCCCCTTGCCAGCAACCAGGCATGCAACTGGGGGGGGGAGCAGGGGGAACAGTTTTTGGATGAGGAGCAAAGCTCAGCTCCAGACCACTTGCCAGCGTGGATTCAAAACCAAGGTGCTAAACTTGGGCTGCTCGGATGCTCCTGTACACCCTGTTCTCTGGTGAGAGGACAAGCCAAAAAAAGAGAAACGTCTTATACAAAACAGCAGAGCAGGCTGAATTAAAAATTAAAATTAAAAATCAAAAAATTAAAAAAAAACCAACAAACAACCAAATAATAATCCCAGAAAATAAATCCCCTCCTTAGGAGCTGAGGTGACCCTCCAGCTGCGATAGCTTCTGCTGAATTTTGTCTGACATAGTTAAACAAAAAACCTGTGTAATTTATGCCCTGTGCAACTGAAGACACATGCTACTACCTCTTAGCCCTTTCACTTCAAATAAGAACGTAACAGGAATTCCTACAGGGGTTTTAAGATACATTTTCTCTTTTCTAAAGCTGATTTTCCTTGGATTCACTCAAACTCTGTTTTAAGATCCAAACGTAGTCAGAGCTGGCCCACGGATAAAAATAAGATGGCTGAGCCTGGGCAGAGGGCAAGAGCTGGACGGGAGGAGGAGTGAATGGAAAACAGCAGGAGTGTGTTTTATTGTGGCACTTTCTAGCGCTGCCACTTGGACTTTAATTCAACGGTGCAGCAAAAGAGCAGCTGTTCACATCACAATGAATAAAGACCTATATAAAGCTTCCAGCTGCAAATATGCTGTGAGGAATTATTAATCTTAATGTAATAGAGATGCTGTACACTCAAGTCACTGGCTCACGAGTCACTTCAGTCTCTACCCAGGGAAAAAACAGCCTTCGTGGCTGCTGGCTCTCAGCACAGCCACAAAATCTCCTTGTCTAAACAGCCACAAGACGCTGCTCCCTATTTCTAGGAAGGATTTTCCTCCTCAAAAAACAGACGTACCTAGAAACCAAGCCAACTTGCACTCCTCCTAAAATTGTTAGGCTTACGAGAGGGATGCCCATCAGAAAAGGAGTTATTAACAGAATGGATTTGTAGGTCCTGAGGACCTTATTCACTGGGACACCTGGAAATCATTACTGTTCTTCTACCATGAGACTGAAGAGATGTCCTTACCATCATCCTAGTTGCCCCTTCACGATCCCCAGCCCCACTTTCGGGTGACCGGAGGCAGTCAGCTCTCTCTGCACCATGGCCCATCTCTAAGAAGGCATCATCTAACTGTGCAGCCTTGGAAGCCTCCAAAGCCTCCACAGGACAGGGGTGGGGAGAGCCATCCTCCCGAGGAAGGACAGAGGTGGCATCTATGCCCATCAGTCCACTTCAGTGAAAAGGTTTTCCTCTTCACAAACAGCCCTGTGCTTCCCCCAGGGGTCTGCTGCTGGCCCTCACACAGCAGGACTTTTCCCCTGTATCACTTTGTCCTGTGGCACAGCCACCACTTGGGACCTTTTGAGGCTCTCCACCCTCCAGCAGTTGTGTCTGGACAGGATCCACAACCATACAAAGCTGAAGCATGGGAGGCTTTCAAATCACAACTGAGTAAACGCACATTGACAACAGAAAGAGGGACTCTAGAAATCACAGACTGACTCTCAGAATCTTCACGGTTGGAAAGGACCTCTGAGATCACCAAGTCCAACCATACACACAACAAAAAAACCCTACAATCTTGGCCACAAGAACATGCCCTCAAGTGCCACATCTACATGTTTCTTAAGCACCTCCAGGGATGGGGACTCCACCACCGCCCTGGGCAGGCTGGTCCAGTGCTAGACCACTCTTTCCATCAAGAAATTCTTCCTAATATTTAATCTGAACCTCCCCTGCCACAACTTCAGACCATTTCCTCTGGTCCTGCCATTATTCGTTTGGGAGAAGAGGCCAACACCCACCTCTCTACAACCTCCTTTCAGATAGTTGTAGAGGGCAAGGAGGTCTCCCCTCAGCCTCCTCTTCTCCAAACTAAACGTGCCCAGATCCCTCAGCCTCTCCTCCTAGGACTTGTTCTCCAGACCCCTCACCAGTTTGCAGCTCTCCTCTGGACACGCTCCAGCACCTCAATGTTCTTCATTCCACTGCACTTGAGGTGAGGCCTCACCAGTGCCCAGCACAGAGGCACCATCACTTCCCTACTCCTGATGGCCACGCTATCCCTGATACAAGCCAGGATGCTGCTGACCTTCTCAGCCACTTGGGCACACTGCTGGCAAAAATCTGGGTCTGGGAAAAAAGTCCAATGCAGCAGTGCCCCTTCCCCACCCTGAAACTACCCATTCCCTCAATCTACTCAGCTTCCACCCAAACGTTAGCCCTCAGCATCCCCAACACCCTTTACTTTGGACAGTCGTACCCATGGCTATGTATGAGTTAAAAAAAAAAAAAAAAAAAAAACCAAAACCACACCAAACAACAACAAACCAAACCACAGGAGCAGGGCAACAGGAATTTATGACGTATTCCTGAGCAGATACGCTGGACAAGCTGGTACTTGTGAAGCTGCCTTTGGTGATGACGCACCCCTCGCATCCAGCAAGCCTCCCATCTGTGGGTGAGCCTGGGCTGGCCCGGGATGCTCACAGCGGGTGCGTGCCAGGTACGGGCAGTGCCCTCACCAGTGCCCACCTCAGCCGCTGCCAAAACCCACCAGCGACCTCTCCAAACCCCAGGCACCCCCCTCGCAAATGCTGCTTTATCACTCGGTGGCTCATGGGCGCTGCAGTGACCGTGTGACTCCAAATTCCCCACCCCCCGAAAATTTGAGGGAGATGTGGTGGCCAGCTACCCCCAGGGGTTATCTGCTCGAGGCTTTTGAGGGGCTTTTCCTGCACATCAAGATGAACAGTGGACCACACAGGACAGGGGCAATCACACAGTTCCAGGTAAAATAGCTCTGGGGATCCTAGACACCAGTGAGACAGTATTAGACCAGAAATGGTTGCTTTCCCCCTAAACTTAACTCCTATCCCAATGACATTTATTTAAACTGCTACTGAAGAGAGAAAGCTGGGGCTATGTTTAAAGGCTTTATCTCTGTAAATATTTGGAGAGCTATAAATACCGAGCCATATTCATAATACGAATATTGGGACTTACTGTTCTGTTGCTATGAAAATTACTATAAATACACTTCCAATTCTTAATTTCTCTCATTTGCCAAGAACTCCTTTTAAAAAAGACAAAAAAGTTCTTACGTAAGACATCTTGTTATTTAATTAGCCATCGGAGTCAAAGGCCACACAGCACAGAGCAGGAACTGAAAAACCTCAACGACAGAGGCAGACGAAGCACGTAGAGCACCAGCGCGCTACAGAGCTCTATATCCCACGTGGGACTTACGGACAGTCCGTGAGTCAAGCCCTGACTGCCTTCTGTGCTCGGGGAAAGGAGAGAGAGGGAAGCAAGTCTGTCTGAAGGCCTGAAATTAACCTCACTTCTCACTCCTCACTTCTTCTGCAAGCCACTTGAATATCGATACCTTCCAAATTTCACAGTCCCTCTGCCTGGTTGGGGTTTTTTTTGTGGTTGTTGGCTTTTTTTTTATTATTTTGTGTGTAGAAATGAATGAAGAGGGAAAGCATTCCAAGGCATTTTATAAAAAAAAATATAAAAATAAAAATATAAAGTGCAGAGTGGAGATGGCTTTGCAGCTGAAGGAGTGGCAAAGTGCTGGGCACAGGGCGATCAAGTTCCCACCTCCAGCTCTGCCAGGTAGTTTTTGCTTCATCACAGATCCATGACTTGATTAGAGCAGAGAAAGTTTCACAACAAGTTTCTACAAATTTCCAACCCGCTCTACGTTCAATCCATTTGTGCTTCAGCCTCCTTATAAAATAAAAGCCAGTATTGATGCCACGTGGCCGGGTAACCCTTCCTTCACTATGGAAAAAGCAGCACTGCCCAGCCCCCTGGTTCCAATCAGAACCCACGTTCCTTGAGGAATAAAGCAGAATAATGCAACCCCTTTGCTCTCCAGGGTCAGAAAAGTGCTGTCTGCACGCGTACCTTCCTCAAGACAGGTTCTGCTTCCATCGTTTCCAACCCCCAGAAGCGTGGTCGTCACACACACAAGTTTCACAAACCTGCTGTCTGTGACTCCCGTCTCGGAGCAGAAAAGGGCAGCGGGTTCTGCCAGGTCACTACACGCTTCTGGTCCTGCTCTCCCTTCCACAAGCCACCTTTGATCCACCTGGTCCTACAGCTCCGATTACACTGCAGTTTTATCCGAGAGCATGCCTTCCACGGAAAGCATCTTAATGTAGCAATAAAAATAGGTCAGGTATATCTTACAGCTCGGCTTCAAGGTTTTGACCTCCAGGACAGTATGATTAAACTGTGAAAAATCCAGAGAGATTATATTCCATGCTGTGAGTTGTTCGAGAGCATTGGTTGATGTCCCTTGTTTTAGTAAAAAAAAAAAATCCCAGTGGATGCAACGGATCAGACTCTCTGAAAAACAAGCACAACACGAACAACTCTGCCCAACCGGCCATAAGATGAACTTAAAGGCCCGTGATCTCCAACAGCAAGTAAACAAAATAAGCGTGAAAGACTCTTAGATAAACTTTCTCAACATCTAAGTACTATTTTCAATCGATCATTCTAAATATTGTCATGTTGAGTAACACTGTTTAGCAACAGCTGTTGCACTAGGATTCCATCCAAACCCTGACGAGCTAATACCACAGCCCCGTTTAAAGACGGCCAAATAAAGTGTTGCCAATATTAATGGTAGAACTTGTCCAACGAAGGCTTTCCAGAGCAGCTTATCTGCTGCTGCAGATGGATGATCCCGTGCTGCCGTCGACGTAGCAGGCTGTTGGTGCACGAGTTGGGTTTGAGGTGGACCCTGGGGGTAACACCTTCTCCTTTGGAAGGAGGCAGGATGGGTACCAGTGACCAAGACCTGCGTTTTGACACCCAGACCAAGACAGCATCTCTACAGATGTCTCTACAGAGACAGACATCAGCCTGCTGACTTCAAAGACGAGGCTCTGGCACGGGCCAAAGACTTAAAAGGAGCCGCTCTTCCCCATCATACTCAAGCCTTACTTGGGTATCTCACCAAGTAAACCTCAGTCCTGGCAAACCAGTAAGATCTTAAAGCCTGCTGGGCTCAGTCGCACACCATTAGAAACAACAACGTCAAGTCAAAAAGAAACAGGGAAAAGCCAGGTGACTCATGCCACCTAACTTTGAGGCACACAGGCTGGACAACAACAGGGCCTCATCACCCCGGCTGCCTTCAAAGCCAGCAAAATGAGACACGCACTCTCTGAAGGTGTGACCCACCTGAGCTGCTTCAGAGGTTCACATGAGAATAAAATTAATAGCTCCCCAAGCTCTATATTGACAAGCCCTCCCCTGATTACAGAGAGAAACTAAGGCAATTAGCTCAGCTGCAGACATCTACACCTAAAACATAGACTTGCTCCTGTAACCAGCCCAGGCCACCATCCAAAGCACGAGTGTCCCATAAACCCAGAGCCACGCTACCAGAAAGGCACACTTCACCAGGCCCAGAGACACATGGACCAGAGCTTTCTGTGAGAACCCCCTGCAGTGGCAGAACCAGCTACAGACACACCGTGCTTTGCATCTCACCATCATGCATTTAGGACAGTCACCCACAGCCACCCACAGCAGGGATATGAGACCCTCAACTTGAACTTGGCAGCCCTTTTCGCTCCCAGAAGGAAAGGTCAAAGTCAGCTCCACCACACCTGCACCACTTCAGTGCTTTGGATCCTCCACCCTGGCTTTGGGAGCATGATGTACCCTGGACCTGGAGTCAATCACAACACTGGGTGGGCAGCTGGTGGTCACAGCTGGGAGATGGACACTCAGCCAGCTCCAACTGCAGCCTCCCTCCCTGTACCCGAGAAGGGACTAATAACCCTTCCCTCCCTTGGAGGAGAGTTGTGGCAAGGAGCAACACATTCACCTGAAAAGGCTGCAGCAAACCCCCCTTTCCCCCATCTCAGCAGCGGTCCCCACCTCAGCTCTAAAGCATGAGAGAAGTTCTGGAGAAGCATCAGGTACATGATGCTCACATACCTGCTGGAGCAAGTGCATTGGAGGGCCGCAAAGATGACCAGAGGGCTGGAGCACCTCTCCTATAAAAACAGGTTAAGAGAGCTGGGGCTGTTCAACCTGGAGAAGAGAAGGCTCTGGGGAGACCTTAGAGCACCTTCCAGTACCTAAAGGGGGCTACAGGAGAGCTGAAGAGGGACTCTTTGTTAGGAAGTGTATTGGTGGGACGAGGGGAAATGATTTTAAAGTGAAAGAGGAGAGATTTAGATTAGCTATCAGGAAGAAATTCTTTGCTGTGAGGGTGGTGAGGCACTGGAACAGGTTGCCCAGAGAAGCTGTGGATGCCCCATCCCTGGAGATGTTCAAGGCCAGGCTGGATGGGGCTTTGAGCAACCTGGTCTGGTGGGAGGTGTCCCTGCCCATGGCAGGGGGGTTGGAACACAATGATCTTTAAGATTCCTTCCAACTCTAACCATTCTATGATTCTGTGATTCTATTCACTAATAAATGGAGAGTCAAGAAGCTAGAGGCCAAATTTGACCACGTTTTTCTTTATTTAACTTATTTGACTCAAGGCTGGAGGAACAGAAGAACACTTTCCCTCATCAGACGACCTTCCTAAAAACATCTGCTATTTCACCTAGGCTCCTAGTTTGACTCTGCCCAGCGGTTAAGACCAACCATCCCAAGCCAAGTCTATTCGGGCTGAGCGTTTCAGGGGCTGGACCGAGTCCAGCAGAACCTCAACCCGGCCCCGGCATCGCCCGGGCACCGTCTTGCTCTTCGCGAAACCTCTCCAACCCGCCTCCATTCCAAGCCGGGCTCTTGCAGCCGGCCGTGGGGCTACGTTGGTTCCCATGTTTTAAGGTTTTCCTCCCAACTGGGAGGGATTAGCAAACGAGGCTTTGATGTGTTCAGGCCATGTGCTTGAGATTACTTGTGTACCTAAGATGCTAGCACATGTGCCTGCAAGTTGTGGTCTACATCTGTGTGTCCCTGGCAGCTGGTGTTTGCAGCCAGGGGTGGAGTCTGTGTACAATTCTATTACCCTACACGGTTTGTAGCCCATAATACTCTATAACTTACATTCAGTAACAATACTGGAGACTATATTGAGGAATACTGCATCTTGCAGACTAAGAGCAATGACAAAAGGCCCGCATAATGAAAGCAAGACAAGAGAAGCTGTTGAAAATGAATTTGAAAGCCACTTAGAAAATTACTGTCGGACTGTTAAGGATTATTGATGGATAAATACCACGTGCAATTTTTTTTCTTTAAAAACATGCACATTCCAAGCCATTTTACCAAGTCCTGCATATACGGGGGGAGAGATTTACGTCTTTTACGTAGCTGTTTTGAATTCTGAAATGACGAATTGTTTTATATATATAAACACAACCCCTCCACGCTGTATTGCCTTTCTACCAGACCAAATACTCTCCGAAGCACAGAAGGTGTTACTGGATCTTAATAGAGAGTTATACAAAAAGTGACAGGGTTTTTGGGTGGGTTTTTTTTGTTTTGTTTCATTTTTGCCCTTTTTTTCCCCCCCAAAAAAATTTCTGTGGATAAATGACAAGGCAAAAAAAACCAACCCAACCCACACCAGCTCCACTTCTTCAACACTTCCCAACTTTTAGACGTGCTATTCCTCTTCAAGCCAGTGAGAGTTTTGCAGCTAAATCTAACCCTGCCGTGCTTTGCCAATTTTCTCTGGTGTTTCTCTCCTAGAAATGCAGGCACTTGGTACGTATATAGCAGTGAGACCGTATTAAAAGCCACAGCAGGTGGAAAACAACACAGCCCAGGGAAGTTTTTGGGGTTTTTTTGACTCTCCTCACAATCAAAGCTACGCACCAAGCACGATGAGGCACGGTAAATAAAGACATTTCACATAGACAAGCCCGAGAATCTTCCAAAACAAAAGAAAATTAAATTATCTTTCAACTGAAGAACACGCTGCAGTGAAAGACTAAATGAGCGGTTCTAATTAAAACCATGCTGTGAATCTCCTACTTTCCAACATGAAAAAAAAAAAACACCACCAAAAAAACCCCCCAAAAACAAACCCAAAGTTAAAAAAAAGAAATAGCTAGTGTTAGTGTGGGTACTGCCACCCTTCTCAAACCAGCACAGGCAGCTTCCCAGCCAAAGGATGCAAGATGCAGCATCTCAGGGCTACAAAACGCACTGAGGTTATCTCCATAGCGATGATAACAACATGATGCCAGACCCGGATCTGCAAGGAGCTCAGCATCCCATCACCCCCACCCCCCCCAGCACCTGGCCCCTCGCCCCGCGGCTGCCCCCAGGGCCGTGCCACCCTGCTCGCCCCGGCCAGGGTCACCATAGCCGCTGGCATCCCTTCTCCACCCCGTGGCGTGCAGCCAAGCGGGAGAGCCACGGCATGGATAAGTCCTGGCCCCGGGCAAGCGCGGGCAACGTCGTGCAAGCCCCGCTGGAGCTCTTTAATCCTGACGTGCCGCAACCATCTCAGGTCTCTTCTCCTCGCAGCGCTGAGCCAGGTGAAGGTGTTCCTTCGGGATGGGATGAAAACCGGGGACGACCCCTCCGCGCCGGGGGCTGCGCCCGGCTGGGCTCTGAGCAGCTCTCCAGAAACGAAACGTGAGCTCCCTTCCCACCCAACTCTTCTCCTAGCTATTTATCTATTCGCGCAGCCAGCGGGCTTCCCGAAAGGCTAGCCACTTGCCCTTTCACGGGCAGAGAGCCGAGGGGACGGGAACGTGAGGCTTCTTAGGCACAGCGAATATGGGCATCCGTGTCCTGCCCAGAACACGCACGACCCGCTGATGCTGCTACTCTGATACAGGCACGGGGGCAGGAATCTGCTAAATATAGCAGGCTTCAGTGACCAGTCCAAATTATAGGCTTAAAACGACACGAAGAAAGGAGCAG
>VZRU01016592.1:118542-133440 GCA_013398155.1 Pedionomus torquatus | reverse complement strand
TTTTTTTTTTTTTTTTTGTAAGTGTTTATCCAGCCCTTTATCACCAGCATAGTTAACTCCTATCTGTTGGTGAACATGTGCATATACACCGATGGGACTTCAGGTGGTGCCAAGCTTCTCTACGTTATCTTTCTCCATTTCCTGTATCTTTGCCAGTTTGAGCCATGTGTTTTGAATGCCTGCAGACCTCCACTACATCCATCACAGGAGTCAGCTGGAGCCACTAAGTCCCAGCCCTGGGTGAGGACCAGGACCACCTTCGCTCCCTCAGGCACCCCCTGCTCCCCAGCTGGTGAGTCATGGGTGCCAAGCGTCCAGCTACTCTGTCCTCTCTGGCGTTCAGGACACGGAGCATCCTCAAAAATAAGACAGGGGTAGCATCACAGAATTGCCTAAGTTGTAAAGGACCTTTAAGATCATCTAGTTCAACCATCAAACTGACTCCAATTAAAAAAAACCACCATCACTAAACCACATCACTAAGCACTACGTTAAACTGTCTTGTGAATGCCTCCAGGGATGGTGCCTCAACCACCTCCCTGGGCAGCCCATTCCAATGCTTAATAACCGTTACAGTACTTTTCTTAATATCCAATCTGGACCTTCCCAGGTGCAACTTGAGGCCATCTCCTCCTGTCTTATCACCTGTGACTTGGGAGAAGAGACTGACCCCCATCTCTCTACATCCTCCTTACAGGTAGTTGTAGAGAGCGAGAAGGTCTCCCCTCAGCCTCTTTTTCTCCAGGCTGAACAACTCCAGTTCCCTCAGCCTCTCCTCGTAAGACTTGTTCTCCAGACCCCTCACCAGCTTCACTGCCCTTCTCTGGACCTGCTCCAGCACCTGAATTTCTTTTTTATGGCAAGGGGCCCCCAAACAGGACCTCACCAGTGCCCAGTACAGAGGGACAATCATCTCCCAGGTCCTACTCAACACGTGAGAAAGTAGCCACAGAGCTACTCGACTATAAAGTAGCCTTACAGCCCCCAGCTCAGCCCAAAAGGAAGCTCATCCAAAAGACAGACGTTGCCTCTGTGAGGGCTCCCAGCTCCTGCGAACATCTGGATCCAGCAAACGGGGCACTGTCTGCAGAGGCAACACCCTGCCAGAGACAAATCCTGAATTTGGCTACTGCCTCCCTCCACCCCAAGCTTGGGAG
Source organism: Pedionomus torquatus (assembly GCA_013398155.1). NCBI lineage: Eukaryota > Metazoa > Chordata > Aves > Charadriiformes > Pedionomidae > Pedionomus > Pedionomus torquatus. The sequence continues at coordinate 132,283 of VZRU01016592.1, read as the reverse complement.
CCTCAGCCTTGGCTAGAGGCCCTGACGCCACATCTTCTGAGCTCCTGTGGAAGCCTTTCCCCCAAAACGGCCAGGGCCCACCATGGAGGGCAAAGAAGAGCTCTTCTGCTACCAGACACTCATCATACAAGAAGTAAAGAGTCAGCAAAAAATTACAGGCAACTGGCCCTTGTCTATAGCCGGTACTCCTTGCCTAGCACGTCAGGGACACGTACTTTACTCTGAAAAAGTCTCAAAAAAAGAAAAAAAGATTCTGGATAAACCATATTTGACTAATGATAAATGACAAAGAGCAGAGCAAAACAGCTGTGTCTCTCCTGGTGATGATCAGCACACATTTTTAAACAGATGTTCCTGGTTTTAAGTAAATTCTCACTTGACAGCTTTTTTTTTTTTCTTATTTTTTTTTCTGAGGACACAACATCTAAAAGATTAAAAACTTTAAACAATTAAAAAGCACGATTCTGACTGGCAGCATGTAGCCCCGATGAGGGATTTTAATTTTTTTTTTCCTAAGATACACGGAAGCAGGTAATAGTTTCATAACTAATTACATCTATTTAAAAAAAAAAACAAACAACCAAACAAAAACCCCACCAAACCCCCTTTCAAATCAGCACCTGACAATGTCAGTGTAATTAAGCTGTAAAATTAATGCTTGCAAATAAAGCCTGAACATAAAAACACAGTTTTCTTCTAGCCTGCAATCTATCACTGGAATTCCAAAATACCACCTGCCCAATTATAAGTTGACAATTAATGGCAGTTTTCCTGATAAAGGAAGCGGAGTGATGCGTTTGACAGTGTCATGGGCTGGGGCTGTCAGAGCTATTTCCTATGCTGGGTTATCTTCATCGTGCACTTAATTTCCTGCAGCTACGCGTGGTTAAAGGAAAAAGTCACCAAAGCAAAGGGTGCAGTGGTAAAATCAAATCTGGTAGCTGCAAATAAGCCTTATCAATTTTAAAAAGCCCCAAACGACCTCATCTAGGCAGCAGCCTCACGTGGAGGGGAGCAGAGCCTCTCCACGGGGGGTCAAGAAGAGAAATAAAAGGTCTTCACGCAGTCTTCCTATCAAATGGACATCACGGTATTTCCCTCAGATCGAGTTTTTCCACCAGCTGAAAGCCTGTCCCGCTCCTTTCTACACCACAATAAATCTCACTGCGGTCCTCCTGACTGCTGTAACGAGGGCTGGTTGTTTCAAGGCGGGTTCACAAGACCCGGCGTCGGGCTGTAGAAAACTCGCTCAATGTAACTCCCTCCGTCCTACATAAATCAGATTACAAGCCAGATGAATAGTGATTTATTTTGCATACACCAGATCCACGATATGATTAAATCAAAAACAGATTATCCAGTCTGGCTGACTTCTGCCTTTAGCAGAAAGATTTATCAAGCTACCAAAAAAAAAAAAAAAAGAAAGAAAGAAAGAAAGAAAGAAAGATACTAAGCAGCACACTGGCATATAGACAGGGAGGAAAGCAAGCCAAAAAACTTCTACCAAACTTTGCAAAGGTGTTTAAGCTCCATTTTCACAACTGCTACACTTTTGGGAATTGAACTGCCATTACACTTTCTAAGCTACTGGATGCCCCAGGCGACTTGAAAAAGAGATTTGCAGACACTTGTGTCCTTCACTAGGGCTGTATCAGAACAACTGCCGGCCTCTCCTAGAGGCCAACAACTGTCCTCCTCCTCTGCCAAGCACCCCAGCAAGGTGTCACCCTCCCCAGAGGGCAGCCTGGCAGCGGCAGAAGCCAACCCCTGGATGAGCAGGACGCAGTAAAGTGTCTAAGTCGGGCACCTGACTTGGAAGGGACGTGGCCGAGACCTGATGCCCTGCACTAAACTTCTTTTTTCTAACCGGGAGCGTTCCTTTAGAAGCAAAAACCAGAGAAACCACAGGGCTGCCGAAACTTTTCCCAGGCTGCTAACTTGGTAAAAGTTTCCTGCTCCAGCTCTGCATCAAACGCAAATATGGATACGGTTCATTATTTATTGCCTGTGTCTCACATGGAAGCAGACGCCTGTTAAAGATCCTCGAGGGCTTCTTGCACTTCCAAGAAGCCAACCATGATGCCTACAAGTCCACCAGCTTGACTGTGGTCAGGAAAAAAAAATAAAATATATACCTGCTTTATATTTCACCTATGAGTCGACTAACATGGGTAGGTGTTTCTCTCTCTTTTTTAATTTAATTTCCTAATTTCCTGTCTGACCACTGAGCAATCTGGCTGCGAGCTGTTAATATAGAGGTCACATCCCACCCCAGACTTGGCTGCATTTTGCTGGCGAGCCGAGCAAGCGGCTCCTCCATGGAGCACTGGAGTTTCTCACGCTGAAGTCTGAAAAGGTGAGCCATCGCGCTCCCGGAGAGCACCTGATGCTACCTACCGTCCCGAAATGTCACATTCGGAGATCGATTTGCGTGGGGGAATGTGTTGCCTTAGAGAAAGAAGCAGCAGGATGGAGGTAACAAGCGGCTGGCATCGCGTCTCTGCTCATTCTCAATTTAGAACCACGCGGTGCCTACAAGGAGCTGGTGAAGGAAGGCCATTAATAAGATGTGTCTGAATGAGCTGCAGAACAGTCAGGAGAAAGCGTGGGGAGGATTAAATCAAACAGGCAGACAGACAAAAAAAAAGAAAAAAAAAAAAATCAGTTTACTAGGATGGGCTTCCATGCAGTCTTCAGCTTTACGGTATGGCAACCCAAAGCTGCTGCTACGCGGCGGCAAACTGAACTTGCTGAAGCATCTGGACATCCCCATCCAGCACAAATACAGCAGGAAAGAGGAAAAAAAAAGTTAGAGGCACTGCAGGCTCTTCCCTGTCTGTCCTCTCCACCCCTCAATTAACACTAACGAGTCCCAGGAGACGGTCGCCGACAGACAGCCCCAAGTCCCCACTTCACCGGGTCTTGCCCAGAGAGCCCTCCCTGCCTTTGCTCTGTCTGAAGAGCTTCCTCTGACTTGCCATAAACACCCGAGTTTGCCACTAACGCACAGGTCAGCAAATCCGGTGCTGCTGTACCACCAGCGACTATCTCATCTGAAGATAGCTGGTGCCCTTTTCCACCTTCAGAAACCCCCAATTTCTTGAGAAATCTGACTTCTCCATAGTAAGGTCATCCTCTATCTCATCATCTGGACCAAACTACCCTTTTTTCTTTTTCCAACTAATAAAAAAAATTAAAAAAAAAAAAAAATCACATGAAGAGTATCTATAAGGTCCACAAATCCAGACAAAGAAGAAAAAGATAGCCAACATCTTAAAATCATGATTTTTAAGGAGATCATTTGGTTTGGGGCCTCGATAAATGATGCTCGCATGCCTGATTTTAATACTGTCACAGTCACAAAAGTGAAATCCAAAAAATCCACAAAAAAAAATAAACAAGCCCATCAATACAGATAAAAGCCAAATGTGCTTTTTGCAACGGGCAGACAGGTATCCAGGCATCCCATCTCCGGGTGCAAAGTACAACCTCCATACGTAAAACTCCACGACCCCGTGTCTGTGAGGTCAAGAACATACATTTTTGAGGCTGAAAAAAAGAGACTGCAGCTAAAGAAAATGTGGCTTTCAAAAGAAAATAATAAATAAACTGTACCAGAAAACACAGCAGGGAGCTTTTATAAACCACCTGGAACCGGGCGTCTATTCCTGGAAGCTCCTTTTGGTGTGGTAGACCTCATACGCCCAACCAACAAACCCAACCATTTCTCTTCCTCCCCCCCCCCGAAAAACACTGCATTTAATGAAAACTGCAGGGCTACAGGCCAGCTGTACTCCTTGGATTAAACTGATGAAATAACTACGGCGCATTACTTTTCCACGAGTAAGAAACTGTCTCTAAGGAATTCCAGGTTGCGTTGAGTCAAGGAGAGAGGCTGAAAAGAAGCCGTAACAAAACGTAAGATCCATCACTTTCACGAGCATCTATACTTTTTGTTGTAATATGGGATGACCCGGGACGTGCTAACGAGAGGGTAAAAAATAAAAATGGGATTTTTGTTTGGGGAACGGTCCCTAACACTGCCTCCACGCCCGAGGGCAGCAGTCCAACGCCGCCACTTCCATTTTGGCCCGTGAGAGATGCTGCGGTACAGAGCTCCGAGGGATGCTGGAGAAACGTCACGGAAAGAAGCGCAACTGAGACAGCAGGAACCTTGAGAAACACAGAGCATCACTCCCTCGCCCTGCATCTGCCGGGGGAGAGGGTTTCTTTTTCAACTATTTGCTACGTTAATTATAAAAGCGGGACCGCAGACAGAAACTCACTGTATTTGAGGGAGGCGGCCCAATGCACAAAAAACTGGAAAGGGGAAAAAAAAAAGAAAGAAAAAAAAAAAAAAAAAGACCAAAAAAAAAGACCTTGGAGATAAAGCTAAAGCAGAATTTCACCAAAGCCACCTCTTGGCTCTCCATGTAATGATTTACCCCCACTTTTGAGGCAGATTGGTACACTTAGGTAACTCGTTTTGCTCTGGAAAGGGCACAACTCCCATCATCACCTCAGGGTTTGTTCCAAAGCTTCCCCTGAAAATCTCTAAATATTTCCTGCCTCCAAAGATCTGGCATGAGGCCCCTGGCTACAATAGGACGAGGCTGCCCAGGGAGGTGATGGAGTCCCCTTCTCTGGAGACCTTCAAGCCCCACCTGGATGCAGTCCTGAGTGATGCGCTTTGGGGAATCCTGCTTTAGCAGGGGAGTTGGACTGGATGATCTCCAGAGGTCCTTTCCAACTCTGACAACTCCCTGATTCCGTGATAGAACCAAAGCACAGGAGACAAACCCCCCAGCTTCATCCCTGTGCTGCTTCAGCCTTGGCTGTGGGGTCGGGCTCTGCCCTTCCCACCCCGTCCTGTGACCCTCAGCACCCACGTGCCCAGTCCCACGCAGGAACAGAGTCGTCACCCAGTTCCCAGCTCTCGAGGGGGACGTGTGAGCCCAAACCTGCTCCGAAGAGCTCCCACTCCGGGGAGTGGGGCTGAACCTCCGAGCTCACAGCAACCAAGCACAGTAGACAGGGAAAGATTGCATCTCTCTTAAGGCAGGCATTATTATATACTCTTATTATATATTCTTTATTATTCCCTTGCTTTGGGACTTCAAAAGCCTAAAGGGGATCGAGCTCTATTTACGACTGATGAAAAACATCATCCGTTTTAGAAACAACACCAAAAAAAAAAAAAGCACTTTCCCTTCGAGGCTGATGCTGGCTATAAAAAAAAAGAGGGAAAAGAGGGAGCACCCACCTGCCTGATCCTGCTCCCTCCTGCCCCAGGAGAGATGGGAAGGCAAGAGAGGCAGGGAAAGGCGTCAGTGATTTTCCAAGGCACGCTGGCTTTTTGATTAAAATGGTACCGCGCGCTCAGGAAGAGACGGAGGAGGTAATCAAATCTGGTTATCTCAAAATCATTACGACCGGGTAGATTTTGGAGCCCGAGTTGTTTGTTGGAACCCAACCCCTGCAGCCCTCGTGTTTGAAATAGAACAGATTTGTAAAATAACAGGAAAATAAAAAAAAAAAAGAAAATCCAGTTCTGTTGTGACAAATTCTTAACCAATTTTTTTGGAAAGATTTAAAATAACATAGTTTCTGTTGCGTAGGCTGTGATCCTGTTGACGTCCGTGCTCAGTTGCCCAGCACTTTCATATACATAAAACAAGAGGTATTTTTGGTGGAAGGAAGCGCAGTCGGTGTATCTGATTGGTAAAATAACTTAAAATCACATTTCGACAGTAACTTCCAATTGCCCCGGAGCACGAGTTAATGAGATCACATGGAAACATATTGCGAACCAGGAAACATATTTTACACAAGACCAAAACAGTGGAAAAAAAAAAAAAAAAAAAAAAAAATGTTAAATACACAACGTTAGCGGGGGCTCCGGTTTTTGTACGCTTCACCTTTCTTGTTTGTGTTAGCGCACAGGCACGCCGGGTGCCTCCTGACGGACCGCAGCGAAGTGCCTACGGGCCACTTGCTGGAAGGGAAAGATAAAAGCCTGTTTGGTCAAACTGTCCTATTATTGCCCTTGAAGTCTTTGGTGAACAGCAGCAGTCGCCCCCCTGCATCACTCACCCTCACCCCCCCCCAATGCCAAAGCCCACAGCCAGCCTCTCCTGAGGATTGAGGGCTACTTGGCACATCAGTGGGAGAACATAAAAGGCTTTAAAGTTCATGGGAAGGCTCTGAAGGATTTGCCTGGTGTTAAAAAGTCTCCAGCCCAGCTACAAATGGCGGTGGGTGGCTCAGCCAGACCCAAAGAGGCTGTCGTGTTTCCCAGCGCTGAGCTGTGCTGAGGTCCTGCACGGAGGTTGGGTAACGCAGAGAGGACGAGGAGGAGAATCACAGAGTCGTCCCTGTTGGAAAGGGCCTCTAAGATCACCACATCCAACCATACACACACAAAAAAAACCCTACAATCTCAGCCGCTAGAGTATGCCCTCAAGTGCCACATCTACACGTTTCTTAAAGACCTCCAGGGATGGTGACTCCACCACCTCCCTGGACAGGCTGGTCCAGTGTTTGACCACTCTTTCCATCAAGTAATTCCTCCTAAGATCTAGCCTGAACCTCCTCTGCCACAACTTCAGACCATTTCCTCTGGTCCTATCATTACTCACTTGGGAGAAGGGGCCAACACCCATTTCTCTGCAACCTCCTTTCAGAAGCAGACCACAGCACGACACGCTGTTAACACAAAGGGCCACCGACTGCCTAATCTCAGTTTTGGGAGACACCAGAGAGGTGCTGGCTGGAAAAAAAAATGTGAGATTGGCAAAGCTGAGAGCCAGGGAATGTATCACCAGTTAAAGCATTTGAGCTACGTGCCCACTACCTTCATCTTGAGAAAGATGCCTTTGCTGTCACAAGTAAGAAGCCAGAAGAGCTCGGGGAGGAACCATCACAACCAGGGAGGGACTGGAATCAGCCTGCAAGCTTTCAGAAAGCCAAACTTTTCCCACACCAGGTGCCACTGCACATACAGCCTTTAGAAGGCTTCAAAATAAAGACCTTAACTGAGACTGAAAGAGAAACCAAAGGATGTAACTCAAATTCTGGCTTCCTACCTGGAGTTGTCTGATGGTAAATAAATATGACTAGTATATTATCATCTGACAAATAAGGTTTCTTTTTCTTTAAATATAAAAAGTGGTAGGGAAGACGGGGGAAAAAATCTCTGTCCAAAGCAGACAGGAAAAGAAGATTGGTGAGAAGCTTTCAGTTGAAGCAAAGTAAAAGCTGAAATAATGCACAAAAGGGCAATATTCCTATTCTCTTTCTAGTCACTGTCTATAAAGTGCCAATAGCAGCCACAAAAATGGGAAGACCTCCTAGTCCCGCAACAAAACCATGCTAAGACAAAACAATTTAAGGAAAGCCACAGGTGGAGTGGTACCAAACTGTCCTGCGGTTTGGTGAGCTTCTGAATACCCTGTTTCCAGACTTCCCGAGCTGCAGCTCATCCCTTGGGAAGCGGATAAGCAGCTACAACCCACGCATGGATGACTCCTAGGATGGGCGTTTTAACCCTTCAAGGTTTTACTCATAGCCACACCACATCGAGGACAGAGGCAGCGTCGCAAGAAACAGCTAGGATGGAATGAGTGGATGGACAGATTCAGTGGGCAGAGACAGGAAGGAGAAGAAGGAAAAGGAAAAAAAAAAAAAGCATGCAATAAAGGTTATGAGGGTTGCCCTCTGAGTCGGGGTCCCTTACCTCATGTAGGATGTCGGAGACAGCGACTTTGGTTTGGCCCACTGATAGGGATGCTGTGGCACAGACAGATACTGCTCACAGAAGTTTCCTTTCCTGATGTGCTGAAAGCTGGAGAAGTCTTCTGGTGACAAATCGGCAGTTGGTGATATGGTCCCATGATCCTCACCAGCTGGTTCAGTTTTGAGAGTCATGGACGGGGTGTGGTCAAGGGCGGTCTTCCTCGACTTGATGGGAATCCCGTCGTTCATGTCCAGCGTGCTGTCGGTGGTGAGGGCGTTGATGGCAGCGACGATGGCGGAGCTGGTGTACTGGTTGGTGTTCCCCAGCCAGGTCTCATCCGTGACGCTCACCCGCGGGGAGTTCTGAGGAGAAGGCGTGGGGGAGTGGTGCGGGGAGTAGGAGGTCTGCCGGCCGTTCAGGCTGTACTTTCTCTTGTTGCAGGGAGACGGTGGCCTGGAGTTGCGAGCTCCCAGCCAGTTCTCCTCCGTGATGCTCGTCCTGGGAGACGTGGACGGAGAGTGCCTCGGAGAGTTGAGCAAAGTGCAGGCTACCATGCTGCGCTGGTAGCCTTCCTCTGTGTCAGTGGTCTTCGGAGAGACACACGGGGACTGCCACGGAGAGGTCTGGGGTGAAGTGTATGGATACGAGTAGTTGGACTCGTAGGAAGACGCTTCGGAGTTGCAGCTTCTGGAAGACAAGCTACTCGCTGGACTCAGGCAGGACGGGTCTCTGTACGCCTCGATGTTTGGTAAGTTCAAAGTGGCAGTGGAAGGCGACCGCTTGGTGTTTGGGATGGCCTCCTCAACCTCATCGTGGAAAAACTGGTTGTTGTTATGATGGAGTCCCATGTAAGAAGTGATCTCAATTCTAGGGCTCTCCAGCGCTGGAGCTCCATTAGGTCTAATGTTTGGAGGCAGGTAATACTCGGAGGCCCCACTGTCGATGTGTCCTCCGTATCCAGAAGGATGGTTTGTTGATGGGACAACTGAAATGACGGGATTTGATGTCTGAAGGCCATGACATGGAGTTGACAATGAGGAATGTGCCACATTTAGAGGCAAGCCAGCATTTACGTTGGAAGATGCATAATTATAGTGTTCTGGAAAACAAACAAACAAACAAAAAAAGAATGATATGAAGTGCTGCACAAATATACCGACTTAGTAACATACCGAGCTGGAGTGGAAGGAGATGGCACAACACACAAAAGCAGTTTTCTCCTTAGCAACTGAGCCCACAAGCGTCCTCTGCAAGGGGAGAAGGTGAAAAGGAGCATCCTTGAATGGTCTACTAATGCTACTAATGGAGAAGCACAAGACAAGTCATCTTGCGAGGGGGATATACGTGGACTGAGCTTGTCCTGAGAACACTCCTCTTAAGCAAACCTTCCGAGAAAAAAACCTGAGTCTTCAAACAAGGGTGCTTCAGCATTCAGAGGCTGCATTTGCTTTTACGTAAGCGAGCCTGATCCCCTCCTTGAAAAGTTGGAATAGACCAAAAAAAAAACAACAAACCAACACAGGACAAAAAAAAACAAAAGTGGAGGCAGATTAAAGCAAAGAACACGATCAACTGCGTTCTGTTAAAAAAATTATACACAACCAAAATTTCCATTACAGCAAGTTTCCAACTGGTTCCAGTTAAGTAGGATTTTGGAACACGACGGATGTGTTGACCTGCTCTGGTTTCTGGGACCACTTATCCTCCAGCCCAACTGGCAGAGGCCAGGTGAAGGATAAACACGGATGCCTCGCTACCCCACGACAGCCGAAATTCCACTGGAATTGCCGGTTATCGTGCGCGCCACGTCGAGCGCTGCCAGCAGCACGCTCCGGGCCAACGGTCCCACCATGTAACAGCCCCAGGCGTACACAAAAGCGGTAGCAGAGCTAAAAAACAGCCAGTGTGAATAACCCGGGAGGTGACAGGTAACATCACACACTCCTACCCCAGCGCAGGGGAGCCACCTTGGACGCCTCCCTCCCTATGGGGAACCAGCACCCCAAAAGCCAGTCCGCAGGAGCCCATCACTGCGGGGACCACTTCAAGCCCTGCTCCCCTGTGCCAAGGCCATCTGGGGATGGGTCTCCCATGGCCACCCAAAGACAGTGGTGGGCTGCACGCAAGCCCTCAAGGGAGGACAACGGGCAGAGGAGCCACCACCCCAAGTGCCTTCTGAAGGAGGAGGGCTCTGTGTCATCAGCTCACCCCTAACGCTAGTATCTTGTGCCATACTGGAAACAGACAGGGAAAACTTTCTGTCAGGGACAACAGCCTCTGAAATTCGAGCCTTGGTCACTGCTGCTGTTCCACAGGCTCCTCTCAGCAGGCTGGAAAGGCACCCAGCTCCAGCCCCAGCACCAAGGGGGGCTTACAGGACATCAGCTTGAGCTTCCTTAAGAGCAGCGGCACCTTCTTGCAGGACAGAGGGAAACTCTGCATCTCCTCTGGTCTACCAGGGCAGCTCATCCCCTTCCTTCCCAGGAAGCAAGCTCCAGAGGAGGGCAATGAAAATTATTAGAGGGATGGAGCATCTCTCCTATGAAGACAGGCTGAGAGCTGGGGCTGTTCAGCCTGGAGAAGAGAAGGCTCTGGGGAGACCTTAGAGCAGCCTTCCAGGATCTGAAGGGAGCTACAGGAGAGATGGAGAGGGACTGTTTGTCAGGAACTGGAGTGACAGGACAAGGGTAACAGTCTTAAATTGAAAGAGGGGAGATTTAGGTTAGATAGTAGAAAGAAATTCTTTCCTGTGAGGGTGGTGAGGCACAGGAACAGGTTGCCCAGAGAAGCTGTGGCTGCCCCATCCCTGGAAGTGTTCAAGGCCAGGCTGGACGGGGCTTGGAGCAACCTGGTGTGGTGGGAGGTGTCCCTGCCCATGGCAGGGGGGTTGGAATGTGATGATCTTTAAGGTCCCTTCCAACTCTAACCATTCTATGATTCACCCTTTGCCCGCCTTCCCTAGGGAGATACAGAAAACTTTTATTAATTACTGCAGCTGTTATTCCCAACAGGACCTGCTCCTGGGGACCACTGCGGATGCAATTGAGCCCACCTCCCCCCCCAAGCCTGTAACACCAGGGCAGCAGCTATTCTCTTTCTTGTGCTTATCAGCTCAACCCTCTCTGGTGTCATCCTCCAGTGATCCCCTGCTCGCCTTTCTCGCTGGCAACCACTCCCCGGCAAACGGTACTTAGGAAAAATTAATGCGCTGTCGCAGCAGCTCTGCGAGGTTCCAGCTGATGCGTGTCACGTCAGGTAACGGACGGGAGCGGCCAGCAACACCACCTTTTGAACTGACTCTCCAGCCTCCCCTCAGAGACCAGGCCATCTACTGGGAAAGGTCACTAAATTACACTGGAGCGTGCCACAGATCCGACCGGATTATTCAAAACATGCTGCAGCTTCACACTCTACTCAAACAAGGCAGGCAAGAAGTATGGAGAAAGAGATGCTACTTTGACGAGGACAATCATGGGGATCAGAGTCCCCTCCTTCCAAAATGCGTCCCCTTTTGTTGCTGCCCTGCCACATGGCCTCACCGCAACCACCACCCCTTCCCTCTCACTCTTCACGGAAAAAACCCACACCTGAAGTGGTACAACAGCACTCAGACCTCCTGCGTTTGAGAAATTAGCTCTAAGCAGCACCTTCAGGGCAGCGTCAAGCCCTTCGCTGCTTCCTCCAGCTCCAGAGGAAGGTGATGCCCCTGGCACCACGCTGGCCAAGCTCTTCTTCCACACACACGTCCCACTGGCCCTTCCTGGCCTGGCATGGGGGTGGATGGCTTTGGTGACATGTCACAGCTGGATGCCGCATCCAGCTGATCCCCCACTGCACCGCCAGACACCCCCGGCCAGGGACCACGGGCTGTCCTGGCTCTGCACCCACCGGGTGGCCTTTGCAGATGGGGTGGGTGCAACAAGCAGCATCTGCCGGCTGCCGAATCAGTGCCTTGACATCTTCTATTAAAAGCAAGCAGGTAAAATACCAAAAGAGCGAGGATAATTACCACCTGCGTGAACAGCACTGCAAACCCAGCGGTTCTCTTAAAAATCTAATGCACGACCAGGGTGAAATTTGAACGCTGAAGTCTGCTGGAGGTCTGCAAGCCCAGGCCAAACAAGCAATATAAAGGCTCAGACCGGGCTCTGGCATCCAGTTTTTAATAAAATTAATTTAAAAGACAGACTTGAGCGCTCCAAGCAGGAAGTTCCCCTAATGCACATGGCAAGGAATAGCCTTTTTTAGACTGTTACACGTATTTTTAACATCAACTTGTAAAGGGCCAAGAAAAATAACGTGTCATGCAGCTTCTCACACAATAGTATTCAAAACTGAAGGAAGCAAGACCCAAAGCCTTCCAAATACATTTAGGTACCTTAAATTTTCGGGCACTGTGGAGAAAGTATGTCTACCAACTATAAAAGCCCCAAAGCCATAAGTAGGAATGGGACCGAACGCTCGGTCTGTGAGCTAAAAAACTACCAGCCGTGATTTCTGAAAAAGCACACTCTTCTCCACAACTTCCCTATTTACAGAATTCATTGAATGCCTGTACCTCGCCGGTCTCCGCAGCAGGCTGGCATTTTCCTCACCAGGGCGAGTTAGACACGTAGAAATAAGATATTAGGATAGGACATATATATAGGATATGTCCTATATATAGGATTTTAGGAAGAAATTCTTTGCTGTAAGGGTGGTGGGGCACTGGAACAGGCTGCCCAGGGAGGTTGTGGCTGCCCCATCCCTGGAAGTATTTAAGGCCAGGCTGGATGGGGCTTTGAGCAACCTGGTCTGGTGGGAGGTGTCCCTGCCCATGGCAGGGGGGTTGGAACACAATGATCTTCAAGGTCCTTTCCAACTCTAACCATTCTATGATTCTATGAAATAAAATGCCCATCCCAGAGGACAGGAGATGGAGGTGGCTACAAAGACCTGAAACCACATCACACACTGCAGCTGCGCGGGGTTATTTTGGCAGCACCGAGAGGGACGGAAGGCAAAGCAGCGCTTTTACCCTGGAGCCGACTGTGACCCATCGAGCCCCCCCCAGGACCAACGCACTTAAGACCAAGACACTTTCAATGGCACGTTTGAAATACCCCAGACAGACCAGCGCAGGTCTGCAACGGTTCTGCTCCAACAAATCCACCTTATATATGAAACAGTTATACTGCTTACACAGGAGAAGAAATTGGACCCCTTGATTTGCGAGCACATCTTCACACACTGCACACGTTTCACTTTGTGGCGACACAGAAAACTCAGATTGGTTTGGATATTTTTTCCCTACTTCATTTCACAGACCAAAGGTTTTACCCCTTTCTGTCATTAACAGGCTGATCCTGCAAGGCACCAGGCACCACCCGTTTTTATTTACGCTCTTTAAATAGGAACCCTGAACACCTGCAGCTCAGAGGGGTTTCAGGGAAGGTGAGGGCTATTTTACATTTCTAAAAACCAAACCACCTCTTGGTCCGTGTTTAAATTCATGCTTTCAAAACTGCCTAGCGGAGACGGGCACTTTTCTCCCTAGGACTTTGACACTTAATTTGCTCGGACCCCTTTATTTTCCAGGTGTCTAATTACTAGGACACTCATTTGGAAAGCTTGGTGTGAAACTCTTAAAGCCACGTGGTTGTGGTTTTTTGTTTGGATATTTTTATTTTTTTTTTTCCTAAAAAACAGGAAGCTCCTAACAACTATTTGGACACCGGCAACGTGCCGGAGAGTTGGGCAATTGGGGAACATTAGGAAGGGGAGCACCAAGCCTCCACCTGCATCCCAGCCGGCAAGGATTTGCCACCCTGCTTCCACGCAGAGGTAAAAGATGAAGCGGGGACGCAGAGGCAGCCCTAACTCTGAGGCTGCATTAAATCATCTGCTGGTATGAGAGCTTTTTATGGCGACCCGCTATCACCGACACCGCAGCAAGCCAACCTCATGCCAGGAAACGACAACTTGCTCGCTCTGTGTCAATTCCAGGCTCGTTCCTCTCATTTCCAC
>VZRU01016592.1:96717-111381 GCA_013398155.1 Pedionomus torquatus | reverse complement strand
AAAAAAAAAGTCTTGGAGTATTTGGAGCAATTTACAGTGACCTCCAGCAGGGATCTGAAACTGGATCCCCCCTTGCCTTTTCAGTCTTCTTCTGTAGGACTTCTTCACCTCCCAGGTGTAAGATGGAAAGGGCAGGTCTCTGCCTTTAGCTTCATCTCAAGCAGTTCCCTGGGCCCCAGGGTGATGGCACAGCCCATTACAAGAGGTTGGACAACAACTGTTGTCCTTGCAGACAAGATGACCCTGAGGCAGCAATGTGCCCTGGTGGCCAAGAGGGCCAATGGCAGCCTGGGGTGCATGAGGAAGAGTGTGGCCAGAGGGTCAAGGGAGATCATCCTCCCCCTCTACTCTGCCCCGGTGAGGCCCCATCTGGAGTCCTGTGTACAGTTCTGGACTCCCCAGTTCAAGTAGGACGGGGAACTGCTGGAGAGGGTACAGCAGAGGACCACAAAGATAATTAGGGGCCTGGACCAACTCTCTTTACAAGGAAAGGTTGAGTGACTTGGGTCTTTTTAGTCTGGAGAGGAGTGAGGCAGAATCTGATCAGCACCTATCAATACTTAAAGGATGGGTGTCAAGAGGAAGGGGGCAGTCTTTTTTTAGTGGTACCCAGTGGCAGGACAAGAGGAAATGGGCATAAAGTTGACCATAAGAAATTCCATTTAAACGTGAGGAGGAACTTCTTTACTTTGAGGGTGGCAGAGCCCTGGAACAGGGTGCCCAGAGAGGTGGTGGAGTCTCCGTCTCTGGAGATGTTCCAAACCCAGCTGGACATGTTCAACCTGTGCAGCCTGCTCTGTGTAGACCTGCTCTGGCAGGAGGGGATGGACTAACGATCTCCAGAGGTCCCTTCCAACCCAACAGCGTTTTGTGATTCTGTGAACTGATGTGCAGGGAATGGTTGGCAGTGAGTGACAGGCAGATGGGGCTCCTCCTGCTGCTTCACTACCCATCATCCCTCTTCTCTCCATGTGGGAATTGCCGCATGGCAGCTTGGACACTAAGACCAGACATGGGGGTCCCAGTGGTCAAGGCCAGTTCCTCACTGACCAGCCCTAATCCCTTGTGGGTGAATCACAGCAAAGCTGGTGGGACCTCATCAGACTCCGCTCAGCTGGTTACACAGCGAGGTGCAGAGCAGCAAGAGATGCTCCCTTATCCCTGGTGCTGTGCCAGGCCATGTCTCACTTGACTTCACCACTAGCTTCTTCTGGCCTTCACATGAGCACTTTCGCTGGCTCCTCTTTTATCATGGTCCACCTCCACCACAGAGTCCCTTTCCATCCGTGTGTCCTACAGCAAGGAGGAGGGGGAGAGCTGGTGCTTTCAGCAGAGGAAGAATGCCAGACACCAGTAGAGGTTAGGGGACCTGCTGAAAAGCGCTTCTGAGAAGGACTTGGGGGTCCTGGGAGATAGTAAACTATCCATGAGCCAGCAATGTGACCAAGAGGGCCAATGGAATCCTGGGCTGCCTAGGGAAGCGTGTGGCCAGTTGGTTGAGGGAGGTCATTCTCCCCCTCTATTCTGCACTGGTGAGAATACTGCCTCCAGTGCTGGGCTCCCCAGTTCAAGAGAGACAGAGAACTACTGGAGAGAGTCCAGCGTAGGGCAACAAAGATGATGGAAGGATCATCAAAGATGATGGATGGAGCATCTCCCTGATGGCTGAGAGAGCTGGGACTGTCGAGCCTGGAGAAGAGAAATCTGAGGGGAAACCTCCATGCTCACAAGTATCTAAAAGGTGTGGGTTGAAGGAGGATGAAGCCGGACTCTTCCCCGTGGTTCCCAGTGACAGGATAAGGAGCCTGTCTGTGTGCGATAAGGAGTCCCCCGTGTGGGGGACAACGTGGCACCACTCTCCCTCGGGGGGAAGCAGCCAGGCTTGGGGGCAAGAGTTTGGGAAGAAGGGGGGCTGCAGCACGGCGGGGGACAGAGCGGGATACAGCACCACCTCCAGCATCGCAGGCGGTTGCGGGGCTGTCCCCTCCAAGGCTGGAGCCGCCTGCGGCCCCTGGAGCCCGTCTTGGACCTCCCAGCGCATCTTGGCTGTCCACCACGCGCTTCCTCCGACCCGCAGAATCCACTCCTCTGCTGGGGGAAGGAGCCAAATGCCACAGGCTTGAACGGGGCACTTACTGATCCCTTTTTACCCCGTCTGTTCATTTTTGCAAGCAAAGATAGAAATTTACCTTCTGTCCTCAGCTCTTGCAAGTGACTGTAGTGCTATCCCTTAAAAAAAAAACCACAACCCAACAACCCCAAAACCTGTGGATTGTTTATACAGGGTGTTTTAATCACTGTAGAGCCTGATGCATGCCCACTCGATTAGTTTCATATTATATTAAAAGTCATGCAAGCGCACGTATTCGCTCCTGCGTTTTGCTTTTCTCTCCTTTTCTTTGGGCCTCAGCGGAGCAGGAGGGATGGAGCTTTGTACACGGGAGCTGCAGCGTTTCTCAGGGAGCCTCTAATTTGACCAAAATGCCTTCGTTGTCGCCTCTCCAGAGGCTATATAGGTCAGTAGCACAGCACAACAGACAGGCAGGGCTGCTCCTCCTGACTCGCACCCTGACCTGCTGGCGAGGCTCGGGACGAAGTGTTTTCTCTGCGCAGTGTCCTGTAAAACGAGAATCTTTGTCAGCCTTGGCTGAAGCAGGGCAGGGGGTACTTCTCTCTCTCCAATGTTTACCAACATCGAGTATTTTCTTACAATAAATGCACAGAATCTCGTAATCCAAGACACCCATCGGAGAAAGCCACCCGTGTTTTGCACAGAAACTTTCTTCTGTTTCGGGCTTCTTGCCCTTCTACCCTTATAAGCCTTTTCTATCTAACATACTAACATACATTCTATCTAACACACATTTCTACCTAACATACATTTCTATCTAACATACATTTCTATCTAACATACATTTCTATCTAACATACATTACTACATGACCATCCCCTTAGGGTCTGCGCACCCATCTTTTGGGTCTTGGCAGCTTCAGAAGCACCAACATCTGTTCAGAATTTCGTGCATTGTAACAAAAGATTTATAAGTCTCAAGCCTCCTAAACCGAGTCCCTAATTAAAGTCTTTTCTAATCCCCTGCTTTGAAAGTTGTAACGAGATTTGCTGGAAAGCGAGAGAGCGCAGGGCCAAGGTTTGTGGCTGGTACCGCAGCGTTTTGAGGGCCCATCCGTGAACCTTTCAGGCAAGGCACGGGCGCACACCTGAGGGGTGCCCAGCTGCTGCCAAAAGCAGCCCCCCCACACCCTCCCAAACCCCCCTTTCCCGAGTTAAAAGCTGATGCAAAGGCAGGGGCTGGGCTCAGCCTCCCATCCCCCAGACACAGCTTCTTTTCACAGGCTGCCAGCAATCATTTCACCACTTTTAAGGTGCATTGCACTTAGCAGGACAAATGCCAGAGGAGGAATTTGGTGTGCTTGAATAATGTTGTAATTTACCTTATAACCGGTCTCATTACGACGTTGAGTGCTCTGTTGATTTACCTGGCTTTTGATTTACTGGACTCTTTTTTGAAACGACTCTTTAGGAATGCAGCCAGGGACTGCAGGCAAAGGACCTTAAACCTTTTTTGGAGCTCCAGTCACCCATTCAGACACCGACTTTTTAAAATCAAGACAGACATCAGACAGCCACACCAGACCCATATACAGAGAGCCGCGACTGAATTAAACCGAGACGTTAATTCGGAGAAATAATTTCATAATGATACACGCCGTGTGGGTGCTGCTTTGTTTCCTTTCTGGGTTTGCCCCTTCTACAGACCTAAATCGTGGGCAGGTACATGCCCCGTGCTCTGGGCAGACCCCTTGCTGCCGGCTGGGGTCAATGTGCAGCATCTCCTCTCTGTGGCTGGTCCAGACTGAGGTGGATCCCAGCAGAGGGCTGAATCCCAGCTCTGCTGTGTGACCCTGGGGACCCACCACGGCCATTCAGGTACTCCCTTCCCACGACAAAGCAACCATCAGGAGAGAAAATACCGATGCTCTGCGCTTCTTCCTGGACACTACCTATGAAACGTGCGATACGGGGGGTGGTTAAAAAATAAGAGCGTGTGTAATGTTCTGTATGTAAAATATTCATAGAATCATAGAATGGTTAGAGTTGGAAGGGACCTTGAAGATCATCATGTTCCAACCCCCCTGCCATGGGCAGGGACACCTCCCACCAGACCAGGTTGTTCAAAGCCCCATCCAGCCTGGCCTTAAATACTTCCAGGGATGGGGCATCCACAGCTTCTCTGGGCAGCCTGTTCCAGTGCCTCACCACCCTCGCAGGAAAGAATTTCTTCCTAATATCCGATCTAAATCTGCCCTCTTCTAGTTTAAAACCATTACCCCTTGTCCTATTCACTGCTCTTCCTGACAAAGAGTCCCTCTCCTGCTCTCCTGTAGCTCCCTTCAGACACTGGAAGAACTTTGCATATTACTGAAGAACTGGCCAATTTTTATACTTGTGTGGTATAGACGGGCTTGCAAAGGAGCAGCGACAAAGTTTTCTACCAGACAACATATTTTGGCTCCGGAAATATTTCACATGTTTCAGACTTTCCCCAGGTGCTGGGACAGAGGGTGGTATGAAGTTTTTTGCCTCGCTCAAAAATACTTAAGGAGGAGAAGGCTGGTTGGGTGCACGGGGACTGAAGCTGGCAGGAGAACAGACCCTTCTCTGGGGGAAGGGGGAGGGAAAAGTCAGATTTACGGTGTCTGTGGGAGACTGGGACCTGTGGCAGGTATCGGTTCCTACACACTGTGGGGAAGGTGGGCTTTCACCTCATCCATCCTTCGACTCGCAGGATCACACCTTCATTTTCAAGGCAGTGCAAAGGAGCTTTTTCCAGATGGCTGTGTTTCATCTGCAGGAGCGGGGTTGCTGCAGGAGGAAGCGGTGACCCAGGAGGACAGACAGACACGAGGCTGACTGCATGTGCACCAGTGCTGCTTCACCCGGCAGCCCAGGGACCACCAGCTGAGCCTGTGATGGTCAGGAGTTCGGAAAGGCTGCTTGTGGCTTTTCCACTGGGAAAGGCTTTCCCTTTTGCAAGCCTGGAAGCTCTACGTCCCCTGGAAACTCTGCTTCTAGTGACAGGCCCATGTAACTCCTTCTTGTCCTCTCTTCTCTGCTGGTAGTTGGTCCTTGAGTACATCTGGCCCTGCAGACAGAGGAGACCTAGACTGATCCGACTTACAGCAAAGGAGACGCGTTGTTCAGCTGTGGTCACAGCCAAGTGCCCTGGGGACCCAAACACGTCCTTAGCTGTCTCCACTAAGAGGTGTGCTTCAGTAGCATCTCCTCTTGCATCCAAGGCTCCATCTCCTGATGCACAGAACTGGTCCAATGGTGGTGGAACTTTGTAGCCTTCCTCACTTTAATAAGGGACCAGCCAGCAGATCCAGAGAGGTGATTCTGCCACTTTACTCTGCTCTGGTGAGGCCCCACCTGGAGTCCTGTGTGCAGGGCTGGAGCCCTCGATATAGGAAGGATATGGACCTGATGGAGCGGGTCCAGAGGAGGGCCACGAAGATGATCAAAGGGCTGGAGCACCTCTGCTACGAAGACAGGCTGAGGGAACTGGGGCTGTTCAGCCTGGAGAAGAGGAGGCTCCGGGGAGACCTAATTGCAGCCTTTCAGTACCTAAAGGGGGCTACAGGAAGGCTGGGGAGGGGCTGTTCACAAAGGCCTGCTGCGATAGGACGAGGGGTAATGGACTTAAGTTGGAGAAGGGTAGATTTAAGTTGAATATTAGAAAAAACGTCTTTACTCTGAGGGTGGTGGAGCACTGGAACAGGTTGCCCAGGGAGGTGGTTGAGGCCCCTTCCTTGGAGATATTCAAGGAGACGCTTGATGAATCCCTGGGCAATCTGGTCTAGTTGGGGGTGTCCCTGTGACTGCGGGGAGGTGGGACTAGATGACCTCTGGAGGTCCCTTCCAGCCTGGAGGATTCTGTGATTCAGACTCTGAGCTCAATGCCAAGAGCGTCCAGGTTGCCACATAAAATGAGCGACCCCACGTGAAGCCCTGGACTCCCCAGCTGCAGCATGAGCCCTCTTTTCCAAAATCTCAGCTGCACTACTATTGACTTGTCAGTCTGCTGCTATTCCTGCTGCTCCTCAGCACCATCTCGAGTCTTTTCCTTCGTTAGCTTGCTCCTGCTCCGAGTCATTAAACTTGCATTTAAATGTGCTATTGGTTCTCCCTAAGCGAATAACCTTCCATTGTGTAATATCAAATTCCTTTGTATTGGCCCGTTCCCCCAGCGTCTCCAAATCCTGCCTCTAGCCTGGTGCATTCCTGAAATTTATCAGCAGCCTCCCCGCCTATCATGATGTCATCCGCATCTGGACACCCAGCGAATCGCGCCAACCTCGGGCTCATTTGTACAAGACTCTTTAAACAGAACAAGTCCCGACACCGAACCCCGGGAGATCTGGCCTGTGAGCTCCCTTCACGTGCCCGGTCCTATTTATTGCGCTGCTCTCTTCTCTAACCCAACTTTATCCTTCTAATATTGATACTCCAATACTTGTCTAGGTTTTAAAGGGCCTCATTTTCTGATGCAGTCAATAACCTCGTTAAACTCCAGCAAACACAAAATCGTCGCTTTAAACTTTTCTGGGCTCACCTTCACAGACTTTATGAATAGGATTTGGGTGGCTCCAGCAGCAGTTTTGACTACGGCCCCTTGTGCCAGATGCTTGCAAACACCAGTCCCTGCTTTCCCCTTTCCCCACTACTTTCAGCATGATAGGACAACTCAAGGGATGGGAAATATTGAGGGAGAAAGGAAGTATTTTCCAGGGGATGAAATGAGGTGCTGAGATGGCTGCGTGCTATTGAGGAGCATGTAAGGTGGGTAATGATGAACTACAGCCCAACGGTGTAAAGCAATATACTCTCTTCTCCTCTTATTTTCATCAAATATTGAGCTGCTCAGCCTTTCTAAGGACAGTGGCCTTGGATAGAGGTGAAACTCGGAGCTTTTCAGCCTAAAAGATGAAATGAGAAGAAACTGTGTGCTATTGGAAAGGGAGGGTTATGATGGAGATGCTGAATGTGGAGGTCTCCAGCTGCGATGGCAAGTTTCAGGTACAGTATTCAGGAGCAGCTGGGTCATGGCTGAATTGCACCAGCTGCAGAGTCAGGGCTACCTCGGAGATGGGCCCGGCTTTGATCCTAACTCCTAGTCCAACTTCCATCCCAGGGATGTCACGGAACTTGGCTAAATCCTACTTCTCACAGAAATGCCCCACGGGTGAGGTGTTTCTGAAAAGCACTTTGATCAGGTTGGGAGAGCCAGGAGCTTCTCCTTAGCAGGGGGATCATGAAAGGCTGGAAATTGGGCTTTTAACATATACCTTTAATTCCTGAATTTTATCTCCCTCGGTCTTTTCACACCATATCGGTGTTTTCTTTATAGGAATGACTTGGCTGAGGGCACCAGCATCCCGAAACGGATTGCCAGACTCCTGTAGTTTGGTCAAGGATGTAAGCGTTTGGTTCTTCATGTAACAAAATGACGTATGAGCCCGGTCCCTTTGTTCCATTAATTAATGGCAGCATTCCTGTTTTGTGACATCCCTGCATGCTGAAATAGCTATCTTGAAGAACAAATGCTGAAAATTAAAATCTTCTTGAGTCAAGCTTCCTCATTAGCAGCCTGCCTGGCTAGACTCTACCTTATTATTTTTTTGCTGGTGTGTAGCCGTAAAGAGAAAACCAAGGAGAAAAATAGGCAATTAAAATGCATTAAATTGATTTCCAAATGAGTATGCAGAACCAGAAAGTCTCAGGAAGAACCCCATCTCTTCTCTTGCATCTGTTGCTGTATGTGAGAGTGCAAATTCACTAGGCAACTGGAACAAGACACATTTGCAAACATACGTGGGGTCAAACTTCTGTCTAGCATCCCTCAGTCAAGTCTCTGAAACCCACACTTGGCACAAGTTGTAGAGCAGGACTTTTCAAAGTTTTGGGTTTTTTTTTTCAGGATAAACTCCTCAGCTCTAAAAATTCAAACACAGACCCCCAAGCTCCGCAAAGCCAGAGAAGAACTTTCCTTATTGTTAAGAAAAATGCCAGGAAGCACCTCACAATTCCTCCGCTCTAAACCGTGCTCCAGCACAACAGCGAAAGCAGAAGAATTATGAAACCACACAACCTGCCAACACCAGCCACCGGGGCCGCTCTGTGGCTCAGGTCTCATCAACAGACTTCGCCCCAAGTTAATGCAGATACCTCAAATGCAAGCCTGGAACATTTAAAGAAAACCATGAAGATGAGACAAATAAATCTCTTCCTCGCTCCCAGGACTTCCCTCTCCATACTCCCTTCCTCCCAAGGGTCCAATTAAATTTATTTTCAGGTTGCTTTATAAGCGTACTAAGTAAATTATGGCATTAAAGAAGCCTCTCGGCTGTGTGTGTGTGTGAGGAGGAGGCTCCCCACAGACGTGTGTGTGAAAACAAGCTGCACAGACAGATACAGGCAGACAATAATGCCTTTGTTAAGCAAAGAGGCAGGGTGATGGCAGAACAGCCTCCCTTCCGAGGCTGGATCTATCTGCCAAGCTTCTTCTGGGGGAGGCAGGTGTGAAGAGCCAAACCGAAAACTAGGGCTGTTCACGGGACACGCTGGGACCTACGCAGAAGAAACCGTCGCCAGAGGTGAGTCTTTGAGATTAAAGCCACTGGCATTTCTGCTGCAGGGCGGCTGCCCAGGACTGATGCACTGAACGGTCCGTAAGAGCCGTGCCACAACGAAATCCTTCTCCCGGTGTTTCTCAAGTTACACGAGTCAAAGTAGTCAAGTCTGGAAATCTGGGATTTTGGCACCAAGTTTTGCCGGCTGCACTCCAATAAGTGGATGCAAACCAATTTTACAGAAGCAGCCAGCAAACCCCTGGCAGGACAAAGAAAGGCCATTCCCACCCACACGCTACCTTTGCTCCCACCCCTGGAAAGCTCCTCCGCTTGTCCCTGTGCTGCAGAGGTCCAGTGCTGCATGAAGCTCTGGAGAACCTCAGCTGGAAGCTCCTGCCTCCAAGTCACCGCTCTCTGAATGCCAGCAGGTATAGCATGACCCAAGGGATTAGACAGAAAGAGGTCCCAGAACTTGTGCACACGTGGGCACTTCACACACATGCAGGTCATTTTCTCCTCCATTCAGAGTTCATGGCTCTCTAGACTCGGTGGCCTCAGAGAAAAGATTTGCCTTGAGGAGGGAATCTGAACGTGGTTCAGGGTGAGTGCTGCCTGGGGAAGAAGCTCAGTAAAAGACACCTCATATCCTGGGATTGGCTTGGATGAACAGCCAAATTACGGGTTTAAGGCTGGTGGTATCAGTGGTAGATCAGAGGAGAGCAAAGGCAGGGCAGTAAGAGATCAGCTTGGGGTAAGTATGGAGCCTCAGCTCCGAGTTCAGTGATGATGGACTATCAGGAGTATTGGTTTGAAGATCTGGAGTGGTGCCGGGGAAGGGCTGCCAGGATGCCTGTTCACAGACCCAGCCACTGCTGGGTCTGGCACAGCAGTCCCACGGACTTTGATGATTCAGAAGCGCTGAGGAGGAGAACAGCTTGCCGAGGTGGAACATCCTGAGATGAACCCATCCTCCAGGCACTGGAATGCATTGCTGCTGATGGTCGGCACTACTGGCAAGCAAACCTGGCAAAAAGTGGTCAACAGGAGGATTGACATGAAGTCTGTCCTGACCTGGCTACCTCCACAGCTACCGAAACACAGATTTCATAGGTTATCACAGTAAATGCTACCGGGGGGGTGGTGGTTTTCTCTTAAGGGCTTTTTCTCCTCCCTCCACCAACAATTAAAAGTTCAATAGAAACCACAAACTTGCTTCAGAAGGTGAAAGCTCCGAACACCTAAGTCTTTCATTTCAAGCCAGCCTAGATAGACTACTGTCAGGAACCCCTCCACCTTTCAACACCTGGGCTGATGAATTTGCCTGTCAGGTGGAGCCCATGTCCCCAGCAGCAGGCGCTGGGATGATGGTGTTTGACAACGACTGCACTGGAGATAAATCCTTTCCACAACAGCGATTTCTGCCTCATCTGGAAGATTTAAAGCTAAGCCAGTTAGGAAACTTTTCTTCCCTGTGCTACTGAAATCCAATTTTAGAAAACAGGCACTGCCTACCTTGAAAGTTGGTTTTTTTTTGTTGTTGTTTTGTTTTGTTGGTTGTTATAAGAGTGAATGAGAGATTTTGTTATGAGAATGAATGCGAGTGATGTTCTTCAGGGTCGGTACTGGGACCAGTGCAATTTAACATCTCTGTAGGAGACGTGGACAGTGGGATAGAATGCACCCTCAGCAAGTTAGCCGACCACACCAGGCTCAGTGGCGTGGTCGACACACTGGAGGGAAAGGATGCCATCCAGAGGGACGTGGGCAGGCTTGAGAGGTGGGTTAGTGCAAATGGCATGAAGTTCAACCAAGCCAAGGGCAAGGTCCTGCACCTGGGAGGTGGCAATGCCAGGCACAAATACAGGCTGGGCAGAGAGTGGCTGGAGAGCAGCCGTGAGGAGAAGGACTTGAGAGTACTCCTGGATGAGAAGCTCAACATGAGCTGGCAGTGTGCGCAGGCAGCCCAGAAAGCCAACCCCATCCTGGGCTGCATCAGAAGAAGTGAGACCAGCAGGTCATAGGAAGTGATGCTCCCCCTTTGCTGTGTGCTTGTGAGACCCCACCTGGAGTCCTGTGTCCAGCTCTAGAGTCAACTGAGAAAGGACGTGGACCTGTTGGAACGGGTCCAGCAGAGGGCCACGAAAATGGTCAGAGGGCTGGAGCACCTCTCTTATGAAGACAGGCTGAGGGAGCTGGGGCTGTTCAGCCTGGAGAAGAGAAGGCTCCGGGGAGACCTTACAGCAGCCTTCCAGTATCTGAAAGGAGTCTAGAGTAGAGCAGGAGAGGGACTCTTTGTCACGGAGGGGAGTGATGGGACAAGTGGTAATGGTTTTAAATTGAAAGAGGGGAGATTTAGTTTAGATACTAGAAAGAAATTCTTTGCTGTGAGGGTGGTGAGGCACTGGAACAGGTTGCCCAGGGAAGCTGTGGATGCCCCATCCCTGGAGGTGTTGAAGGCCAGGCTGGATGGGGCTTGGAGCAACCTGCTGTAGAAGCAAGAGCCCCTGCCTATGGCAGGGGGTTTGGAACTGGATGATCTTTAAGGTCCCTTCCAACTCTAAACATTCTATGATTCTATGATTTTACTTATTTGCTAGATTCCACCGCCCCCTCCTGGCTTTTGTGGAAACACTAGTTTTCACAGGGCGCTTGCTGCAGTTCTCTGAAATCAAACAGTGAAGGAGACCTCCCCTGTCTGTTGATGTTGATGCTGACTTAAACACGTCAGCGATCCAAACAGAGCTGAGACCATTTTTTTTTCTTGAAAGCGGGGATGCTGAATTAGGAGGGGTAGGATGCAGGGGCTGCTTCTGGCTGGGCTGAAAGGGCGGGTGGCCCCTGAAATTGCGCTGGTGTGTGGAGTTGTGCAGCCGGTCCTCCCTCTCTCCCCCTCCGCCTTCGGCTCCCCAGCGCTAATTTACAGCTATTTCAGTCAGGAAACTCAAACCAGGACAGCATATTAGCATAGAATCACAGAATGGTTAGAGTTGGAAGGGACCTTAGAGATCATCGACTTCCAACCCCCCTGCCATGGGCAGGGACACCTCCCACCAGACCAGGTTGCTCCAAGCCCCATCCAGCCTGGCCTTCAACACTTCCAGGGATGGGGCATCCACAGCTTCGCTGGGCAGCCTGTTCCAGTGCCTCACCACCCTCACAGGAAAGAAGTTCATCCTAATATCCAATCTAAATCTCCTCTCTTCTAGTTTAAAACTTGTCCTATCACTCCACTTCCTGACAAAGAGTCCCTCTCCTGCTCTCCTGGAGCTCCCTTCAGATCCTGGAAGGCTGCTCTAAGGTCTCCCGGGAGCCTTCTCTTCTCCAGGCTGAACAGCCCCAGCTCCCTCAGCCTGCCCTCATAGGAGAGGTGCTCCAGCCCTCTGATCATCTTCATGGCCCTCTGCTGGACCCATTCCAGCAGTTCTATGTCCTTTCTCAGTTGAGGACTCCAGAGCTGGACACAGGACTCCAGGTGGGGTCTCACGAGAGCAGAGTAGAAGAGCGGAATCACCTCCCATGACCTGCTGGTCACGTTTCTTTTGATGCGGCCCAGGATGGGGTTAGCTTTCTGGACTGCCAGCACACACTGCATAAGATTGCAGTAATCAGGAGGATGAGAAGAAAACTGCGTGATTGGTATGGAAATCCACTGAAGTTAACCAGCTAAGTGACCAGTCCTGAATATTGCGAAACATCATGCTGTATTTTCGTGACCAAAAATTAAAACACAAGCAAAGCAATCCCAAAGTTGAAGTGCCACTCAAACAGAAGAGGAATGAACAAGTCTTGGGTTAAAAGTGAAATCCTCCCTTTGTGCTGTGTGTAAATGACACCATCAAGGCCCCACATACCCAAGATTTTAAGTTAGGAGGTCTATCACCCCGATGGAAGTTCTGCTTGCTAGGACTACAAGGTCCTAGGACCTTCCTCCTAACACACTGGCTCTAGCCCCATCTCACTACTCTTGTCATCTTTCCTCACTTCCATCCATTCTCAGTGAAGGCAAAATCTTCACCCTTGTCAGTCTGTTAGTTAACTGGAAGAAGGACTCTTCCTCTTTCTCTCTGAATAACCCCTATCATCTTCTCCAGCATCCTTCTCAGAGCCCACAATGTGTCACCAATGACAATTATCTCTTTGTTGCTCCTATATTCTTCTTTTTATTCCCTTCTGACTGATTATTTTGGTTGCCCAGCTTGAGATCTATCAAGAGGCCAAAAGCTTGTACAGTGAGTACTTAGCATTTTTCGGAAACCAGGTTCTTACTCACAAAACAAACATCTTAAAACCAGCAGCATGTAAAACCACCAGTCACTTCTGGTAGAGACCCCCTCAGACTGGGAGCAGATATTGTTGTATGGGCAAAACCACGGAAATCATTAGTCCTCCCTCTTCACACATCTCACTTCTCTTATGTCCCTAGTTCCTGCCTTGAGTTTTGATAGTCCTCTTGAAATTTGCATAACACGAAGCTGATTAACTCTGCTGTACTCCAGACACGCAAGCAGCTCCAGTTTTTAACTTCTCTTGAGATAAAGCTCCCACATTTGTTATGCCTTGGAAAAGTACCAAACCAGCAAAGGAGGGATGCAAAGCAGAAGAACTGGGAGATGTCTGGGACTGAAACAGGACTGGCAAGTAACAAGAAAGACTATAGAAAGGCCTTTGTTTTTCATGCTTTCCTGGAGTTGCTGGAGGGTTCTTTATCTGGTGTCTTCCCTCCAAAATTTCTCCCTTAGCAAAACTGGCAGCGCATGTGCTGAATTCATCTTGCCCACAAGCAGCCCAGCCACGAGCAGCTGCTCAGTCACCCCCTTCACATGACCACCAGATGAGTCTGTCTCTCATGGAATTTGTGTCCCATCTTTAAAAATAAATACAGCACAAATAAGCGAAGTCTTGACTATAGTCACCAGCCCTGACCCACATGCAGATGTGACTACGCTTGAGTCAACAGCTACAAGATCAGCAGGCTGCAATTTCAAAGAGGCCCTAGACACCCAGGTTACTCAGAGGAGGAAAACACAAGCAGGAATGGCAAGAAGAAGCTGAGGAATGGCTAGGGCCTACAAGGTGGCTTGCAGGAAGACTAGCTCATGAGAGACCTGCTGGTGTCCCCAGGGTGGCTCCAAGTGACTTGCTGCAAGTGCAGGGTCTGGCTTCAACTTGCGTCATCATCAGCACATCATGCTTAGGGGATGTACCTCCACGCTGAGTGTTTGGTAGCACAGGACCAGACAGACAAGCCCCACAGACGTAGCTTGGGTCTCCTTCAAGGTACCTGCAAGCAACCTTCTGCTTTTTTTCTCCTGACGGACTGGGAAGAACTAGGTCCCTCTGCCAATCATGGCAGGCAGAAAAGGGAGTTGGGTATAGGGTAAAACAAGAAGAGCAAGAATTCATCACCTTCAAACAGCAAACCCTTTCCTGCCACACTGGTGAACCAGAGGTGGAAGCCACAGAGACCTGCATTGCCCCCCACAGCCTGGATTCCCCACCACACTGGGCAATGGGCTACAGGGGGGAGGTCTTTGTTTGGTCTCAGCAAAATTAAGTTTCCCCACACGCTCTCACTCTCTCCCCCAGGCCCTTTGCCTCTGAAGGCATTTCCTGGGGCTGACCAGAACAGGCAAAGTTCTGCAGTTGGGTGGGGACACCTCTACTCTCACTGCCTCAGGGGCAGGCTGTGCTTTAAAGAAGCCTTTCCCTGATCCTCCAGCAGCCATCTCCATCACTCCCCGTGCCGGTACGTCTGAGCTGGCAGAGTGAGTTACTGGGGTGTCAAGAAGAAAGACTCTCACACCACCGAGTACTAGATCAGTGACTGGGGCTGGCCCTGCATTACAGCTGAGCTATAACCTCGTCCTCCTGCCTCACCTGCCATTTCCATGTAATTGCTTTTGGACAGATGGCAAGCCAGTAGCGTGGTTATGTGACTAGCAGTTTGGCTTCCTTCCCACTCACCCCCCCCCCCCCCAAAAAAAAAAAAAAAAAAAAAATTTTTACGGTTAAA
>VZRU01016592.1:72639-86719 GCA_013398155.1 Pedionomus torquatus | reverse complement strand
AGGCACTGGAACAGGTTGCCCAGGGAGGTTATGGATGCCCCATCCCTGGAAGTGTTCAAGGCCAGGCTGGATGTTGCTTTGAGCAACCTGGTCTAGTGGGAGGTGTCCCTGCCCATGGCAGGGGGGTTGGAACACAATGATCTTCAAGGTCCTTTCCAACTCTAACCATTCTATGATTCTATCTTTCCAAAAGCTCATGAAATTGCAGCCTTTTTACTGCCTGTAGTGATGAAAACCACAGAAGTTTAGTGCAAGGCTGCAAGAAGCCATGCAACCACATACTTAGTGCGCTGCTTGAACCTGTCCCGCAAACACCCAAGGACAGGAAAGCGTCCCCCCTTACAGAAGAGTTTGCAAGAAACAACGTCCCTGCAGGTTTGTTGTTTTTTTTTTTTTACACATCTGTGAATATCACCTAAAGGCGTTTCTCACTGAACACCACCTACAAAGGATGAAAGGGACCGGATGTCACCAAAGATTTACAAAGGCAGAGCAGCAAGTTCTGCTTTATGGAGTTCCTGGAAGTTCAGATTTAAGAGCCAGTACCTGCGTCTGCTCGTTTGCTCCCTTCATTCCTAATCTGGCTGTGGAGATTCAGGAATCAACCCAATAATCTCTATTAAAGAGTCTGCATCAGTGTCAGATTAAAAAGAAAAAAAAAAAAAAAAGGTACTCTGGCAAGTCTTAAATAACGCGTAATACAAGTATCAAGCCCAGAAGAGTCGTTTCTTTATTAAAATGTGACTCCTGAGAAATTTGGGAAGTAACAGAACACCTGGGACAGGCAGTGAAGCCATTACTGATAAAAAAAATAAATAAATTACATAATGTAAATACACTACCCTAACTTTGAACACCTGGGACACGAGAGAGAGAAAGCATGTAAGTCTCCTAGAAACTCCTAGGTAACATTTAATTATTTCATGAGAAGTTATCACTTGATAAAGAGCAACTCCTTACTCATCAGCTCCTGAAAAAGAGAGAGAGGATCTGGATTCTACTCCTTGTGAGGTATAAAATTGTTGTATTTAATTCTTAAAAATTACATTTGTAAAAGCACACCAAGACTGAGATAGCTGTTTTTTTACCAAGGGATAATTTGCTATAAAAAGAAATACATATTATTTTGATGCTCAGATTCGTGACTGCTAAGATTTGCAGCTTAAATGCATTCTTTTCATCTTGTGAATTATGAGCAATCAGAACCTTAAGACACAGCATGGGATACCGCAATTTACAGCAAAGCAAGCTTAATATAATAACAAAACATACGATTCTTATATGAAGTACCTAACCTAGTAACCTTCTGCCTCACTCTCTAGCAGTATTTCAGCTCTTTTAAGCTCTTGGGTTAGATCTAATCAACTCTACCTGGTCTGGCATAGAAAATAATTCACCAACTCAGTGCAAGATGCTGATTTTTTTTTTTTGTTTTTCTTTACATCACATCCATTTCTATACTGCAAATTTCAAAGCCAACTTAAGGCACGCAGTTTGGACTGTCAAGATCAGATCAAGAACGGGAAAAGCTTGCACAGTTTGAGTAAAGTTTAACATATAGACAAAACATACCAACAGGAATAAAGATTGTCAAACTCCAGGACAAATAAAGGATAATGGAATATTTTAACCCAACATTAATTAAGCCAAATGTCAACCCAGTCGTAACGGAGAAAGCTGTATTTCACAAAGCCTAACACCACCTGTTCCCAGTTATAAAATGAGAAAAATATTAAAAAATTAAAGCAGAGTTCTTTGCTAAAATACTTCCACCGTTACTCACCAAAGTATTCATTTAGAAATGCAAGAGAGGCCACATAGCAGCCAAGACTGAGGAATTCAGCCACCACCATTAACCAGTGCCACGTTCGTATGGTCAGTGCAACCATCAAGAGCTCAGTCAAGATTAGGGCGGTGAAGGAAATGGCAACGACATGTACAAATTCAGATTCGAAAAGCAGCAGGGCTCCGTACATCAGAATACCACCTAGGAAAGGCACACAAAGTTAACCACACACCCAGCAGGGACACTTTGGTGCATCCGTTTTCACAACGGCACGCTGAATATTCAATGGCTTATTATGAAGACTTGGCCAGTAATTTCCTTTTGGCCAGTAATTTCTTTTTTTTTAATAAGGGAACAACATTGATCCTTCTGTCAGAAATGGTATTTACTGTACGTTGCGCACAGGAAATAAAACAACCAAAGTAAAGCTGTAAGGAAATCAAACTATTAGAAAATTAAACCCCTCTTAGTGCAATATATCTGATGAACTGTTAATTAACCTCATTTTGTCAAGTGCTACAAATAAATGAGATATTGTTGAAAGTAATTACTTTTTAACTGATTACATAATTCAGATTTCCTGAACAGTCCTTCTGTCATTCCATGAAAGAAAACTACTGTGCAAACACATGCAATGTGATAAGCACTCATTAAAATATTTCTGGATTAGCATTTAATTAAAAACATGTCCTTTTTCTAGGCGACATGCATCAATAAAAATACCAATCCACGCCATGTTTTGAATAGGCCTGGCACACTACAGGAATATCGATTTACAAGATAAACAAAAAGCAATATATATAACTGCTGATGAAATGGCAAGCTTTGGGAATCCAACCTGCCGCTGAAAAACAATATTGCTAATAGCAGACAAAAATTTCTCAGTGCAGTAAAATTAGTAGTCTCTCCTACCTTGGTAAATACTGATTAAAACCCAGATGAGGAAGGTCTTAAATGACAAAGATCTTCCCTAAGGGAAACAAGTGAGAGGACAGTTAAACAAAACTTTAAACAAATAAATAAATCTGCCCAGTCCATATACATTTTTAACAGTACTAAGATATTTTATAAAGATATAAGATATTTTATAAATATTTTACAAATAAAATAAGCAGTCTTGGAAGTGATACAGGCTAAAAAGCTTCTACTTTTATGATTCTCCATTGGACAACTTTTATAGAAGTAACACAAAGTCTAAATTCGGGAATAGGATAGTTAAGGCCTTAAACAGCAAAGATACTTTATCTTGCATTGCCCTGGCTGGCTTTCACAGGGATGCTTACAATAAAATTGGTTTATTTTTTATTTAAAATGTTTTTATGTCTGTTTTGTAAAGCCTAGTCTTCAAGAAAAATAGCATTGTAGCATTTTCTACCTACTGACCTAACCCCCAAGCAAAACTGTAGTTACGAGTCACGTCTAAACGTCGGATAAACCATTTATTTGCATTCATAGAATAAACGTATGACTAATGCAAGTTTTCAGCAAGTAACTATTACCAAACACATTTTAAGTCCTCTTGTGATGGTGAATGTTAGAGGCTGAAACGTATGCCCAGATCAAAGAATAAATGCTGTACATGTAACTCTTGCATTCCGTGAGGGCACTGATGAAGTACGGCATTTAAAAGGACAGAACAGCAAACAAAGCAGGCGTTTTGGTGCAAAGGAGTGATGGTTGGAACAGGGAAGAATCAGCCTTTTACAAAGAAATGTGCTTTGCTGTAGAAAGCGATGAATTAACTCTTACTACTTCAGTATAGTCCAAAACGTTTTCTTGGATGGGTAGCGTTGATGGCGAGGTGCTAAAGACATTTTCATAATTCTGTGTATCGTCAAAAATAGTGATGACAGACTGAACGTATGGGGAAAAAGTCTCGCAAAAGCACAAAGAAACATTAGATTTTTTTTTCTCCTATGAGTGCCTATAAATTTTCTTTTGAGTACTGGACACTGCTTTCACCTTCAACCACAGCTCCCAGTTGTCCAGATCTGTGAACTAAGAATGAGCTTGAATTTTGCTTCACTTTTATGGAACTAGAAGGGGTAAGTTACTCTGGAGTCTCTTGGGAATGCTGCACAACAGGCTAGGAATCATTTTCAGATGAAAGCAGTGAGCCCTTGTACTTCCCTTTCAAATTTTCATCTGCTTTTCTAGCTATAAGTCTGTAGGAGCCTCAAGTAAGAGTCATATGGAACTGGTGGGTCCTCTAGGGTAGGTGGCCACACCTGCCTCTCTGAACTTTGATCATTTTCTCTTCTTGCACCACAGCAAGAGTCTGTCGATGATTTGTGCCAGTATTTCTTATTCTTTTAAAAACCCAAGAAGCATTTTCATCACTAGCGTATCCCAGAAAAGAAACCAGTTCCTAAGGATACAATTATAGTCCACGTCAACACACGTTTGAATAACAGCAGATGAATAGCACTGGGAGAGATTTGCATGTAGAGTCCCTAATTTGAAAAAAATGACGCGCAGAACTACGTAGGCTTCACAGCATCATGACTATGAGAGCATGATCATAAACACTTGTAATGAACACTCACCAAAAAATTTACCTTTTGACAGTGCAATGTAGCACATAAATAACTTTTTGTACTCCTCATCCGTAGTCATTCAACTGATCATCCTCTGCCCCACATAATGCACTCTCCACTTTCTCCATATTTTCTCTTCTTTTTTTTTTTTCCCCTTCTAAAGACAATTATTTGGGTTCTACTTATTTAATATTCATAGAGATGCAACATAAGCTGGGGAAGCTGGTGATTCAGCACCTCCAAAAACTCTCATTTAAGCCTAATCAAAAAACTCAGCCTGTGTTCTTCTCCCCATCCTGGGCAGTTTCTGAGCACACGTTAACTTCTATCTTTGGAAATAAGATGCTTCCAAGTTTCATCAACAGGTTTCCACAGGCAAACTTTAGCACAACAGCCTTTAGCAGGTTTAAGGCCATGCTTTAAGGTTAAATCATAGGCTGAAATCTCAAAAAGAAACTTTAAACATTCTGAAGAAGAGAAAGAGAGAATGAAGGTCTCCAAGAGATGAGAAAAAAAATCTCCCAGACTATCACAGCTAATAGCTAATTTAGTACAATTAAAAAGACCAAGGCTCTGAAGAGTTTGGACCTTCTTCAACTACAGCCTCTTTTTAAACTTTTAGACATGTCTTCATAGAATCTACTATCTCTAAAAAGACTATCTGCTCCTGCCTTGGATCATAACTTTTCTAGCTGATGATTTGAGATGGAGCAAAGTACTTTTGAAAAAACTTCAAAAAACAGAATCTTGAGATTTGGTTTCACTTTTGCAGGTCAAGAAATTAAACACTTTCGTTGTTCGCAGGTATGTGCAAACATACAGAAAGCAGCATCTACAGGTGCAATTAAGAGATATCAGTTACCGATACCCATTATTTAAAGGAAGTCAGCTTTTGGAAAGGTCAGTACCAATTTTTTGGGGAAATCTATACATTAATCTACCAGCTAAAAAGCAAAAAGGAGCTGTGAGAAAGCAAGCGTAAAGAACTCCAGATCAGAGATCCTGCAGCCAGAATGAATGTAACTTTTACATCAACATGGCTTCACGTTTGAATTATTTCAGTCCAACCACTGGTGATTCAACAAATTTATTAATAAAACTGAGTGGAACATTTGGTACTATGGATTATTTTCATAGTACAAAAGTCTGCACTACATTAATTGATTAGTTGTGCTTCTGTCTTGCATGGAATACCTTAATAATTTTAAGAATTCTCAGTTTTGCCCACCAGAGATTCCAGCATTTCTTCATTTCAGCACTGAGAACATTCATACCTTTGTGAGATCCTTATAAAGTTCTGGATACAGCAATGCCATTTCTGGCTTCACATCCTGATCCAATACTAGAGAGAAGACTGGAAACATAGTATATATGGTTGCATACCTAGGTGAAAGGAAAGGACATAAACTGATACTTTTGTTATGATATGATTGTCAATTGATCTACTGAGTTCAATTATTCTTTTTATGCAGGTGGAATTTAACTGGTTCTTCTACCAGTACTGAAGCAGCTTACCAATACAGCTTCACACATGCAACCTGCTCTTGTGCTTCTGAAAGCTGCCAGTTGTGAGAAGCTACAGAGCTTTTATAGATTCAAAACCTATACATTTATTTCTTTCTTTTACATATATCATGGAATCACAGAATTGTCAAGAGTTGGAATGGACCTCTCGAGATCATCCAGTTCAACTCCCCTGCTAAAGCAGGATTGCCCAGAGCACAGCACTCAGGGCTGCATCCAGGTGGGGCTTGAAGGTCTCCAGAGAAGGGGACTCCACCCCCTCCCTGGGCAGCCTCTGCCACCCTCCCCCAAGGAAGCTTTTCCTCATATTTGAATGGAACTTCCTGTGTTCCAGCCTGTGCCCATTGCCCCTCGTCCTGTCACTGGGAGCCACCGAGAAGAGTCCGGCTCTACCCTCCTTCAACCCACCCTTCAGATACTTGTGAGCATGAAGGACTCCCCTCAGCCTTCTCCACGCTAAAGAGTCCCAGCCTTTCCTCATCAGGGAGATGCTCCAATCCCTCCAGCATCTTTGTTGCCCTACACTGGACTCTCTCCAGTAGTTCCCTGTCTCTCTTGAACTGGGGCGAGCCCAGAACTGGAGGCAGTATTCCAGTTGTGGCCCAGGAGTAGAATGACCTCCCTCGCCCTACTGGCCACACTCTTCCCTAGGCAGTCAAGGATTCTGTTGGCCCTCTTGGCGACAAGGGCACATTGCTGGCTCATCACCCAAGCTTATTGCCTGTTATGTTACCCCCTGTGCACTTGCACTTTGGACAAGCAGTTCCAAGACTTGACATTTAAAATCATCCATGGACAATGGTATGAAAAAGAAGAACAAGTGCTGTAATTCTGGACACCGTGGTATAGGAACGTGGATGAACAAAATCTGAACAGTTCTCTAAGTGGCTTTGGATTTTTGTAAGCACATGCCAGATGTATGGTTTAGTATGTACTTTCCAGGAACTTAGCACAACCATGTACAAACGTTTTGGAGAGGTCTACTGCTCCTCTTCTGCAGAGTCCAGTGTAATCAGACCTTGATTTGAGTATGATTCATATGAATAGTATTCATTTAAGTTGTTATTGTTTACAAGGAGTATAAAAAGAACCTCTCAGGACAGAAGGGGCAGAGAGCAGGGACGAACATGAATATATCCATAACAAGACCAGGATGCTCTTGATCCTGCAAGCATTCACCCAAATGGAAATCTATGGGGAAGACTTGGGTGGTGCACTCTTGGAGGAAATTTCATGGTCAGTAGCTTTGGCTCTGTTTTTATCAGAAGAATCTGTGAGGCTGACCTGTGTGGCAATCTGCCTAGCAGCTGAAACTGGTCTGGGAGAGTTCCTCTGTTGTTTTCACCCCGTATGTGAAAAAGGTTAAACGGCATCCTTCTCTGAAGCCATGCAGATCCCTCTCTTCAGAGAACTCATAATGAGCTTCCCCCCCACACACCTCTTTTCAACCTATATGACTTTTCTCTGTAGGCTCATTCTGTGTTTTGGTAGCATAGCAATGATAAACGTCTGAAAAATGTGGCAGACACCAACTACACGATGTTATTTAACAGGTTAGTTTGTTGTATTTATTACCAGGTAATCATAACTGTTGGTTTTGACTTACCCTACCATTAGGAATCCTTGGTACAAGGGAACAGATGCAAAATAGAAGACTGATGAAAATACAGCCTACAAAAAGCAGATAATTATGCATATGTAATATAATTCTGTATACAAAACATTACAATAAAGAAATAACCAGCAATACTAGTTGATTAAGATTCTGTGCCATTTCAAAGACAGACATAGCGTTTTTAAATTGTTTAGAAAACAAAGTTTTCAATACCTGCATAGTTGAAATAATAAGGCCTCGGTGCATGACAAACTGACCAAGCGCTGCTGATCTTTTGTAACTGTTTCGGCCATGTACCATCAGCAGCCTACCTATGTGTTTAAACTGTGTGATAGAAAAGTCAGCTGCTAGGGAAGCTTGCTTTCCCTCCTGGAACAAAACAAAAACATCCCCAGTATGAAACCCAACGTCAAAGATGCGCTTCAAATTTCAAGATTCTAAGTGACAACTCATTTCAAAAGTCAAGTTTTGCTCCTAATTCAGGCATCAACTCTGCAATGAGACATAAAGGACAATTTTTTGTGCATATTTTAAGATACAGTAACAAATAAGTTTAATTGCCTCTCCTTGCTCTTTATATTCAAAAAGATAAAGCAGAGGACATAGAAGCAAAGAAAGTATCAGTTCAAAGACCAAGCATTTTTATCATCTTGCAGCATACTTTAATTAGAAATTATGAATTCACTACTGCTTAGGAACAAAGCTTCTACCCCCACGTTACAAAACTATTAGGAGGTACATGTTTGACCATGGAACAGTGAACATTACCTTGCCTTCAATTCCAATTCCACAGTCTGCTGCTTGGATCATGCTGACATCGTTTCCTCCGTCACCTGGAAAACGTCACTGCAATATTCAGTTCTTCAGAGGTTTGATTCTCTCGGCTTTACAGTATTTTAGAAACTCCTTGTGTACTTGTACAGTCTTACAACTGAGCTATGGATTACGATTAATTACTTCAGCAGCCTAAAATTTTCCCTGTGGGATAAAGATAGCCACACTTTTCCCACGGAAAGGCATTTTCTGCTAGATCTGCATCATACCTGGCTGCTGATGGAGAAATCTCTCTGTCTTTCTTTTGATAATTTCTCAAGGGTGCCACCTACTGCTTAAGTTTATTATAGATTTTAGCTACCACGAATGAAGACGGTGTCAACAGTTACCTATTGCACAGGTGCGTTTTCCAGTGTGGTGCTGTAGCAGTTTCACAATATGAGCTTTTTGGGTGGGAGAGCATCTGCAGCACACTACAGCAGGGCACTGACAAGCCAGCTCTACAAATTCATGCTCGTAGTACTTCAGACAAACCTGAGGGGGGAATAAAAATAAATGATTAAATACTGCTACGCATCGTCTAATGCAAGAACACAGAATAAAGAGTTCATTTATAAAGTTTTGCTTGTACAACATCCACCTGGCAGAAAAAAAAAAACAACCCACATTCTCCTGACTGTGGATTTATTATTTTAAACTTACATCCTCTTTCACTTAGAGAGCCAACATGCTTTGGGGTTAAGAGAGGAGACAATACTTGAGCACACAGGATACAAATTCCACTGTTAGCACACGGGAGACCAGATAACCAGCAACATCTGCCCATCTAGAACGTATGTATCTTTTAATTAGAACTCAGTGAAAAACCAAAGTATTTCTAAGTCATCGTGGCCAACACTGGAAAGAAGTTTAGTAGCGTGAAGGCAACGATACTTTACTTTTTGAACATAAGCATGTATATAGATAAATGTAATTCCACAGCAGCCAAGTTCTTACCTCCAGTGAGTCCCCAGATATCACCAAGGCACAGTCGTGCTTCCTCCTAAAGGCATTTAGTTCTAAGTGAGCCTCTCCCCGAGTGGTAACCTTCAATAAAAAAACCACTTGCTCAGAAGGTTTTGAATACCCTCAGAAAAAAAATCTGCCTAAATAAATCAGGTTTTAAGAACTTGTACCCAGTTCTTCAACGAGTGTTTTATCCCAGTGCGAACCCAATACCCGTGGGATGTGACTATAAGCCTCGAACCTTATGGAGTGAAAAAGTAACCCTCAAAAAAGGAAAACTTATGTAGTCAGCTTAAGTGGTTAAGCAAAGTAAACCAGGGCTAAAATATTAATGAATTAATGACGTGAAAATATCTTATGTCCAAACTGACCTGAATCCTTCCATCTTGGCAGGACTAGAGAAAAAAAATTGATAACAAACCAAACAAACCCCAAAATTTTTATTTATTAACCAGTAAAATACGTGCTTAGAATAATGCAAAATAATATTATAATAAAATAATGTTCCTTCAGTTTACTAAAATAATAAAATAAAATAATGTTCCTTCAGTTTGGGTAAGCAGACACAGATTTCAAAAGGTACCCAAGAATGCTCCCTAGTGCTAATCCTTTTGGATCTTGCATGAGCATGCAAGCAGGGTCAAATGGCATAATACAGAAGAACTACATAATAGATTTTTTTATTCATGTAATTATTGTTTCAGAAAGGCCCAGCTGTGAAATGCAAAAAAAAAATGGTCAAAGGTTGCCAAACAGATTTTGGAAAAGTTTTGAGCTAGAACGCAGAACATGAAAAATGTAACTTATAACCAGATTTTGAGGAGACTAGGAGTTTGGGGTGTAGGTTGTTTGGTTTTTTTGGTTTTTTTTTGGTTTTTTTTTTCCCCCCTAGTAAAAGATCAACATATTTTCAAGTTGTCATGCGAGACCATATTCCAATCACAGAATAAAACACAAACTGTGATTACACATCTAATTTTGCCTCTGTCAGCACTTTGATTAAATATCTTTTAAGTAGTTTTGTCTTTGGCCCTCTACTACCCAGGATCAGATGTA
The DNA here is from genome assembly GCA_013398155.1 of Pedionomus torquatus. NCBI lineage: Eukaryota > Metazoa > Chordata > Aves > Charadriiformes > Pedionomidae > Pedionomus > Pedionomus torquatus. The sequence continues at coordinate 76,422 of VZRU01016592.1, read as the reverse complement.
GTCCAAAGACCTTTCTCCCTCCAGACGGGCTCTACCACACAGAAAATTTGATTTAATAAAAAGCAACTGAAAACGGAAAAATCCATATGCCTGCCCCAATTCAAAATTTTTCTTCCTTCTTTCCTGCAATTAAACATGTGAGAAAGCTCCTTCTCTGCTCACTGGAACCCCAGATTGAATTGGCCCATTATAATCCTGTGTTACAGAGATGTCGATACTTGGTGCACGCTGAGGAGCTGTAACTGCTTTCTCTGTTCTACCTTTCACCTAACAGAGGTGTGTGTTAAAAATGTTTAAATAACTCTAGAAAAATACATCAGTCAATTTCATTACAAAACAAAGAAGGTGAGACTTCCAAGACTGGAAAGGAAGAGCATTAAAATCAAAACGCATCTTTCTGGGAAGCCAAAGTAATAAGTAACTTTTTATTTACTAATTTATAAGTAAAATAGAAGTGCTAGAGTGCTTGTTATTTCCTTCATTAATCCAGAAGTTGCTCCTTTGCAACAAATACAGCCACAGAAATAATTCTGTATAAATCCATTTTCTAACTAATTTAAAACTTTGGATACTCTTAAGTTAACACAGTTTTATGCTGATCTCTTATTACCAGTCGAGGTAATGAAAATAAAAATCTGACTCAACTAAATAGATTTTGTTCAGGAAGACTTAATTTGTGATGCTACAACATGGAAAGGTCAACAAAAATTGATCTGAAGTTTTATCAGAAGCATTAATAATTTAATTGCAAATAGTAGTCTGCAGGGCCTAATTTGCCATTCTGATGCTTCGGAAGAAACTACATTTACATGTAAATTATATTCATATAATTATTTCTGTAGGTGCAAGTGGTTCATTTAGAACAAACACAGACATATTATGTCTGATCACACAGCATCAATCAACGTCTGGAAAATCTGTTTTTCTTTGGTTGCAGTAGCGTTGATACTATGCAAATATAACCAAAATGTATACAAAAAGATATTCAGTTTACCTTTCTAACAATTCTCTTCAACAGTCTGTTAATAAAATGCAAATATGTTTCATGATATACAAAAATACTCAATTTTTTCATACTGATTTGAACTGTGTCTATACAGAGGATGTCGGCATCACGGTTTATTCAGGATTAATTCTGCTTTGAGCCTAAAGAGTTTGATTGATAAAAATGCTAGGACAAGCAAGAACCACACTCAGACAGCCCGAATTCCTGGACACACTTTCCTACTGGCTGGACACCTCACCCAGACCACTCTCCATCATTATTCAGAGGTACCTTACCGTGCCCTATGGATTAAGTGAAGAGTGTAAAAAGCACTTTGAGCCTGTGTTACCCAAAATGCAGCTACAAACATTTCTGTAGCACATCAGCAAAACCGAGTGTCCTGGTTTGAGGTAAAACGAACCAATTTTCTGTTTTACAGTTTTACTTTCTTCGCTAGGCCTCTTCTGACTAACTTAACTCTGAAATCTCTTTAATTTCTTCCTCTCCTCTCTTTTACCCAAAGTGGGGAGGGGGGGGCATCTGTCAATCAGGTTTTGGTAAATTTGGCCAAAACCACGACACCAAGAAACAAGCACCCTTAGACAGAAGCAATGCTTTGCAATTCTGAATCCCTAAGTAACAACCTGAGTACTACCCTCTTGACCATTGGGATGACACTCTGCACGACAACCCATCAATTTCCAACGAGCAGCCAACTAATAATCAAACAAAGCAACATTGTTATTATTTGTCCTTTAATAAACTAACAAAAAAAGGTTGGAGCGATACTTACAGGTCTGAAAATGTGAATATCTTGAGTCCTAGACACTAAGTGAGAACTTTTCGCAATGCATGTTGCTGTCTCCAGTTTATCTCCAGTTAACATCCATATCTGCAAAATAATGCAAAAGTTTACTCCACTGGACATTAACATGTCTTGTTCTCCAAAACTAAACAACATTCCTCTCCAACCTTTTTCTGGTACCTTTTGGGATCAGATTGCTGGAGAAAATATATTGATACATGCATTTTAAACTAAAATTAGTAGGCAGATTTTACTGCAATTAACACACAAAACAGAAAAGAACTGTCTTTTACTTCAGGCAGCTTCATTCCCCTTCCCTTCTCACAAGGGCCAACGTCTCGGTTTACATGAAGAGGAGATGGAACTCTGGAGAAACCCACTGGCATGGCTGAACGGCAAGAAAAACATAAAGGTCTTTCCCTGCAGCTGTGATGCTACCTTGAGCGAAAGAGTGAGGATGCAGACAACTGCAAGAGAGATTTGTCAGGAAAAGGATGTGACATAACAGTCTGTGACCCAAGTGAGAATCGATCAGAAAGCAGAAGCCAAGCAATGAGACAGCGTACCCTGGAGGAAGAGCTACAGTCCTAACACTCCAAAGAGGTCCTGCCTACCGACCACGCAGAACTGGGATGAAGGCATTAAAGTTTAAGGGATAAGGCTGAGGATCCATCTGTTCTTAAAGTGAGACAGCTCTCCCTCAGCCCGTTGACACCAAGAAGTCGAAGGACATCTGGATGAAATACCACTGGCCCCAGACCAAACTGAATAGACCACACAGGAAGAACGACTGAAGCTGCAGGAGTTATTACTGGAGAGTTAATAAGTTAAGATTTGCAATTTTATTAAACTGTAAGCTCTGTCTCCCTCTTGTCCTGTACATCTCCAGTAAGATCCCTCCCATTAGTGTCCATGTGGGTCAATGAATGGACAAGAGACTCACGTTTTCTCATCAGTACCAGCGTAATCTATAATTTTATGGCCCATCCACAGCTACCATTATGGTTCCAGCCTACTATAATGTGGGCTGTAATTAAAGCCAGAATCGTTTATAATGCTCACAAATCCTAGAACTAATCATCAAACCTCCCCCTCCCAACCTAAAAATTATCACACTGTTCTCTACCTAATTGTAGCAGGATACACCTAACAGTCAGAAGTGACCACATACAGAAGAAATACCAAGAGCAAATGAGAAAACACTATACGTGACGTACAAATACTTAAGTACTTTGCACTAGTCACACCATACTAAAAATAAATTTGATGTAATCATGAGACTGTAATCCATATATACATTTTTCTAATTGTGCATACCCCTGCGTTACCAGCTAATTCACCTTTGGGAAACAGGGATCAGTTAAAAACAGAATAACTCTGGAGAACTCAGAATAACAGTTAAAAACAGAATAACTCTGGAGATCAGCTAGTTCAGCTCCCCTCCTCAAAGCAGAGTCAGCTACAGCAGGCTGCTGGTGACCACATCAAGACAGTTTCGAACACGTCCAAGGATGGAGACCTACAGCAGCTCTCTGGGAAACCTGCTCCAGTGTTTGAACACATTCAGAGGAGGAAGAAATTGTCTTTTTATATTCAAGTGGAACTTCCTTTATTTCCCTTTGCCTCCACTGCCTCTTGTGCTTTCACTGTGCACCACTGAAGACAGGCTGGCTCCATCCTCTTTGCGCTCTCCCTTCAGGTATTTATAGACATTAATAAGGTCCTCCTGAGCCTGCTGAACTTCACCTTCTCAACTACTGTGCGTGGCCAAGGGTGTTCCCTCAACCAATTTCCACATCACTGCCCAATTCCTCCTTGGTTGTACGCATGAAGACTAGTAGAGCATCTCTCCTTGCTGACTCTTCGAACACCCGCATCAGGAAATGATTGTCATTGCTGTTCAAAATTCTCCTGGTTTGCTTGTGCTCTTCTGTGCTGCCCTTGCAGCAGATACTGCTGTAGTATCTATTATATCTTTCAGTATATATATATA
>VZRU01016592.1:56933-72542 GCA_013398155.1 Pedionomus torquatus | reverse complement strand
GACTAGATGACCTTTGGAGGTCCCTTCTGGTCTGGATGATTCTATGATTCTACTGGGGTCTTATAATGTCCAGCACAAGCGGGTATGAGGCTTCTTCCAGTTGTCTTAAGGAGGTCTCTTCTACTACTTCTCCATCAGGCAGTCTGTAGCACACACTCACCCTAATATTGTCCACGTTGGTCTGCCTACTAATTCTAACCCATAAATTCTCAACTAGCTCATTATTTGTCCCATGGCAGAGCTTTGTGCATTCCCACTCGTCTCAAGTAAAGGGAGATTGCCCAAACTTGCTGCAAAGAAGAACTTTCTCTGCTTCTCAGGCTGAAAGAACCCACTGCACCTGATTCCGTTCAACCAACGCAACGGCAACACATCTTTTGTGTGGTGATTTTGACACTCCTTCATAATCATGCCCACTCCCCTTAGATACTGCCCATATCTTTACTTCAAACCCTCTCTCAATTGATAGCGGTCTAGAATAGCCTACCCATGAACAAAACGCAGCAGTAACTCTTGTGGCAAGCTTTTCACACTGTCCCTTCAACAAACTCCAAGGGCCATTCTGACTTCTAGTTCTAACAATGTTCCTTTTGATCTTTGCTGAGACTTCTTGCGAGTGCCAAGCCCGAAAACACTGTTATCACACAAATCTTGTGCCAAACTCATTTAGGGTCAGCTGGGACAGTTTACTGTAGAGAGTCGGGGGATAAATGCCTAGGAGTCATATACATTTATCCATTGGTAGTTTCCCCACAGAAGCAAGCTTAAGATCAATGAAACCTGTTGGTGGACAAAGGAACTTCACACACAATATCTCAATTTGTTTCTGCTGGCTCTTGCCCAGCATGTGCTTAGGACTTGGCTTATTTTTTACATTGAATGAACCCAAACAGAGACAAATACAACTCCTGTCTTCTTAAATAGAAGTTAAAAAATGATTAACTGTTGTGTCAGTAGTATGTGTTTAGTACCTTTATTCCAGCATTTCTTAGCATCTCTAGAGTTGGTCTAACATCTGCTTGCAGCTGATCTTCTACTCCAGTGAGACACAGCAATTCCATTTCTCGCTCCAAACTCTCTACAACGGCAGCAACCTTCAGGTTTCTATCATGTATGCTTAACTTTGCTTGGTTATATCGACTCTGTTTGCACAAACACAAAAATACTTAAGAGTTTGCTATGACTCATAAAGTATACGTTTAGTCTACCGATCAGTTACTATATGGATTCACCAGGCTAAATGTTTGTCTTTAAATATCTTTAAAGAAGAACAAGATTAAAAGAGCAAATTTTACTTTATACCCAAATGTTGTGTTATTTCTGACAAATCACTGCAAGAAAACACCTTCTGAAGAACTATTAAGAATTAGGCCTCGCAGTGTCTAAGTAGGAACCGCCTTTATGTTTGAGGACCAGTAGTTTTTTTTCAGGTCATGTTGAAGCTACAGAATTAACATTACGCTAGGTTCTGGGAAAACTGTCCAGTCACATAAAGCAGAACAGTATCCTATGTGTGACTGCAGAACCATCACTAACGAATGACAAAATCTCTAATAGATTTCGTGCTATACTGGTATTCTAAATATTAAATATTCTTTTTCACCACCTTAACAGAATAAAATAAAGAGAAATGTTCCCCTTGAAGTAACTAAGCACAGTGAAGCACATGATCCCTCCATCCCTTCATACCTCAAAATCTTGATACTGTTCTTCAGTCAGTGATTTTTTGGCAACAACCAGCGTACGCAGTCCTTCTCGTGCCATATTACCACACTAAATGGACCAAACCACAGAATCATCACGCAAATATTCAACCACGTATACATATTTTATACTATAAGCTGACAGGGAATACTGATGCTTCTTTAGACTCATATTATTTTGGAGAGGCCACAAGCAGAATAAAATGCAATTATACTTCACGTCCCCAAATGAAGTGGCGTGGTATTGGTAACCCAGTTAGATTCCCTCTCCTAGCTTAAAGAAACCTCTTTTAGGTTGAAGCTCTATTATTAAAATTATTTTTGAGACATGTAACATAGCTACATGTTCTTTTTCCACTGAAGATACCTCTTATCAGAAAAATACCCACACATTAACAAATAGCCATGAATAGCATGTCTTAATGAAAAACAAGGCTGTCCAGTTCAAAACACATATTGATTTGACCTCATAAAGCTAAATAAATTAAACAAGTATTTTACAATTAATTGTGCATCATTATCGCCAAAAGTAATTTTTATGACATTTTGCTAGGTCTTGAGGGAGTTTAATTTATTCATGTCCCCGAATAAATCAAACTGCCCTGCAGCAGATATTGATTCATATTGCCAATACCATTATGAACATACATGGTGTAATCATTGTATTAACATATTGTCTGTATGTAGGGTCAAAATAAGATGATTGCTGGTACCTACTAGAGCCACACAATGAAAAGTATTTATCAGTTTTGAAATTCAGTCCTTAGCTATTTTATGTTAAGTTTAATAAATGTTGCAAAAACCTATTGCAATTTGGCTGCAACCCTTACTAAACTTCGTAATTCATAATAATACCCCACTGCAGAATTTGATAAAACAAGGGCATTTCAGGATAAATAGGTTTATAGCAGAATACTTCTCAGAAGTAATTAGGTTTCATGTGAAAGGTCAGTCAACGAAAAACAAATTTCCTTGTTTTAAGTAGGAACGTGTTCTGCTACGACTACCAGCTCTGCTTTTCCTGTGGGTTATTCAAGAATTGGAAATAACTCTAACCCCTTAAAACCCATTCAGGATATACGTAACTGATCTTCAAAACCCATTACTTGGCTCAGGTCCTCCTTTAAACCTATCCCAATAATACCCAATATTTTGATTTTAAATGTTTATTTTTCACAAAATATTTTTTTTGGTAAGTTTTTATTTTGTTTCTTACCTCTTCTTCTAACCAGTCGTTGTATTGTACAATAGTGGACATTGCAACATCTGCACCCTTCATGTAAAATGTAATTTCTCCTGAGGATTCATCCTAAAATTTTACAAAAGAAATAGAGGGGGGAAAAAAAAAAAAAAGCTGTTTATACAGTTCAAACAATACCTACCAATAATCTACTTGTCTTTTTAAGCAGTCAACGGATTATCCCTTATAATAGATGAAGTACCTTGCCAAGAGGCAGGTAAATTTTATTACTTGATGTTTTTACTTCAATCGGATACATATTCCCTACTTTTTTACGTAAGAGCATGAGTTTAACTAAAGTTGATGTGAGTGACAGATTCTCAGATCCCTAAACTGCCCATATAAATTTTAACATATCAGTGTCACGCCCCCTCTAACTACTATTTTGTTTCTTTGGTAGCATGTACTATCTAACCCACAACAGGGAGTTTGCTCTGCACCTCTGAAATAACTCAGTAATTAAAAATTTACAAATAGCTTAATGTAAATGCTTGTTACAGACATTTTAACAATGAAACATTCAGTGCACATTCAGAGAATTCACACGCAGGCAAATACAATCCCAATCAGGAGTTTCCAAGGCATGGTCTGTTATGGAAGGAAGAAATGAGCCTGACCTCAGAGCCTTAGAGTATCTCTGAATGTGTTGCTGTAAAACAGGCTCTTAGACTTTCATTTCCTAACAAACCCCAGACTTGCCAAGATCTCTCCTGGAGCACGGCCATACTCTGCCTGCAGCATCCTTGCCTAAGGCTGATGGCGTGCCTGTCTTGCCATCAGGAGAATAACATCACATGAGTTTGACACCAGTTTAACTGGGACTTGGAACTGGTCTAACTCTCTAACAGTGTTGTCTGAAGCTGTTCAGTGTCAGATTTTAGGCCGGGAGAAGGTAGAAAGGTGCGGTGTGGAAGGCTGAAGGTTTAAACCTTCCTTTTAGCACGGTGTCGTGGCTGCCTTTCATCCGAGGTTTTAATGATCATTAACTCTGCTCCCAACTGGGCATCTAGAAGGCAACTAGGCACGTATGTCGTAAATCTTAGACCTGGTGGGTTGTGCTGTGTGCACCAGCAGCACCACTAGTACAGAAAGATGCTAACTACTATTGAAAGAAGTCTCAGCTGTGAAGAAGCTACATATTTTGTACGAAAAAGAAACAGAAAATTAAAAGCAAATGCTTAAAGTCAATTTACAGCATCAGAGGCTAAGCGTGAAGCAGGAAAATTAATGTGTTTCTAAGAGAAGAGTCTGTCTGTCCTTTACAAAGCTCTCTGCAACACCAGCTTTGTTTCACTTCTCTACAATTGCTTGCTTAGTATTTGGTGTGTACACGTGTCAAGGATGCATTTTCCCTTTGAAAATCTGGAGAAATGGATTCCACGAAGGATCAACTTTTTATCCAATTTTATGAACGCAAACGTGAAATAAAAACATACTTTTAAAAGATTAAAAAAACCCAACACCCTGAACGCCCCCCGAAATTACCCTAACTATGATCCCCATGCGCTTGCTCTCGGAAGTGAAGGGAAAGATCTGCAGAATATAGTACGTCAGAATGTGTCCACCAGGGGTCTTCAGCTGCATTGAGGTCAAATCCCTGTTAACCAGAGTAAGACCAACACTCTCTGTCCACTGCACCAGAGCTACCTACAGGAAGGAATAAAAAAAAAAAATAACAAAGGGAAGAAGAGACATGTTTAAGTATGAAGAGACATGTTTAAGTATGAAAAGTCTATTATACTATTAGATTAGGCTAAAGCCAAACAACTGTTGCTTGGGCAAATGTCTAAACTCTTCCAAGAATCAGTGGCAAAAACAAATGTAACAAAAGACCGAGTACAAAAATCTTAATGTATCTAATGAGTACTTAATTTCAGAAAGCTTACCAAAATTCTTATGAAGAATACAAAAACTTATTTGAACTTATTTCTGAACAATGTATTCTAAATCTAAATTGCAGGAATAACAGTTCTAATTAAAACCCAGAGGTATATTCAAGAATACTTAAAGGACGTCCAGTAGAAACTATGCAGAACCAGAACACAATTTCTGCACCAATGACACTGCTACATAAGTAAAAAAAATTTCGGAGTATTTCCATATAAAAACATTTTAGAGTATTTCCATTCTATTAGATCTACAGTCACATGCAAGTTGAGACACTGTTAATACGGAGCAAATAGATAAGCAAAGGATCTTATTTTAGCTTACTTTCTTCACTCACATCATTTTATTACTTTGTTTCAAGAATAATTGAGTTCTTATTGTATTGAATGATACGGAAACCAAGCTTACAACGCTGCATTACACAATTAGCACTGTTAGCTACCACTGCATGGCATCTTAAACGCACGCATTACAGATCTGCTTTTTGGTTTTCTTTTTCTACTTTCTTCTGTGTTATGCTTTCTGTCACCACCACCCTGTGGTTTATTCCTTAAAAAAATTAATACTGCAGGAAAACTGCTTTACTGTTTGTGTGTATATATATATATAAATACATAGGACTTGTATATAAACTATGTATTTATTCCATATTTGAATGGGAAGTTTCTGATTAAAAAGACTTCTCCACACTTCAACTTTTATTCTTCCAAATGCTAATCATTACTGGAAACTAGATTTTTAAATGACCAGAAAGGTAAGTTAACATAAATCTTATGGAACCTGCCCTTGCTATTAATCTCAGGTAAGATGAAAAAAATAAAAATGAAGGAGTTTGATAAGAGACATGCAAGTAGTAAAATCCCTAGATAAGTTCAAAAGTCAAAATGATTAATGCTCACTAAATATTTCACCCAAAGCGAGCAAATCATAATGTCTACGGGAATTTAAAATGGGGGGAAAAAATACTGTGTGGACCTCTAAGAAACTCAGGTAGTGCCATCTGGATAGGTATCATCAAATAAAAATACATTGAGACACAGTTACAGAAGAGAAAACACTTTGAAAAGCACCATTTTAAAATCTCAAAGCTCACAGGAAGTCTTTTTAGAGTTTTTTCTTCTTCAATAGAAGTACCACATAAGCTGTAAACGATCCAGTACTCCCAAGGTTAATTTTCAATTTTCACAGTGAAAGGTTACTATTACATTCTGACCTGTAAATTGCATCTTTCTACTAATACCCTATCATCTCATTTGTGTCCCTTTGCAGCTAGGACTTAAGCGTTCTATATTTGGTGACTCACATCTGTTTATTATTTCGTTTATGCTTGGCTTCACTTCCCACTTGAATTTGGATTTTGCAGCACAGTCATTTTGGCTTCTTATACCTGGCCTAAACTCAACTGCACTCTTTTTTTCTTTTTTTTTTTTTTTTTTTTTCCTTTTAAATTGATCAGTGCAAATACCATAGCAGAAATATGTCAGTAAGGCTCAAGAGTCAAGCAGATGCCCCCAAAAGGCAAGTGAACAAACTTGAGAGCGTGGCACTGAGTTTGTCTTCCATCATGCAGAATGAACCAAAGCACCTAGATCGTATCATCATCCAGAAAAGAGCCAGAGCTTACCATTAAATACCTGAAGCTTTTAGAACATACAAACGAAATAATTAAAAAAAACAGCAAACAAACCAAAACAAAGTATTTCACAAATTGTTGGCACAAAAATCCGTATTATTAATCTTAAATAAATATATACTGAATGTCTAGCTATAGAGACTTCAGAAAAAGGATTCTTAGGTTACAACTCTCTTCTTGAGGTTTTCCCTCCAAAAGAATATCCTCTTCAACTCTTACATTAAAATGGTCTTGCAATCTGGTGTGCATACATCGAGAACCCCTAGAAAAACACATAAACACAGCAGCTGTGCCTTCTACAAAGCTTGACATGCTGGATAAAGCAGAGGTTGGACAAGCACAAAAGCCTGTGATGCTACCATTTTGCTTTAAAAAAGAACCCATCTTAATAATAACGCTTTCTTTGTCAATAACTATTAATTTCCTACATGAAACGTGTCATGTTTCCTGAATCCAGGTTAAGAACTTACTTTATAATTTTATGGACCTTGCCTGGCTTACCACCAAGCTTCTATAGAAACTGGCTGCCTGGGGCCTGACCTGCTGGAGAGCATCTCTGAGCAAAAAGACCTGGAAGTCCTGGTGGACAACAGGATGATCATGAGCCAGCAACGTGCCCTTGTGGCCAAGAGGGCAAATAGCATCCTGGGGTGCATTAAAAAGAGTGTGACCAGGAGGTTGTAGGAGGCTATTGTCCCCCTCTACTCTGCCCTGGTGAGGTCCCATCTGGAGTACTGCAGCCAGGTCTGGGCTCTCCAGTTCAGGAAGGACAGGGAACTGCTGGAGAGGGTACAGCAGAGGACCACAGAGATGATTAGGGAAGTGGAGCATCTCTGTTACGAGGAAAGGTTGAGGGACTTGGGTCTTTTTAGTCTGGAGAAGAGAAGACTAAGGGAGGATCTGATCAACACCTATCAATACTTAAAGGGTGGGTGTCAGGAGGATGGGGCCAGTCTTTCTTCAGTGATGCCCAGTGACAGGACAAGAGGAAATGTGCACAAATTTGAACATAAGAAGTTCCATCTAAACATGAGGAAGAACTTCTTCACTTTGAGAGTGGCAGAGGTCTGGAACAAGCTGCCCAGAGAGATGGTGGAGTCTTTGTCTCTGGAGACATTCCAAACTCACCTGGACACGTTCCTGTGCAACCTGCTTTGGGTGGACCTGCTTTGGCAGAGGGTTGGACTAAATAATCTCCACAAGTCCCTTCCAACCCTATATCATTCTGTGATTCTGCCTGGGAGACAGAAGTACATTGGTAGGTACAGACTGGTCCTCCCACTACTGAGACACAGGTGTGCACCTGAACCCACTAGCTGTGTAGTGTTCTCACAACAGGTAACATAGGTGGAATCTGAGAGAGCTTCTGTGGTTTCTAACTTACTAGTTGTCTTCCTCCTCAGTAGCAACCCAAAGGGTCAAGCCAGTATCCACCTCTCACATAGATCAAGTTGCAACTCCCAAATTAGGAATGAAGGTAGCCGATACTTGCATTATGAAACAGAAATGCAAGAGATCTGACAAAAGCTACCAGGAAACCCCTCTTGTTTAGTGTTTCTCACCCAAAATCTTTCAGATGTTTCTATTTACATATGCCCATCTTGAGCTCTTGCTGCCTGTCAGCGGTGTCTCTCCACTAGAGGCGCCACGACCCTCAGAGCTTCTACAGATCATAGCTCCAAGCACCAAACTCTTCAAATACCACAGCACAGGTTTCCATTCAAAGTCAAGTTCAGAGACTTCGTAAGGAAAGTGTCTGAACTGAAGCAGTAACCGTGCAACCCACAACGTAACCTAGAGCAGCACCTCCTGCTCAGGAGGTGGAAGCAGCTCCTCCGAGCGGGACAGGGTGTCAAGCACAGCTGCCTGGGGAACACGGGTGTCTGAAAAGAGGCACCAAGAAGGAAAACTTCAGAGGCGCTGTTGTTACAGACCATGGCAGCCCTGCATAGTAATTTGGTTATTTCGGGGACATAATCACCTCATTTGTTTAGAAATTTCCATTTACAGAACTAAATCACACCAAGCTTATAAATACCTTAGGTAGTTTCTAGACATTCCATAAAGTACACAAGGTTGTTTAGTGATAATGATGCAGTTACCAATTTTATCAGTCCCAAAACCTGAGCCTACTAAAATCAGGAAAACCAACAGTTAAGGAGTTCATAAACCCCACATCAAGCACAGGAAAAAAAAAAAAACAAAACAACACCAAAAGCCAAACCATTATTCCCGTTGCAGACTCAGAACTGCATATTTAATTAGAACATTAGACTGATTTTAACCTAAAATAAATACTAATCAATGACTTCAAAAAACTTTAGAAAACATGTGTATTGATAGGCCACACAAAGCTGAGTGTATTTAATGTTGTCGTATATCAACTACATTCTAAATGATTTTTTTCAACTATGGTGCAATTTTTTATCTTTTTTTTTTTTTAAGGAAAAAAACCCATCTCTTCTACAATAAATCCTATTAGCTTATGACTCCCATTTAACAACCCCAATGAAAATAATCATGTGGCAGAAAAAAACTACAAATAGTCAATAGTCAAAATCAAGGCCAACATGTAAGATCAAACAGACTGTCCACAGAAAGCATTTAAAGGAACAGCCCTATCTTTATTCACTTTCAACGCTGAGGATGAAAAAGTTAAGTACCTCCCTGCCCTGTCAAGTAGCAGGAGTTTGCTTCTCTCTGGGGTGGTGTTAGATGCCTCAGGACATTCAATCAGTATCTAAAAGGACTGTTCCTTACACAGCCCAAATCAAAGCCCATCTCTGAATTCTCCTGACCTTTCCCTTTGAGAGTGAACAACTTACCCAAGGAAGCCCACTCTCGTTCCCTCTCAGATTAACATCTTCCTGCGCTCACTCTGGACCAGTAGGAAGCATCCCTTATCACCCAAGCTGTCTTCCTCATTTTCTGTTTGAGGAATTGCAACACCGAGTCCCTTTACTCTGTGGAAAATCTAGCCGCCTCCAGTTACTTGGCATCTTTGGGGGCATTACAGCATGGAGATGTCTTAGCTAAGGAAAACCTGGTATGGTCACTTCGAAAAAATGGAACTCACCTTACCTTTGGCCACACAGAGTTATAAAATCCACAAAGTGAGGTATTTGAAGCATCCCACTGAATCCTGAAGACCTTCAGCTACTGGATCCATCCTAAAAGGCTGATACTGCTTGCCAGAAGACCAAAAGAAACGTTCTAAGGTGTTCTTTCTTGCTTTAGATACTACATCTGTCAGGACTGGAACATAAACCCCACCATACTTCCACTGCTCCCTTTGAATTCTGGGCTGTTTAGAACTTAGCTGGCCTTAGGGACCTAATCCACCAATTTAATTTGTTGTAATAGAATGTTTTGAGAGATAAAGTGATGCGGAAAAAAGAGAAACAACCACCCACCCACTCTTAGGTTGGGTAAATGGAAACAGAGATTGGTTAATTACTCGACTCAAACATAACTTTCTGTCAACCAAGACACAACAGCAAAACATTTCCATGAAAAAACATTCAAAACCCTATTTAGACTGAAACTGTAAAGACCCCGAGTGCATCTTCCTTCCTAGGAGTTCCCCAGCAGCATTCAAGGCCAGTTGAAAGCTATGATGAAGAAAGAGCTCGAAGAATCATAGAATTGTCTAGGTTGGGAGGGACAAAGAAGACCCCATGGAGGCTGCCCTCCCCCTTTACCTCTGCTCTCGTGCTTGGTCCTGTGAGCTACGTTGCAGTCAGGTTGCCCACGCTCGGCCACGTACTCCACAGACCTGGCCCTCATAGGAGACATGACCTCCTGGCTTTGGACCTACCTCGTTGCCATGAACATCCCTTGCAATCAGCAGACTGTGGCTAATTGGCTAATGCCAGTTGCTGTCTCAAGACCCGATCCTGACTTAATGATTTGAATTCAGGCCTCATTACCATGAACCTGTACAACAATCTATACTCTTGACTCTCTCTGGTTTCCATCATGGAACGTGCTCTTTTTACCTTGCTTGGGTGTTGTTGGGCTGCACACCTGATGACAGAGGCCACCGCCTCCAGCAGCCTGGCTATCAGCCCCTGGGCTTCCCTTTCCTTGCAGGCCAGCCTGCTATTGCTGCTCCCTAGCAGAAATATCACACTGGTCAATAGTTACAAAGCTTTGCTCAAAAGCAGTCTATGACCAACTAATTGTCAATTTCAACAAAAAACATTCTCTTTTGAGCTAACGTCAGTTTAAGAAAAAGATCCACTGCCTCGTGGCTGGTGTTGGCCACCCCAGCCAGCAGTTTGGGAGTTCCCCCAGACTTGTGCTGACAGCTTTTTTGGAGCCATGCTATGACCCTGACCACTTCAGCTGAAAAAATGACCCGTATAACTAGAGGCTTTGAAGCTTCAGGCATATACGAGGGAGGAACTTGCAGGGTGAGAAGGACGGCCTAGAGGTGGAAATTTTGTAAGCTAGTTTCACCACTTAGAACACTCACGTAACCAACCTCCACTTATTTCAGAGTATCTAAGAATGTCTTCACTTCAGCCAATAGAATCGACTTTAAAAAATCATGTTAAGGTATACAGAGGTTATATGTGTATATGTGTTAAGGCTATCGGTTTGGAAGTGGGCAAGCAGCAGTAAGATTTCTTTTTCCTACCACATGAGTGTTCCCAACAGTTTCTGTTGGGATTGTTCAACAAGTCACACGTTTCCAATCAGCCCTAGTTTGTTTCTGTGTATACACAATGATTTGCTAACTAACATTTGCAGTCCGTCGCTTTTCATCGTAAACCTTCATAATTAAAATAAAATTATTAACTTAAAAATACAGCTTGATCATGTGAAAAAAGCGCCGATCAATATTCAAGACAAGCTATGGAGTAGTTATTCTTTGTGGGTCTCGAAGGTCATGAAAGTGATGGTTTTATGCTACTGAGTGATTTGCTTTTCACAATACATTGACAAAACAACACAATTAGTCTTGCTTCAATAAGCACACACAATAAAACGAATTAAACAATACAACATGTCTCATACATTATAGCTTCACTTTTGTAAACACAAAAGCTGCTTCACTAAGGGCATATCATTTCCTTGTCTGTTTTTAAATGATTGGGTTTGTATCCTTATAATTAATTTTAGCAACTCTGTTGTCTGTGGACAGAAATGTTGGAATTAAATAACTGACCGCACTTTAAAGGTAGTATTTAAATATGCAAAATCCTGGCATGAGAAATGCTTGAGAACCTAACAGTGCAGGACAAAGCATAACCAATAAATAGCTGGTTTATGAGAGTAAGCAGTCATTAAAAATCGCGACTGATCAATCTTTTCTGACCAAGGGGAGCAAAGGTCTTCAAAGGCTCCTGTTCATAGCATGCCCCTGAACTGCTGGGGGTCTGTGGCCTCTGAACTCCATTGCTTTACCTACTTAGCTTATATCCTTTTATGATTGTTCATTACATTAAGGTAGCTGGCTTTCTTACAGATGAGCTGAACCCACACCTACGATGGCCAAGGAGGGGATGTTTTCATTTTTTTCCCAGCGAGTTCTCAGGGAATGTTTATTGTTTGCTATGCTACAGCTGTAGAGGACAAGTGACAGACAAATGAAACTTTCCACTCTTTCCGAGAAAATGAAATATTGATCACTTATCATAAGAAACAAAGAGCCTGGCATAAGTAGGTTTCACATTATGAATACAAAATCAGTTACTTATCTCAGGTTACTCTAACAATAGATAAATACATCGTTTATGATGAATGCGCCTGCTTCTACATGTGCATACTTTGTTATGGTTATATTTTATCTGTATATGGAGCTGCACGTACACACGGGTGTGAAGAATTTCAAATGAATTCCTCAAGTCAATTCATTAAGTGTACAGTGTGTCAACGTACTACCAAACTGCTTCCTTCCCTTTCCTACACGGACGAATAGTTTATACTTACACATTGTTCTCTGCTCTTCCCACGCTACGATGCTACAATGCAATATTATATAAAGCAACAGACAACTGTGCAAATAACCTCTTCTTTCAAAAGACTGCAATCAAGCCAGATCCATAAACCAAATCTAAGAGAACAGCGTTGTAACGTTGAGAAAGTACAATGCATAAAACCGGTTAAGTCTATTAAATGATAATGTTGCTTATTAACCAAATATGTTGTGATAGGTCAGTGCCGAGGTTACACAGAAAACATCAATTGAACCATTTCCCTAAATAAAGCTCCAGGGTGCAATATTCAAAGCACTTTATTCAATAAAAAATGCTTTTAAAATGGTACTTTGGTGATTGGGAAACATTGGCATCATCCGTCAACCTAACTGCAGGAAAGTTCAATAAGCTAAATAATGAACCATTTACATTATTTTCCTTAGGCTCCAGTGATTTGCAAACATTGCATCAATAGAACTCTTTAAAAAATTATGATAAAGACCTACTAGTCTTTCAACTCTCAGGCTTTTTGCTGTCATGCTGCAATTTTTATGCTGTTTAAATGTTTTCTTGGTAGTTCATTTTTTTATAAGACTCCGTTTAGCATCTATTTCTCATTACATTAAAGCATATTTATTCAATATGATAATTTTACTTGTGTTTTAAGCATTATCTTTGAAATAATTTAATGCTTTTCTGATCCAAAACATAGGTTTTTCATTTCACTGTCATATAGTTTGAATGTGTGAGTCGAGATGATCCCCCCCCATTATTAAAAGGATTCGTTGCTGATTTCCTCTTCCACTTCCCTTTCCACCCGGAGTCCCAGATTTGTCCTACTGGCACTTGATCAACTTTACTTCCCTCTTTCCAAGGTCAAATCCCCTACTGTCTTCGCAGGGCATCACCTGCATAATTCTCAAGTCTTACAGCTGTGTTTCCTTCAGCAAATACAGGAGAAGAATTGCTCTTTATGGTAAGATTTTCAGGTTCCAAACAACTGAGTGAATATACAAAAGCCTGCAGAGACAAATGCAAGTGGGAGAAAAAACTCACAGTCTCTCAATTACCCATCTTTTCACCTGATTTAGTAATACCTTTGGCTGTTAAAGCAGAATGTTTACTTAATAATAAGTAAAGCTACTTAATGTAGCTGTCATCATCTCTTCATAGCCAGATATTTGCTTATGCAGGCTTTTGTTCTATTTAGTAATACCTCTCAGGCTTATTACACTGATCTATTTAGGGAATATGAACATAGGGAAATTTACACAGGTTTGTAAGACAAGTCCAACTTTACACAATTCCACTAGCAAACTACATTTACATATTTCTATTTGCTATATTTAGAATGATATTTGGCATAAATGAATGCACTTCCAGCATCCCCTATTCATAACGCAGATCAACACCGTGTATAGAATTATGGATTATTGGGTTTGGCCAAAAAGCAGCATCTCAAGTCCTGCCTGGAGTTTCTTTTCAAAAAATGTTATAACTGCCACTTTTTAGTCACTGAGAACCGGGCACTTCTTTATATCCTACAACCCTTTGACACTACAAACTGTGTTTGTAGCATCTGAAATGCACGCAACACCTGCTACTTTGGTACTACATGAAATCAGACTTAAATTTATTTCTTGCATTCCTAAAATATGGACTTGTTACTTTTAGGAATTACAGCTTGCAGTTTGAATTGCTTAAGTTTTGTTAGCATTACATATGGCACTATAGTAGACATGTAAATGAAATAGACACCAAGAAATATAGGTTATACCAGGGCAATGTGAGGTTTGGGGAAGAAATATTATATTAGATCAACTTTTATAGCCAGAAAAATACACAGGCTTTCAGACACACACTCCCTTCTTTACATCTTACACCAATCTTGTTTTGATGTTGACTAAACTACTGCACCAACAGCACATCCAAGCTTCAGACACTGCTAGAGTTTCCTTAAAACGAAGATGCCCCTCAACTTTGCTCACTTGCAGAGGCAAACCAACTCCCAAATGCCCTATTTCTCTGTTACACTGTGTCAAGTACATACATGCTTTCATAATGTGAATGGGCTACAATTATTTTTTATGCTGACTTTGCAGTATTTTGAACCTTGAGCTTTGCCTCTCTCTTCTCATATCTTTTTACAATGAATTTTAGGCAATCGATTTAGGTCCCAGAACAGGACTACTTCTAACAGGAACTCAAACCCACTGGGATTTGTTTAAAACTTGGGTTTCAATGGAAGCCAAATGCGTGTTTTTATTGAAACGGGGTTTTAAATTTGTGCTACACCTGATGCCGTTGTGACTGAATCCTGAACGTTATGAAGCTGTCTAGGATCTGACACTCTAAAGCTTTTCTCCAGCAGCATTTGAGATTTGGGTTGGCTTTCTTTTTACCTGTTAGGAATCTATACATTCCACTGACCCGTAGTGTCTGACTAACGTACCTGGTTATGCATCACTCAAAGCAGTTTGATATTTCCCTTTGCACGTGTATCTGCTGCGATTCATAGGTGGATTAATGTTTCGAGAATCTACCTAGTAACTTTAATGGCAGTATTCAACACAGGGTCAATCCCAAAGCACCGACTTCACAGACCTTTTAGTTAAAACGACTGATCACAAAGAAATACCAGATCTTTCTTACAGCTGTAGAGGAATTAAAACCAGATTGTGGCTAATTTCAAAGAAAGCCCAGGCCAAAACACTCTTCTTTGACGGTTCTGCTCATTTCAACTTAACTTACGCCACTCTTTACGAGACATCACTTTTTTTTACCCTCGCCTACTAACCTCATCCGGGCTGGATGCCTGGTAAGCGCGGTTTTCGTCGCTGAAGTCCTGATCCACCTCTGCGTATTCTGTTTCTCCAGCCACCCCCGCCCGGGATTCATACACCGGGGTGACATTGTGGCACAGGGCAATGGCCTTCACCGCTTCGTGTATCCGACTGCTGACGCTCTTGCGGACTTTGGGCGCCGACGACTGAGGTTTCCGAGAAGGTGTTGAGCTCGTGCTGTTCCCGCTGTTCTGGGAGTGAGCCTTTAGGACCCAACACAACGAAGAGTAAAATAAAGTTCAATAACGGGCACAATGCGGGAATACTAACACATACATCCAAATTCTCCCGTTAAAAAGCTTGATAAACAGTAAGGGTAGTAACCATGTATTGATTTTATATAACCTGCTGTTAGTCAGTCTGGTCTGAGGATTCAACC
>VZRU01016592.1:35555-52105 GCA_013398155.1 Pedionomus torquatus | reverse complement strand
GGGGTTGGAACTTGATCTTTAAAGTCCCTTCCAATTTTAACCATTCTATGATTTTACTGTAAGCAAACTTAAGGAAATATTAGTTAACCTATAATTTATTTTCTCTTCTAATTTATTTATTTTATTTTATTATTTTTTTTTGTTTCAAAGAATAGAAATAAAAAAAAATGAAGTAAAAATACTTCCTAATCTCAGAGTGAGATCAGGTACTTAGAAAGGTTTGCAGAAACACTCATATAGTTTGCGTACACAGCAGATGGGCATGAGGATTGTAGAATTCCACTTTCCTCCTTCATCCCACAACTGCCCTGTAGACAGACTGGGAGCCACAACCCTATTGTACCCTTTCCAGACCAAGCATTCACGTATCAAGGGATATGGAGCTTTCCATTTTCACTCCCCTAGTTTTATGCTGTTTGCATTTTTAGATATGCATTTAAAAGTTTTATTTTGTCAACTATTTTTTTTTTTATTTTATTTTTTTTTTACTTTTTGGCTATACCAACTAATGTGGCTTTTCAATGTCTGTTCTTGCTGAGTATATTCCAAGATATAAGTACTGTTTGTCTTGCTCATAGTCTCAGTAACGAATGGCTTACTCTTTCTCTTGCAAGAGCATGTAAGACTGCACTGCACAGACAGGTTAACACAGATTTCTGCTGGTAAGGAACAGAAAAGTAAACTACTTTAAGAGGGTATTATGAGGAACTTCAGAATCAGGAGAGAACTACGTACTTTTTTTTTTCCTTTCATCGTATCAGTTAAAAGATACCTACAAATGAAAGAACTTCCATAGCATCTCAAATTCCTAGACATAAACAGTAACAACAATGCTCCAATGCTCTTAAAACAAGCATCTCAGTATTAATGGTAAATAATTTATGAAGTAAGATACCTGTGAATAAGAGTTTATAATATGACTCTGAATTTCATCCATTGTGTCTGTTCCATAGGACACAGTACCTAGGTGGAGGCGCTTAAATATCATCTCATTCTGTGTAAGTGTTCCTGTAATAAAGAAGCAGCATATCAGACAGGAGAAAAAAAAATACCATGAGAAGGCCACAGAAAAACCATCAAAATCTTTCTTTTGGAAAGAAGGAATGAATCATGAGTTAGCATCTGTTTAGTTAATTAAAGGAACATTTTGGGAGAAAGATCAGGGTTAGTCATACTGAAAGAAATCACTGGTTCCACCTTCAAGCTGATGCTGCCAACACAACTAAATATACACGCTCAAAAAAAAAAAGACAAAATCGTTTTTCTTCATGTGAAAGACAGAAAATGCAGTATCTGGATGGAACTGACTCTCAAGAGCCAATATAAAAGTTTGCAACATGCATCAAAAAATCTAAAGCAAGAAAGAAAAACTAACCCCAAAAATTCATGCAGGTATCTAGCACTTGGTGTAGGAAGGCAGACGTTCCGGCAAACGGGCACGTTCACCGTTATTTAGAGTAAGTCATTAAGATCTAATAGCACTTCCAAACCTGACAGATTCAGCCTCCAACCGGAATAAGCCAGAATGAAGGAAATCAGGGTTTTCAGAGCTTACTTCACACTTGTAAGAAACTACAGGGTGTCAGTCACAGACTGACAATTTGCATCCACCTCTGCCAACCAGCCCCGTTCTCTGGTTTGGAAAAGCTCTAATTGAGGGGTGGGAGCTTCAGCCTTCCATGATGGGGCACATCAGGCAACAAGAGGTCACTACTGCCTGGCTTCCCCTGGTCAGCTCACAAAAGATTTGTTTTGGTAACGGCCCCTCCTAAAACTTTCTTTCCTACGGTTACACAGTCAAAGTGAAAGTAATACAGTATAAAGCTGTGCTTACATCTAATCGCTAAGTTTTGGGTCAATTAAAAGACACACATCTGCTGATTTAAAAAAAAATAAACAAAACACGTCGCCAAAAGTGACATTCTTGAAGATTCTACAGTATTTTTAATATGGAGGATGTGATAATTACCTATAGATAAAAACTGCAGATCAAAATATTTCGTATTAATTTTATTTATCTAGGCTATTTTTG
This sequence comes from Pedionomus torquatus, assembly GCA_013398155.1. NCBI lineage: Eukaryota > Metazoa > Chordata > Aves > Charadriiformes > Pedionomidae > Pedionomus > Pedionomus torquatus. The sequence goes on along the minus strand of VZRU01016592.1, from coordinate 50,073 downwards.
TATCGCGTCTGTGTCCCAGTATGCCAAAACACACAGCAAGGCACAGGAAAAGAGGAGACTAAAAGCATGACATATACTATAATTACTATCTGGAAAACAGAACTGTTTGGACAGCTAGCATCTAGTTTATGTATCTAATAGGGCAAGAATCATTAGTGCTCTTCAAAGATTTGGGTTGTAAAAGTCTCCTGTCTTTCTCTGTTACACTTGAGATGTCTACCACTCCTACTCCCTGGGAGTAGCCGTACAGGGATACTTCATCTCGACTGTTGCACCATCACCCTGCACTATCAAACCATGTCTGCCTGTATCACCACCACTCAGACGATCATTCCAAATTCTCCCTCCACCACTGAAAAAAGGGCACTTCCCACGCGCTTTTCCTTGCATGTCGTTGAGGATATTTTTTTTTACTAGACATCATTTGAATTAAAAAAAAAAAAAAAAAAAAAAGATTTATCTGAAATGCACACATTCTCCACAAAATATGAATACCATTATCAAAAATTCACATGAGAAGTATAATATTCCCAAAGTTGGAAAACAGGCCAGGAAGACAAAGTACCTGATCTCTAGAATTAGCAAGTCAGAATTTTTTGGTTACTTCTATACAAGGGATAAGAAGATTGTTTTGGTTTTACAGCACTCATGTAAATCCTCGAGAAATTATTTCTCCTGCCTTTAGAAGCTGTACTTCTATTGAGACCTTGTGCTAAATTTGTTGATTAATTTTTTTACTTCAATTATAGACCAGAAAAATGCAATCTCCAGTTTGCATGAGAACCATGAAAGTTGCCAGTAACAAACACGAGAGACTAAAATTTCCATTTCTAAGATTAAAAAAAAATAATAATAAATCATGAAACAAAAGCAAAACCCACCCACTTTGTTCACTAATGTCTATTGCAAGAAATTTCCAAGTAAATCTGCATTACCTTCCTTACTTTTGAGGCATGCTAATATTGTCTCACTGCATTTAGCTCTGCCAAGACTTTGAATTAAAATAAACACTCCCTAGGAGTTGTGAAACTAAATGGTACTCAAAACTTGAGACAGCAGGCAGCTCTCAAACCCACTTCCCACTAGTTCTCTAATTGCTCCTTGGGAAAATTGAGCAGGAAACAAAATTAGCCCTACGATTATTCTATGGAAACATTATTTCTTCTGATGCTATTAAATCAGTCCAACTCCAAATCATCCTTAGCGAGGGAAAAGGTAGACAAGTGAAAAATTTGCGTGTTCCCCCTCCCCAAGCCCCTTATCTCAGCAAGTAGAGCAGAAAAGCTTCCAAGCAGAAAAGCAGGGGTTTTCCTAACTTGCAAAAATCAGGAGCCAGGGAAGGAAGTTTAGGAAAAATGGGTGAGGAAAAAGAAACAACTCGGAAAGACACGGAAATAAACATGCTGGCAATCCTGATTCAATATCTGCATCTTATACACTGCTTGTATGACCCATTTTATTAGCTACAGTAACAGGAAACATGTATGGCATACGAGAAGAGGCTGCAAACCCACCTGTACCTCTTACCAAAATAACTGTAATAAAAAAACCCAACCAAAGCCAAAAACCAAAGAAGGAAAAGAAACAGCAAGAACAGTTGTCTCAGGATTCTTAAGATCACTGTATTATTCTTTCAACAATAATCTAAATAAACCCGACGTGTTATCAGACAAAAGTTGAGCCGCATTTAGGAAAATGCACTCAAAAATTTCTGTAAAAAATAAAACGAACACACCTTTTTCAGTCAGGGAACCGGGAGTTAAGTCTCAATGCGTGTGCAAATTAAGATTTACTTCTAAATTCCCCTTAATGAACGAAAAAAACAAAAAGGGATAGAATTGTCACCAACAACTTGTTCCAAAATATTACACGGGGCCAATCACTCACGCTGCAGCTTTAGCAGCAGTTCTGTCTTAAATTTTAATCTTTCAGTTGAAGGTTAATACACCTTGACAAAACCACCATATTATGGCCCAAAATGCAAGCCTAGAGGTAGATTTTCCCACTGTGGGAATGAAAACCAATGCAAAGCTGAGCTCTCTCGTTAACTCAAGGAGCTAAATACCAAAGAACAGTGAAAGAGCTTTCTAGTTTTAATAATGCTTTTTCAAGATCTTCTTACGAATCCCACGCTTTCAGGACACTGATAGTATGAAGAGTTATCAGATAAAAAAGCTTATCTTAGAAAAGTTCCCAGGAATTATTAGCCCATATATGTTCTACTACGACTATTACACAGGCTTAAGCTTCACTCGACAATGCAGGTACCACACAAGGAAAATAGCCTGACAAAAAGTTAGTATACAATTGCTTAAGAAAAAACTTAGTATGTTCTTTAATGAAGCCAAGAGTTTTTTGANTTTACCCCCTACAATTGTATCATTAAACACAGAGTAAAGCAGGCAAAGAGGAAATTAATTTCTAAGGAAAAAGTCCTCAAGGCATCATTCCCTGGGTGGCAACAGATGTGATTCACAACAGAGCAGTAGCGGTTTTTATTTTGTTTTTGAGAAGCAGATGCAGATCTTTCTGATCCTATATGAGTAGATGGCAATTTGGACCAATACCAACAACCTAAAAAGGCCAAAACCAAAAAAAAAAGGCAAGAAAATGCATGCAGAAGAATGAATAACTTTGCGAGAAATTGAGAGGGTAACTTCTCATAAAATATTTTTGAGCCATTTGTTCAAACAGATAAGTCAGTTTAAATGTGGTGAATATTTCTATGGAAACTTTAAGGGAGATCAGGCCCAAAGCTCTTAATAATTAAGACTGCTGGTAACAATCTGGAGATGCAAATTCTTTCTACAAGCCCTGAAAAAAATATAACCTGTTATGGAATGTAAAAAGAAAATGAAACAAATCATGGTGCACACAAATATAGAACGTATCTGCTCACTCAGCTGCCCCACTTACAAATGGGCCATAAACACAACCGCTACAAAACCTTAAAAGAAACAAATCCCAGTACAACCCATTAAGAATAAGGGCAAAGACAGCCTTTTCCTGGGCAGAAGGTAACAGATAACATGGTTATGAATAGCAGCAGCTACTCCTCCTGCGCCTTCTGCCTCCCACGAGCACGGCAGCAGTATCCGAGAGCAACATCCACGCTCGCTGGATACACCCTCTATTTTCAGTTGATGGGAGTCCAACAGAAGCCACAAAGGAAGGATTTCTTGGACAGATCTGCTTTGAGTGCATGTCTGGAAGCCTCCTGTAGGATCTCTCTATCAAAACTTCCCATTCCTACTCGGCTCTATTCACCCTGCAACCTCCGTGTTACTAAAAATCACAGAGGTAGCACATATGAATATGCATCCAGCAAAGTGAAGCGAGGAGATGTTGTCCCATCAGAGTTTATTTTTAAAATTACTCTTTCTCTGTGGCAGTTTATGTTGAACAGACAAAAAGAAACTGAAGTAGACTTTAAAGGTTAATTTCCAGACACAATTACTAAAATTCACTGTTTTAATAGTGGGCACATTTAACGTCACAGCCCGTACGCGCCAACCTCTAACACAAGGCTTTCCCAGAAAAATCAAGAATCCCATTGCTCCATGCATCTGTTCAACTATTCTATCTGTTAAGTATCTCATTTGGTCCAAACACCCGCTAAAATGTTAATTACAGAACTCAAATACAAATGTATGCATTAGTAAATAAATATGCTGGGAAGACTCTACGCGTTTCTTTTACGAATACTCTGGTAGTTCTCATGAGCAGCAGCAGGTTTGCCACCCCACATCCTAAGTAAAAGAAAAAATTTAAAAGTTCAATAAATATTGCCCAATATCTTTATTTTTCCTTTCAGGATTAGAATCTTTTCGTACCCTGGGGAGGATGAGATCTCATGCTCAGCTGCCTTTGGAAAATGCTGGAAACTGCTCCCCCCTCCCCAGTAACTTACCCCCTCCCCCAGTCTCTCCTCTTCCCATAACGGATGACGCCTTTCTGTCAAACTTCTCTGTGATTCAAGTCTAAACAACATGGCATTTTGGGTAATGGATGCTATAATTAAAATGTGAGTCCTAAAAAACCTGTTGTTTTAGTGGGTGTTTTTAGTAATGGCTTTGTTCTACATGAAGATAAAAACTCCCTAACAAAGGAATTAATGTATTGCTTTAATAGGCTGCACCCTGAGTTAAGTTTTAAAATTTATGAGTTCTCTGCAGCATTGTTCTTTAAACAATGGCATTGTCAAATGCAACCAGTGAGAAGATTAAAGTTCTCCCAGCAGATTAAGTACAAATTATCTGTCCTCCTGTTTCAGCATCATTTGTTCATTTATCACATAACGTCTAGTATTTCTGGTCAGTGTCAATATGCTCTGCATCCTTGCAGTTAACAGATGTCTTCTCTTGTCGAATGAATTACTTTATGTTTCACGCACTGGTGGCCGCAGATGTGTCACTATAGCAACATCATTAATTTCAGATCTTACCGGAAACATGCACTCCAATCAAACCTAATTATACCACATTGCTTTCTTGTCCCACAATAAGGAAACTATAATGCAATTATTGGGATACTTCATTTTCTATTCTACTGTGGCAAATGAGAGCGCCACTGTGATGGACGCTTCTTGTCAAAAAGCTTATTGATGAAGCACAAACCCAATTTACAATCATACAAAGGACTACCTTGCAATTATGTTAGTAATGCAATGCTCCTCAGACTCAACAACTAATTCTCAATCATTTCCAGTGAAGCTTGGACCACAAGCTAAGATTTCTGCAGACTGGTCGCTGGATTCCTTTTCATTTTTAATACTGGGGAAAACTTCACCTGTTTACATTTAACTAGACCAGCCTTTTAGTTCTGCTTTTTAGTAGCATCCCACTTGGACAAACAGCTTCAAAACTGCCTCTCTCCTCTGACAGCCAAGCCTTCAGAGGGTAGAAGGAACAGAATCAACTGGTTTATATGGCTAGAACTGAAAATTCAAGTGAGAGGGTACCAAAGCTCGCTCTCACGAGCAACGTATGGTCACGCGATGTTGATCATGGATGAAGGGTACAGATTCTGTTCATTACCTAACAGTAAGTTACACATTCATGATGAGATACACGAGACCAAATGGACTTGGGAAAGAAAACTGGAAGTAGCTACCGGTACATTTGGGTAAAAGGTTCATTGGTTACATGTTTGTTCCAGAATTAAAAATTCTTAATTCTTAAAATTCTTAGTTCTTAAAATTCTCAATTCTTAAAATTCTTAAAATTCTTAGTTCTTAACATTCTAAAGTTCCTAGTTCTTAAAATTCTTAAAGTTCCTAGTTCTTAAAATTCTTAAAATTCCTAGTTCTTAAAATTCTTAAAATTCCTAGTTCTTAAAATTCTTGTAATTCTTAAAAATACTTAATTCTTAAAATTCTTAATTCTTAAAATTAATTAAAATTAAAATACTTAATTAAAAATTCACAGGGCATTTAAGAGTAATAAATTTGAGCAGTGTTCCCCATCCCTGTTTGAAGAAAAGCGTGGTGTTCGAGGCCACGGTCAGTGTCCCGAAGCTGGGAATGACTGCTGGACTCCAGGCTTATTTTTGCCTACATCAGCTTTCAGGTCACATTTGGCTAAAAGCGCACAGGGTGAGACTGCTGACTGTTAGTCCAAAACATTTGGGAACTTACTACCCTAGAATATTGCGTTTATTTTCAATTTTACATCATTAACTTACAGAGTCAGATCTTCCTCCAGAACTCAGTAGACTTCAGTGCTCTGCAAGGCCTTTAAATGTTGAATGCTAGCAAATCTTCCAAACTATACATAAACACATCAGCTGGCAAAAGCCTTTTAACATTTGCCTATTTAGTCCCTTTTAAGTATGCAAGGCCAGAATACAAGTGTTTCCTCTTAACATTAAACAGAACTACTGTGATTGCGAGTGACATGATATGGGTTGAAAAAAAACACAAAAAAAAAAACCAACAAAAAATCCTGGGAAGCCAAACAGGGTTGCTTAACTTCATTGAGCAGCCTGTTCTAGTGGGAGGTGTCCCTGCCCATGGCAGGGGGGTTGGAACTTGATGATCTTTAAGATCCCTTCCAATTCTAACCATTCTATGATTCTATATATGGGAGTCAATAAAATTTATCCATTCAAAGCCTTATAGATCTAACACAGTGTTTTCGCTTTGAAAAACCCAGCATCACTAAATCTTACATTGCCCCTCCAAAGACAATTTATTATTATTTTAAGAGAAAAACTTGGGTGTTAATTACTGCTTTATTAAGTTAAGAGTATTGGTTGTCTTTCTAGAAGTGGAACTGCAGCAGCTTTTTCTTTTTTTTTTTTTTTTTTTCCAAACCATCATCTATTTCAAACAGGGTAGCAGGGACGTACAGCTTGAGGAAAAGAAGAGACAGCACAAGGACCCTTCTGCCTCAGAACATACACTGGTCACCAGATTCAGAATATAATTCCTGCCCTGTAGAGCTGTTTGCATTTCATTTCACAAGCCTTTTCAATTCCAGTTTGGCAATGGCAACTGAATTCTCCATCAGAAAAGTTTAAGTACCATACATTGCTTTTGCTTATAATGTAGTGCTTTGGGTGAATGAACTTGTTTTGAAAATTCATTATTTTTGAACATACTTCCCTTTTGCAGAACATATGCCATAAATTACGTATTTCGAGCCTTTGATGAGACAGCACTCTTAAAGTTACATAAATTATCATGATGAAGGGTGCAATTAAAATCAATAAGCAGTTTCGAATAGCATACAAATCATTAGCTAACTGAAAAAAAAAAAACAACTTGTTAAAAAGAAATGTTCGCTTGCTTTGAAGAATTACCACACTATAATTAGAAATACGTTTTTCTACAAGCTAAGAAACAAGGTGGCAGTTGTCTTTATCTTTTAGGAAACAGAAGAATCACGTTCAGAAGCGCACAGGGTGACACAGGTACCTACAGGAAAAAAAAGTTACGAAAGTAGACTTTGAAAATGTGACTACATTAAATTTACGTTTCATTTCAAAATATGCAGTAATGGAAGTGTTAAGCACAGGAGGGAATGTGGAACTATTTCAAGCATAAACTGTGCATTACGCTTTCTGAAGACTGTAACAGAGGCCAGCACCCCTTTTCCCCCTCCCCAAATGCTTTCTCAGCATTTTGAACTGTATTTTACTTAAAACCACTTCAAAATTTCTTCCGCTGTTTGAGAAACAATTTTCCCAGTTCAGAAATTCATCTTCTTCAAAACCAGGATGCTTACTATAACTGATTTATTCAATCTCAGAAAGAACCATGGAAGGAGGAAAGATACGGTGTTCGCTACATGATTTAACTTGCTATTTATGATGATATTTTCCAAAAATAAACTTTAAGATTCCCTAACAAGTGTCAGTCATAACGACACATGGCAGCATAGAACGAGATATTGCTTCTTCGCACACTTACCTACTTAACCTGTTCAAGGTTGGGGTTTCCAGTATACCAGGTCAGGTATAGTAAAAGGTTACAGGTATGAAGATGAAATCATACAGCAGCTCTAGAACTGGTCTTTGTAACATAAAGAGCAACTAACTCCATGGGGATAACATGTAATTTTGGAGGCTGATCTCATGACTTGGTTTTGGAAATGACTTGCGCTCTCGGCCATTCTTCATTGCTACTATCACACAATATTGCAGTAGAAATGAAGTGTAGAATAAAATAGCATCCTGACTCTCAATCCAGAATCTTTTCAAAGACAGACAGATGGCACCCTTAACTAATACTATCCAGCGTCCCGTTACTATAGCAGGAGTGCTCCCACTGGAATAAATCAGATCACTACCAAATACTGACTTCACATCCAAGTACTGGCGTACCTAAGCCTATTGGTACCGGTACAATATCCTCAAGCACCTGCTTAAAATTTTGCTGAAAAGTAAAAACTCAGTAGTCTAAATCTAGTCTTACACGAACATATTAATACATAGAATAAATTTTAGAAATTTTATAGAAGTCATTGTATTTCAGAATTGTAACCCGATATACCTGTTTTATCCGTTAGTAAATAAACTAATCGTCCCAACTCTTCTGGTATGGTGCTAGTTCGAACAACTGTTCCAGGAATATTGTCATCTTTCATAATCATCCACCCATAGGCTGCCTTACCCATGTCCAAGTTCACACGTAAACTGCAAGGGAAATGTATACCATAATCAGTGCGAGTATTAAGCAAAGTGAAAGTTAAAACCATAAAAATAAAACTAGAAGCTCTTTTTAGGACACCTGGAGAAAAAAAAATAAATCTTAAAACTATATGCAGCAAAAATTTTGGAATGAACGTTGTTGTTATGTGTTTGTAAATGTCACGTTAGAAATTCAGGCTCCATTCCACACTTTGAGAAGCTCCTACAATACAAATTCAATACCACCCTTTCTGCACGAGACAGACTGCAACACGTTGTAGAGATTCTTGACGTAATTACATCACTCCACTTACACAGATGAGAACATTATATACACTTGATCGATAAGATTAGATCTCTATTCAAGTCACAGTTATTACCTGTTTAAAAACCCACAAGACCCATGTTTTCTTTATGATGTGTAAGTACAAATGTATTTGTACCTCTTCAAGACACTGCTTTTTTTAGAAAAGGTATTTTTTTCTTTAGGAAAGTACAACTATATTTTGTCAACTTCTCTTTCCCACCACGACCAATCAATCAATGACGTTGGTGTCCTTTCCAAACTGTAGTTACAGAGAACAGCACCCAAGCAGCAACGGGCACCCTCACGTGATGGCTTGTGGGCTGGAGCTGCTACTGCCAGCAGCAATAAAAGGAACCTCTGGGTAGCTCTTTACTAGAAATTCTGTGAAATTGTAATTTTCAGCAAATTTTAGTGATTATACATAGAGGTCTAAAATCAAAAGTATATTTTTCCATTTCACTTGGTGTCTGCAAGCTTGTTAATATTTCCATGTCTACATCATACAAGAATGAATTGCCTTCGCATCTTATATTCCCGTGTTATAATAAAAAGTCTTTGCCCATGCTGGTCAGAGATAACACATTCCTCTTCCCCAAAATTAAATGTTCTGACTCATAACCACAGGCCACCTCGTTCTAAAACTTTAAAAGGCTACTTTCCTGTAGCTATTTTCCACACTCCTGCTACCATGGCAGAGGAACGGCGACTAAGGAACAGGCACATGTTCATTTCTGTTGACTCTGCTCTACCAGAAAGACTGAAAAAACAGTCAGGACAGTGGCTATGCAAACTATTTGTAGGTAATTTGCCCAGGACACAGGACTCAGAGTCCCCAGTTTGGTAGCAGGTTTACAGTAACGTGACTCTTAAAGCTATTCAAAAGTATTTATCAAGGTCAAAATACTGCTAATAGACTTCAGACCTCTGAAATTTCTGCACACAAACTGAAACAATTCAGTGAATTCCACATCCCCTTCGTCCTGAATTTGTACAGCAGAAGACCATGCATGTCCCAGCACAAAAAGAAACAAGTATTTCTGATACAAGGGCCTTGACATTTCAAGATGGTATTTTGCTCTTTAACTAGCTCTTACTTTCCCATTAAAATCAGCAGCAGCAGGAATCCATCCTTCTACCTCATGACATACCCCAATTAATTTTGCAATATCACACCTAACTTCAGCTGCCTTCAGATGTGCAAATATATATATATATAAAAATTGAGATAGATATCACGAGGAGGACTCTATCAGATTCTTCTTATTGAAAATGCTACATTATAACAAGGAAAAAAAAAACCTATTGGAAGTCACTTGCCCCATGCTGGTTATCTACAGCTTTACCTTGTCTTACTCCATCCAGAGCCAGTCCTGAACAACCAGTATTTGTATTGTGTGTCTGTTAACTTCCAGAGTTAAAGAGAACATAAGAACCAACGTAACACACTTCATGCCGAGAGATGTATTAGCCAACAAACGGAACTGCAAAAGATTTATTCCCCTTAGGGATGAGAACCTGCTAGTTAGCTGGTCAAGTCCAAAGGAAGCAGCCTAACTCAAGAACCACCAGATACCTGCTCTAGCCAGGAGTAAGCAGAGTAAGTGAAGGATGAAAGCTGCTCATCATCCCACTTCACGGAGGTGTTTGGGCTATAAGTATCTTTTTTCTGCCTGGGCTGTCAAGAGAGGAATTCTGCAATAAGAGCTCCGTTTAAGAGCTGCAATCTGAAAGGAACGCCTGAGAGGAGGTTGTAGCGAGGTGAGGTTGGTCTCTTCTCCCAAGTAACAAGTGATAGAACAAGAGGAAACGGCCTCAAGTTGCACCAGGGGAGGGTTAGTTTGGAGATTATGCAAAACTTCTTCACTGAAAGGGTTATCAAACATTGGAACAGGCTGCCCAGGGAAGTGGTGGAATCGCCATCCCTGGAGGTATTTGAAAGATGAGTAGATGTGGTGCTGAAGAACATGGTTTAGTGGTGGACTTGTCAGTGTTGGGTTGATGGTTGGACTCTATGATGATAAGATCCCTTCCAACCTACACAATTCTAGGATTGTGTAGTCAGGTACATGGCACACACAGAGAGAAATTCACATTTCATTCAGCATATAGGCTGCACTACCTATAGAAACATACATATCTTCACTCGCATCCTTTACAATCACGTGCGCTACCTGGCTTTGGTGATCTAATCACTCTCCGTGTGCGCTTAATTTTAATCTCACTTAAATATAATGTAAAGGTGAAGGGAAAAAATAAAAAAAAAAAATCCAAAACCAAAACTCTTCTCTTACTGAGTCATGAGGAGACATCTGTATTTCAAAGCACTGAGTCTTTCCAGCACACGCTGCTAAGTAGAACAGAGTGTACCTCCTTTATGCTGATGGACCTAATAGAAAGCTGGCACCACTGGCCTCCAGCAAAATAACGTCTCCCCAGCGACTAGTAAATCCAAGCCAGCTTTCTGGCACACAAAGATACTAGGTATACGCTTGGATTGTGAAGTTGAATAAAGAATTAAACAGAAATAACATAAAAAATAAGGACTATAGATGCATTTTCAGTATTAATTCTATTCTGTTCTGATTTCCTTTACTTGGTGCTTGTTCACTTAAGAGGGAATGTCTGTCTTCAAAATCTTTGTAGCTATCACTTAGAGCATTACAGACACTGCTGTAAGACTAAAAGTGAGGGACACCTTCTGAGTTTGCTTTCAAAATTGGAAATCCCTCCAGCAGAGTCCCACAGGACCAGACAGAAATACTTGACTGAAAAGTTCAAGAATTTTCACACAGCAAACCAAGGAGGTCCTAAACTTACTCAACACCAAGCTACTTCCAGTGCCTGATAATATTAGCTCTCATTTCTCATAAATTCCTTGTGGACTTTGAGAAAACTCATTGCATAACCAAATACATTTTAAACTCACCAGTCTAAAATCCTTCTCAATTTCATCCAATTTAGAAGACTCCATACGTACCAGTTAGCAATGAAAATTCACAGAACAGCATCATATGCACCATTAAGGCTACATATGGAGGAGCTGGGACTCTTGAGCCTGGAGAAGGATGAGGGGAGACCTTATCAATGCTTGTACGTATCTGAAGGGTGGGTTGAAGGAGGGTGGAGCCCAACTCTTCTCAGTGGTTCCCAGTGACAGGACGAGAGACAATGGGCACAAGCTGGAATATAGGAAGTTCCATTCAAAGATGAGACAAAACTTGTTTCTGGTGAGGGTGGCAGAGCCCTGGCAGAGGCTGCCCAGGGAGGGTGTGGAGTCCCCTTCTCTGGAGACCTTCAAGACCCACCTCGATGCAGTCCTGAGTGCTGTGCTCTGGGCAATCCTGCTTTAGCAGGGGAGTTGGACTGGATGATCTCGAGAGGTCCCTTCCGACTGACAATTCTGTGATTAGCACACTGTTGCATTACCAACATTAATTTTTAGCAAACCAGTTAAAATGCAATCTCTAGATTCAGTATTTTAATACAGGTATTTGAAGGCTGTTGTAGAGAACCAGCATATACATCGAACAAAATAGTGTGAAAATTCTTGCCTCTCAACTGCAGCTCTAGTTATCCTACAGCAGGCAAAACCCTAAGGCAACTTTCCTCCAACTTGGGGATTTATTCTACTAGGAGTCAGGGTGGCATTTCTCTGCGATTCAGCTTCAGAACAATTTCATAACAACATTTCAGAATCTTCACCGCTTTTACTACAAGTTAAAAGCAGATACTTTTGCCTTTAGTCCCTCAAAAATATGAGTGGTGTTTTAGGTTAAACAAATTCGTATCTACAGGACTTATAAATTTCATTTTTTCCCACCTCTTAATGACATTAGGGGTCCTATTAAAGATTTCTGGATTTTGTGTTTTAGTCAAATTTACCAATAAGCAAAGGCCTTCACCAAAAAACTTTCAGATGAACACCTTTAGATATTCCAGAAACATTCTGCATTTTACATCTTGGTGAAAAGCAATCAAGACCTAATGAAGTTAGCAAAGATAATTTTATGAACAAAGTGGTACCATGCCTAATAAAATTCAAGTAAGAATTTGAATAAAAATCAAATGATAGTTTTGTTTGAGCTTTGGTGGGCAGGAAGAGCTTCCTGAGTAGCAAAAAACAACCGACCCAGCCAAAACTCCAGGTAAGTAGGAGTCTGATCCATAGGACTATCCAATTTCTAAAATAAATGATGTAATTGAGATATAGTCTTTTCATTTTCAGGACTTCTTCAGAAGTGAAACACTGAAGATCAATATTTGGGTCACAGTAGTACCCAAAATTGTATCCAGCTCCCATGGCTATACCCCATAACCTTCCATATCCCTACCTGCTTCAAACAGCTACAAACTATACACAGACAAACACATTATTTGCAATCTACAAAATTATATGCAATAATTTTAAAATTATTGGTCAAGAAAAAAACCAAAACTGTCCAAACTTCAACATGCCTGGAAAGTTACATTCACAGAAAGTCATTTTTGGACCCTGAGAACTCCTATTAACAAGCACTAAACAAATTAAAATAGAACAAAACAGAAGTTACTTCATTTGAACACAATATTCTACCAAGACCTAAATCAATAATAATGAAATCATATTCACCCCTCTAATTTCCCCTAATTCCCCTTCTGGTATACTTTATTTGGAGAGGATATTTTAATATAATATTCCTTTTGTATTTAGCCCATTATACACGTCTATTTAGCTTTCTCTGCTGTCTGATACTCCCATGAAGAACCTCAGATCTGTCTTCTTGTTGACTTCGTAATTGGTCTCATGAGTTCTCTTGGAGTAATTTTTCTAAATTTTGTCTATTATCTAAGCACATAAAAGGAAATGAAAGATGGTACACACAGCACTTTACAAAAAAAACCAAACTCAAAACCAAAAAACAACCAACCTCAAGCAATGAATGTAACTTTAAGAGAGACTTAAATCTCACACATTTATTTATACTTAAATATGCGTGGCAAAAACCTGCATATCGACCCCCTATTGCTATAGCGACTGTTGCACGTGTAGTTTCTCAAGGGCCACATGCAACCTAGGTACAGATAATTAGATGTTGCAACACGGGTAGAACACAAAACCTCAGGAGGAAAACTGGGGAATAATTCATGAGAAAACTAACATATGAATTTCTTACAGGCTGAAAACGCAAAATCCAAATAGAATGCCTGTCAAACATGCCTTGGCACAAGAGATGTAGCATATTCAGCTCAGAATAACAATAATTACTTCCTATTAAAAATGTTGCTTCTTTATTTTCACATTTACCAGGTCAGAAGCCTTCTTTCCTTAAGCCTCGTATACAACAGCAACAATATTGACATTAGCTGTCTAATACAAATAATTTTTAGATTATATTAATATTTTCTGTGTATTCTAGATAAATTTGGCATTATTGGGCATTACTTACTCTAATACTACTAGATGAAAACCAGAAAACCAACTAGGAGCATAAAGAATCATAGAATGGTTCGAGTTGGAAGGGACCTTGAAGATCATCGAGTTCCAACCCCCCTGCCATGAGCAGGGACACCTCCAGGTGTTGCTCCAAGCCCCATCCAGCCTGGCCTTCAACACCTCCAGGGATGGGGAAGCCACAACTTCTCTGGGCAACCTCTTCCAGTGCTTCACCACCTTCACAAGAAAGAATTTCTTTCTAGTATCTAATCTAAATCTCCCCTCTTCCAATTTGACACCATTATAACTGGTTCTGTCACTAAACTTCTTGACAGAGTCCCTCTCCTGCTCTCTTGTAGCTCCCTTCAGACACTGGAAGGCTTCTATAAGGTTTCTCCAGAGTCTTCTTTTCTCCAGTCTGAGAAGTCCCAGCTCTCTCAGCCTGTCCTCATAGGAGAGGTGCTCCAGCCCTTTGATCATCTTTGTGGCCCTCTGCTGGACCCGTTCCAACAGTTCTATGTCTTTTCACTGTTGAGGACTCCAGAGCCTGGCATAGTACCCCAGGTGGGGTCTCAACAAGTGCAGAGTAGAGGGGGAGAAAAAAAATAGGAACTGATGCAAGGTTAGAAAGGGAAAAGATCTACTGCAATAGCTCAGGCTTTTTTTAA
>VZRU01016592.1:22500-35321 GCA_013398155.1 Pedionomus torquatus | reverse complement strand
CTACAATACTCTGTTTTTTTTTTTAAAAAAAAAAAAAAAAAAAGAAGCTTTTTTTTTTTTTTAAACTTATTGTGATTTTTTTACCTAGCACGAATATCAGAGGTTGCAAGAGAAGCAGAAAGCCAGCTCAGGCAGTAGTACAGCACCATATGGGGCAGACTTACTCTCGGCATGAGAGACACGCACCAAGACAACCCCTGTTGCACAAAGGAGTCAAAATTAGTTTATAAGATGTCAAGAAGCTCTGCATAATAATTTTCAGTCTCCCCTATCATGGTGTGGTACGGAGACATAATACACATTTATAAGGCTTGCTCAAACTACTTTATGAGGAGCTCTTTAGCTCTTCCACACCGAAAGCTTTGCATCCTGTATCTAATGCGTATTCTTGTCTCCACATGTGAGACTATGTGTACTGATAGACTTATATCTATATAAGTCTATCATATATATAGTGATATATCATATATCACTATCTATATATTATACAGGTCAGAGCTCCAACACAGACAGCACAAGCTACAACATGACTGAAAGCAGCACAGCTGCTTACTGCTGTTAGACAGACCCTACAGCCCTGCATAGGTGTGAGCTCCCTGGATCTTAGGAATATACAGAAGCACTCTGAATAAACCCTCCTTTTTCATATTTGTACGATCCGGGATTTAATTAGATACTAATGAATTTCAGATATAAACACCTCCTAGCAGTGTTTTCCTCACTGCCCACTGCAAACAGACTGACACAACTTGAAGGGTTTTACTTAAAAGCTCCTCTTGGAGACCCCCCAAAAAAACAGTCAGTAGCCAGATAGCGTCCCAAAGCTTTACTAAAGTGCAAGGCAGTCCCAGGCATTTGGGACAGCTTATTCAAAAACAAACAAAAAAACCCCTAAAAGATGTTTCAGCTTGTGTGTACACCGAAACAAAAGGATCCTCCTGAAACGATGGCCGATTAAGCCCCTGTCAATCCAGCTTCAAACTAAATATGGAGCTTGCACAATACACGTTTTTACGAGCTCCCCAGATGTTACCTTGTCATTTTATGGTAAATCCTCTACATTTCTTAGCAGCTAAGCAGAAGAATGTAGAGTCACAGGATTCATACACTTGTACTTCAGAGGCAATGATCTCACCAAACACTACTTGGCTAAGCTAAAATTATCTTGAAAAACTTTCCTGGCTACAATATTTTTGGGGACAAAAAGGAAAACCAAAATAATCAAACAAAAGGATCCAAATTACACTGGATGTAATTCACTTTGTCTCTCTCAAGGTGTTGAAGATGACTGGACAATGACTAATGGTCCCATACCTTGCTGGTGGAGGGGATGCAGTTTGGTGGTGCAGCACCAAAGGCCAGCCTTCTCCTGGCCTTGGCTGCCAGTTTGGAACCAATCCCTATCTGATGAAGAGATGCTACAACTAAATACCAGGGGAAAGGACAGAACTGCTTTGCAGCAAGGCTCTCTAACAGCCCCATCTTCTTCCTTCACCCACACACACACCAGGATCTTCAGCTCAATAGTTGAGAGTGGGTATCTCCCATCTCACATTGATTGAAGTCACTTCTATTCTTCTGCACTTACAAATATTGGTAACAGTCCCTCTGACAGCTTTCCAAAAAAAAATTAAAACTAAACCACTGATCAAATTAGTAGCTGCATAAATTGAAGGAAAAACTCAAGACTTCCATGATTTTTTTTTTTATTGGAATTTTAAATGTCAATGCCGTCTTCAGTTCCACACAGAGAGAAAATTAAGCTCTCCTGATAGAAATGCAAGCCTGATTTTAAAAAGATATAAAATTTAAAAGAATGCATCTATAACCACTGTGATAAACTAGGTAACCAGGCAAAACATTGTGTGACTAAGAAAGCTTTACCTCATCTTCCCCCACCTGAGGTGCTGGCTTTTCATCAGCGTGACTAGCTTTGCCCTCTGCTCCTCATCACTCAGAAAACAGACAATCCAAACAAATACAAGTTGTTCAACAAATGGACCTTACTACTGGAAAAGGGAACACCACATGCCCAAGAAATTCCACGCCTACACCACAAAGTTCAGCAGCGTGGACACACCTGAGGACACCCGCTCCCTCGAGCCTGCTGTGTGGTAACTGCACGAGGTGACACAGTCCGACAAGGTCTCATAAACTAACAGAGAACGTATTTTAGGCAACAATTTTATTTAAAACAAGTAACGGTCTCTGTGACAACGGAAGAGTCCATGGATAGGCATTAATATCTACAGGCATTAATGCATCCCAGACTGGCAAGGACCACCTAGAAAAAGAGCTTCAGAACGTAGAGGAGCATGGAAAAACTCAGAGAATGGGCGAGCGTAACCCTAGAGAGATTTATTTAGTTTTGGACAGTCAAAAACTTGCTTTCTGTCCTCCTTTCCCAATACATTTTAAGAAATTCAAATAGATTAGCTTTCTAGGGAGGCAGACTGCCTACAGCTTCCTCTACAGGGGAAAAAGACACATCAGGACACAACAGTAATTTTTAATGGCCAAACTTCTCAGGGAATGTGGAGCTGTTCAAAACATTTCGAGCACATTGGCTCTAACCTACAACCAATTAAGAGCCGGGTTAAGGTTTCAATGTTTATTTACTACTACTTTTTCTCCATTTTGCTTAAATTCTTGTACACTATAGAACGTGTGCAAAGTTGTGCTTTTTTTTTTTTTTTGGAGGGTGTATGAGCGTTGGCTGCTCGGGTATTTTTTGTTTGGTTGTGTTGGTTTGGGATTTTTTTCACCATTATTTTATGCTTATACCTCCGAAGTCTTACACGTCCCAGAGTAATACCCTTTGCACAGCGAAGCAACGGTGATCAAGGACAAGAAGCATTTAGGATGCAGATGCATCACAAGGAACTGGCTTTCCCTGCAGCCAAAAAAAGGTTTCTGTTCCTATTAATTAATAGGAGAGGCAGCACAGAGATCAGTCAAACTGTTGACAGTGAGTTCACCTCTTCCTCCTCATCTTCACTGAAAATGTCTGGCCATGGAAAATTATTTTTATTGCATAGCTGGAATTTCCCTTGCCATGCAACCCAAAAGCTGGTGGCTAAAAAAAGCTCCATATTTAGAAATTTCCTGAATTCTTTAAAACCATCAATCGACACATTTCATGTGTCCATGAGTTCATAAATGCTTTGCCTCTACCAGTCAATCCTCATCTCCCACGTTCATTTCCTTTGCCTGTGAAAAGTTCGTTATCTCCCCCCATACAGCTATTTTAATAATAATGAGAAGACACAACACCTGGTGCTTCAGTGCCTTGTAGTTTTCATCTCCAAGAGTTTTTACACCCCAAACAGAGCCCAAAGAAGAAGACATTTCCATGCTTAACATCCAGAAGAGAGGAAGAGAAGCGGAGTTGCATTTGAACATCACTATGGCAGGAGTTGTTTATTTTGCCGAGAGTGTTGGCGTATGAACGACTTGAGTTGAAGAAAAGAGTCGGTACAGAAATAGATAAACCTCTGGAGAAAAAAGTATTCCCTGACAGACTCTTGTCTGATCTTCCGTGGGGTAACTGCAGGGCCCATCTCAGAACTAAACCAATCACATTCTCTAATGCTTCCACTCTGGATATTGTCTCCCACAAGCAACTGAAAAACGGGAATAGGTGCATCGTAGAAATTCTTTTTGGAAAAGAACTATTTCACGAGTCCACTAAACTGCCCTCTTAAAAGTTCATAACAAGCTGCTCACTCAACATGTTTTTCAGTGGCATATTTTGAACTGTCAATATAGAGTCAAATTTACTTATACCACTTATATGCTCTTAATCCTCTTGCATCCAGTAACAAAGATATATCTGTCTTTTAACCATTTTAATAAGTTTTGGCTTAGTATTTTTATCACGGAAGAACACAGTGACCAACAAGCGATCCTTTATACTCATAGCTCATTTTTCCCTTCCCCTACACGTCTCTGCTGATTAAGTGCATCTTTCAGCGATATACAGACTTCACTTATGACTTCAGCACAGCACTTTTTGCCTCTTCACACAGGTTAGTTGCTTAATATTCAATAACTCTGTGTATGGGAGGGGAATGATGACATGACCTGAATAGCAGCATCATACAAGGAGCATGGGGGTTATAACAATGACAGCATTTAGAGAGATATCACAAAATTGAAGTACGGATGTGTGACTGGAAACAAGAGACAGTTAAAGCAAGTGGACGCCGCTCTAAGATGACCAGTTTCTACAACACAATCTTCTCAACTCCCCAGCAGATTTGCTGGAACCTTCTCCTTCAGCTTCCCAATGGAGTCAGTTGCTCACGCAACACAACACATGAGTTGCCCTCACGTAGACATGTACTTAAATGTGAACGCAGTAATACGTAAATCATGAAAGTTTAGATTAAAATACCTAATGAAGTCCTCCTGTTTTGCATTTTTCTTATAACAGACAGATTTAAATGATGTGTGCAAACCTGAGGGGATAGATTTTAAACCCATCTACTGCTCTTAACACCCTGGTTAGCCACTGGGCCACTCAGCAGAGTGACCCATCTCAAACTGGAGAGTTCCAGAGAGCATCTAAAATTAACAATCACCTTAATCTAAACACTGAGTATTTAAACAGGAGAGTGTTTCCATTTTGCAAAGGCAATGCGCCCGTTCAAGGAAAAAAAATTCATTTCAGAGTCAGTGTTCTCATTTCTGCATCCACAGCAGACTTGATTACACGCATGGATATCATTTCCTGTTCCAGTTTATCTGCAATTTGAATATATAGTACTCATGCTTAATGAATTAATTAATTCAGGCCAAGTCTCTACTTGGTTACACATGTTAAAAGTCCTCTCATTGTAAAAGCACACCTACATTATTCAGCCATTCAATTTAAATTAATCATTGTTGCCGTAAAGAAGTCTGTATTTTAATCAGAGAAACGGAACACTTTCAGTATTTAAGGTGTTAAGAATAAAATTTCAAAGTATACCTAACAGTTCATTCAAATACACGTTTCCTAAAACCACGTTCTCAAATATACCAAGATTGTATCCTTATTAATACATTTATGCTACTAAAGGATTAGATATCCTGATTACTCCAGTAGGATGAACATTATACAAAAAAAAAAATCCAACAGTATTGTTTTCTGTACAGTGATCCTTCAAGAATCAGCAGATTTGTTGGCACCTTCTTCTTCAACTTCCTGATAAGATCAATTTCCTTCGCAATGAGAAGCAAGTATAAATTTCAAGAAAGCCACATCCAGTGAAATTAGACATCTGTGTTTTTCTTTCGTTCTCATACGTACCTGATGGGGATGATATAGGAAAACAGGAGCAGGAACCGGAAAAGGTTGCGATACCACGGGCCTACAAATCCTTGCAAGGTTACCATAACAACTGACAGCGCAACTAAAGCCAAAAACAGGGCTTTGGTCAGTTGATTCAACTCCAGGTCCAGCAAGCCAACCTAGAGGCAGAAGTATAAATCAAGTTAGTCACGACTTTTCCTTAAATGGACACTTTTGCAGTGCAAACAATTAGCTATTATTGGCTTTTTTTTTATATTCCTATTAAAAATCCATGCGCTTGTAACAATTAACTGCGTTTTGATAATTGAATTGATTATTGTGCCCATGCTTGCATGCATTAGATGTTCCCTGGTTACGGGACAATGACGATTCCCAGAACCAGGCCTTTTGAGCGCCTTTTACATCCGACACATCCCTCCCCCATCGCCCAGGACAGGAACGCAGGAGGGCAAGGAGAAAAGACAATTAAAGACGAACAAATCAGCGGGAATCATATTCTTCTGTCGTGCAAGCAGCAAAAAAATTGGCACTGTGTATTGTATTTGTAGGGTGGCTACTGCTAGAAGATCAAAAACCTGTTGAGAGTCACGAATCAAGGGACAAATGCGATAGAGCTTCCCCTTCTCGTTCATATTTCTAGAGTACTGTAACTTGTAACTGCACCGTACCAGCCTGAAAATCTGAACCCACATCACAGATCCAGCTTTTAATTGCATGAAGCTTTCATTTGTTCAATACAGTCATAAAAAAAAAAACCATAACCAAGCAGCAGGTGGAATACCCGATTTTCAAACCGCCACAGTAAACAGAGCTTCAACTTCTCGCAATTAAAAAGGCGGTTGCTTTACAAACATTCCAACAGAAACCACTGAGACTCCATCTCTCACCCACCCTTTCTCAGGAAAAAAAAAAATAATAATTTTCAAGCTATGTAACTAAGACTCTCGCCATTTCAATAATGTACGTTTTAAGCTCAGTATTTATGTACGAAGTATTTATACTCCACTTCTTGGGATGCTCTCGTAGCCAGTAAAATACGTGGGAAAATTAAATCCTGAAGAGTTTTCCGAGGCTCCGCCACAGATGCCCCCCTTTTATCTGCAAGTCTTGCCAGTAAGACCAGCGAAACCATAACACTTCCTTAGATAACAAACGGTATGCAAAAGGACCGCTTTAAATATAGTTCTTAAAAATTCCAGAAATCTTGCTTGCTTAGACACGGGCTGTCCCCTTCCCTAGAGAACCCGGCAGCGCCCGATTTATCAGCGGCGGTTAAAAAGCAGCCCAAGGAGGACAAATATCTTGCAATTTCCGCTGCTTCAACTACTACATAGTTTATGCTTGAATTATTGAGAAAAATAGGTTTTTTGGATTAAAATGAAGAAAAATTAAGCCAGGGAAGTAGAGCATGTTTCAAAGCCCAGATCTTTTTGCATTGACAAAGGCAGCCTAAGTTTCAGGCCTCGCTGAGGATCAGATGAAGTCATTATTCATTCAGTCAGGGAAAAAAGACTCAATTACCTCAACCTAAAGATGCTATCAATGAATGCAAAGTGCATATTTTACTCTATTCATCCAAATCCCATTAAAAAGTGAAAGGAATGATTTAATCTGGCCTTCTAGAGTTGGTCTTTTTTTTTTGTAATAAAATAAAGAATCACTGTCTTGCAATATGCATAACCACTACCTCACACTTTTTTTTTTTCCCTGCATCACGGCAGTGAAAGCCTATCTCTCCCCTCAGCTCCCCTCCCCTCCGCCCCCCACAACAACCCCACCCCAGAACCGAAATGAATAAAGAGCTTCTTTGGAAAGAATGCCACTTTTTGGACAGAAACATTAAATTTAGTCCACTGCACACTGCTACGTAGCTAATTCAGAGCATTAATACCTTTCTAATTGATGAAGACGGATGTGAATTTAAGTTTGGAACCCAAAAAAAATGCGTTTGGAGAGATACAAAGAGAATGTAAAAGTTGATGAAAAATTTCCACACAACAAATCTCTTGTTTTATTACAATAACCATCACCCTTTTAAATATACATCATACAACTGGCCATAGTTATTTTTAATATTTTTCATTTATGGCAAGTGAAGGTAATTCAAAACCCTCCTGAAAAAGGCACACAAAGGAAGTAAGTTTTAATACAAATGCATTCACCATTTCTCAAAAATTAGTTAGTATAATGTACNTTAAATATACATCATACAACTGGCCATAGTTATTTTTAATATTTTTCATTTATGGCAAGTGAAGGTAATTCAAAACCCTCCTGAAAAAGGCACACAAAGGAAGTAAGTTTTAATACAAATGCATTCACCATTTCTCAAAAATTAGTATAATGTA
Organism: Pedionomus torquatus; assembly: GCA_013398155.1. Lineage (NCBI taxonomy): Eukaryota > Metazoa > Chordata > Aves > Charadriiformes > Pedionomidae > Pedionomus > Pedionomus torquatus. The sequence continues at coordinate 27,677 of VZRU01016592.1, read as the reverse complement.
TGGAAATATACTTAATTAGTTTAATTCTGTGCCTTTCCACTTAAACAACTCCTGCACTCAAACTAATGAAACACTGTTGAATTATCCAGATACGTTTCACACAGAAATTCACTAACACTCTCTAAAATTCATCTGAATATTGGGAAAGTGGGTAAACTTCATTTTAACTGCACTGTGACTTTATCAAAGCATTTGTAAAATACACCGTCTGAAAAAAGCAATTTCTTTCCTTTAGAAAATAATCATAACCAGAATAATTATGACAATATAAGAAACAGATGAATTAAGAACCAAAGCAGTTTTTCGCATTCAACGCTATTTCCCACATTGAAAAAGCAAATTTTCTTCTACTTGTCATAATATTTGTTCTGTTTGAACCAAATATGTTAGCAAAATTAAACACACCACTGGAAATTTTGATCTCCAAGGGAAAATTTGTACATAATGTCTAAGACAACCACAATAGTTTTGCAGAGAGGCTGCTCAAAGATAATGAACACAATAATTGCCTGTATAATCTAAAATGCTACTAATGGCAACAACTGGAAATCCATTTAGTTCCTCTTTAATTTATGCACGAAGTTTTAAATAGCTAATGATTCTCAGGAAAATAATGGCTTATACCATCAATAAAAAGTATGGCATTGTCTACTTGCGCCAGAAAAAAAGCCGACAAGTTTTTAAAATACCGAATTTTTGAATGAGAGAATCATTAAAGGTCTCAACTTCACATTTTGGACCACAAGGCAGAAGTCATTATCTTACGAGAAAAGTCTCCATTTAATTAGAAAAGTTGAAAGCAACAAAAAAAACCCTGACAACTAAAGTAGAATACGAACAGCAATATTGCTATTGCTGCCCTAGATGCTTACCTTTTGGAAAAGGTTATCCCCTGGTGCTATTATTGCTATTATATTATATTATTATGTTGCCTTTAAAAAGTGAGAAATTTTTTTAACGCTACAATACTGAAACACAAAATTTGATAGTAAAACGTTGCACAACAGTAAAGATTTCTCAAAATATCATCATGCAGTCATTTTGTATTCACTTACATTTGAAATGCATTAGAAATAATTGCTTATAAATACCCTTTATTAAGCACCCTATTTTAAGCCTGTTGAAGAATTAAGGCACTACCTTAGGAGAGACTTCCCCCCAGCCGAATTACTGAAATACAATTACCTTCATGGAGGAATCAGTCAAGTTCTGCCCTGACGAACACCATATTGACAACAATGAAGTTTCATGGTATGGATGTTTGAGAGAGATTTTTGGCTTTCATTTGCAGCACAAACATAAAAGTTTTCTTTTCTTGTTCTAATAAATGCTCTGAACTTAACTTTATTAAACCTTGAATACTAGTCAATTATTCATGTTTTCATTAATTTTAGTCTAAACTTAGATGTAATGGCTATGCAAAGAGTAATTGAAGTATTTAAAATTCCTAAAATTCAAATAATATATCTTTCTTCTTTGGGCTGACAAAAAGAAGCTAAGAAAAGGAAAACATGGCATTTCACAATTTATAAAAAACCCTATTTTTATACAGACTACTATATACACTTAGCTGCATATATCTGAAATCTTATGGCTATTTCCAACATTCTGTTAAACTTTTCCTGTTGTCCCAAGAAATAACAGATTATTAATCTGTGTTTAAAGGCTAAATAATGAGATACCATCATCTGTTTACCTTAATCTTTGACACCAAAGCACATACAGGAATTTTGAAATCCGTGTTTATTCTTTTTTAAGTCTCCTAATTCTAAGGTGATTCCTGTTATTCAAATTCTTGACTACTCAGCAACCCAGGCAACCACATCAAGCTAATATAATTATTAATCAAAACAAATAAAGCAAGTGAACTCGAGTTTAGGGAGCATCTTTCCTTAATTCACTGTCCTCAAGTGATGGTCTGACAAATATGTATCTCTACAAGCCTTTTGTGGTTAACGTAAGCCCCACCAAATTTTGCTTCTAGATTGTTGCACTTTTTAATTACTACCTTATTAATTCTTTTAAGCAGTGGATTCAAAAGTAGGAAAAGCAAAGCAAACATTGAAATATATGCAAAGTGACCACTTGGTGAAAAAAAGTAACTTATCCCTGTTTTTTCTGAGATCTGTTTCCAAACAACCCAATCACTCGTTTATCTGCAAAGGCAACGACAGCAAAGTTTGAAAACATTTTCTGAAGCATTAAAACCCTGTTACAATTTCTAATCATTTTACAATCAGAGCAACAATTGTGGTGGTGGTGAGGGGTTTACCGACTTAGCAAATCTGAAATAAACTTTAGCTACTTAGTCCATTCCAGTGGAGTTATACAAAAGTAATAACCAGAAAATATTGCATTTGATTCCATTTTCTGTATTTCCTTTGGCAAAAAACCCACTCATCCTTCATGCCAGCTTTAATGTGATCCATCACCACTTTGACAAAACTGAAATATTTGGCGTTATGTTAATCACACAGGAATTGGAACTTTATGGAACTGAATCATGTCTGTTCTACACTAACTTCAAGAAACATTTTAAGATATCTAGCACTAATTGTATCCCCAAAGGTACAAGTTATAACTACTTGTCTGTGTTCTTGCAAAATACAGCCCATATCCAACAGACAGGCATTTAAAAGAGCAGAAATATCTTATAACTCAAGAAGAAATACAACCATTATCATCCAAAGAAAGAAGAGTAAGCTGCAAGAAGGTAATGGGCTATCAAATATTCTGATGCAGATTCAAAACCATAGGCTTAAATGCTTTTTAAAGCAAAGTAAGTTTATCACATCCTGAAATTACTCTTCTGACTTGCCTGTTTTCACTATAACAAGCTATTCATAACTGCCTAATATCTATGTTTGAAATACTAATCAATTAATATTTTTTAATAACTTTTTGTATCTGGCTGTACCTATAATGCTAAAAGGAAAACAAAGATTCAAACATTTCTTTCTATCTCTCTCTGCCTCCTTCATTCATCTGTTTTGTATCATCGCCTTCTCCAGACTCAATGCCAGCTGCGGTCGGATACTCAAGGTGAAACTTCAAGGTCCTCTCCAGGTTTTTAGAGGTGCTTAGCTTGCTCTAGTTCAGTCTACTGCAGTAAAAACTCTAAATAAAAGTATATCCACAACATACCCCTCTGCTCTGTGCTCGTGAGACCCCACCTGGAGTGCTGTGTCCAGCTCTGGAGTCCTCAACACAAGAAGGACGTGGACCTGTTGGAACGGGTCCAGCGGAAGGCCACGAAGATGACCAGAAGGCTGGAGCACCTCTCCTATGAGGACAGGCTGAGGGAGCTGGGGCTATTCAGCCTGGAGAAGACTCTGGAGAAACCTTATAGCAGCCTTCCAGTATCTGAAGGGAGTTACAGGAGAGCTGGAAAGGACTCTTTGTCAGGAAGTGTAGTAATAGGACAAGTTGTAATAGTTTCAAAGTGGAAGAGGTGAGATTTTGATTAGATACCAGAAAGAAATTCTTTCCTGTGAGGGTGGTGAGGCACTGGAACAGGTTGCCCAAAGGAGTTGTGGATGCCTCAGTCCCTGGAGGTGTTGAAGGCCAGGCTGGATGGGGCTTTGAGCAACCTGGTCTGGTGGGAGGTGTCCCTGTCCGTGGCAGGAGGATGGGAACCGGATGATCTTTAAGGTCCCTTCCAACTTTAACCATTCTATGATTCTGTGACCATTACATAGTGGACCCAGCTGCTTGATGTAAGGCACTCGTTTTGACAAATACTGGCCACAGATTTCATAACCTGAAGTGTGTCTTCTTTTTCAATTGCATCCTGATTAATCCTAATGCCAATGATGTCCTATATCTGTAGGAAAACATTATGTTTCAAAAGATGAAAAGGAGAGAAAGTGAAGGTGACCCGTTCTCAACATCCAGCTCACTCTGAATCTGACTTTCATGAACACGTTTGCAGTTTGCTCAACCATCCCAACGTCTCTAAACAACCTTCAATCAGATGTCTCTGCTCGGAATCAGCCTTGGCGCAACAGCAAAGCCAACTCAGTCGTATTTGCCTCTACTTTGCTTTAGTCCTTTGCTCTAAAATTTGGCTGAAGGCTAAGAAAAAAAGACTTGTGGCAGTTTGTACTACTGTCGTGTGTCGTTTGGTCAGCAGAGGGTGCTCCAGGCCGGTGCTTGGCTGCCGTTTCCAGAAGCTGGCTCCAAACACAGCACTCCCGTCTTCACAGGGCACCCTGGATCTCTGTACGACCTTCCTCGCGTCCCACGGCATTTACCTCTCGTGGTTTGAAACGCTCGGAGTTAATTATTCGAAGGGCTTTAACAATTCAGGCTCTGTACTCGAATGATGGTATCTTCTTCGCAAAAAAGTTACGCAGCCAGGGGGGCTTTGAGCATCCTGTTTCGGTTGGAAGCCGAAGGCACCAGCACTCAGATTCCTGACTTTGCCGTGTATTTGTCACGCCCGACAACGATAAAAAACACACACAGAGCATATTAAGAATCTGAAAAGGTTAATGGCTTCTTCAACTCTGGCCTCCACATAGGGATTGTGCTGTATTAGAAACATACCCTCCTCCTATTAGAAGCGATCAATTGAAAACGGTTTCTCAAGACCACCCATCAATTTAGAATAATTACTTCAATAATCTAAGCTAACTAGTCATACTGGAGACTTCAACAACCAAAAGCACTCACACAGTGAAACTCTTCAGACATCCATTTTTCCAAGGTAAAAGAATCAAGGTACACGAGATCTCATACAGAAGACAGTCAGAGTTTCTAACACAATTCTTATGTTTGATCAAAATTTGTAAGACATGGACTTCTGGATGGAAAATCAGGATTTAAAGACGTCTGATTTTAGGCTGGGACACTACCTTCAGATTTATATCTCAGCTGTAAGTTTTACAAGTGTTTTTTTTTCTTCTCCTTGATGCTTGATCATCACCACTTTCAGCTCAACTCTTTCCTAGCACACTGTCAGGTCATCAGTTCTTTCCATGGTCAGAACACAAAATAACCAGCTCTACACATTACACACTATTACTAAAACATCCACGAAGGAGATGGCATTTTTTCAAATCTGAGTAGATTAAAAACCATGGCTTTCTCCCACAGATGATTAAAATAATTAGCGTTGCCAAAGCAGCTGCAAAAGTACAGTGGGGAGAACTTTTTATTGTGCAGAATTCACAATT
>VZRU01016592.1:0-17500 GCA_013398155.1 Pedionomus torquatus | reverse complement strand
GAGAAGCCTCCTTCTGTGAAACACAGCCCTGAACTAATGGAAGTAAATAGTATCTAAAATAATGCCACAAGCCAAATTGATTTGGCTATAAAGGAGAAAGTAGTGATGCAGTGAAACAAAAACCCAAAAGTGAGACTAGGAGGTGGCCATACAACCAGAGAACCTCTGGGTAAACGTGACGGCAGGGCATTTCCAAGGTGTATTTAGAGAAGGTCAATGAAACAGCAACTCAGCTGTTTTGGGGGAATCTCTTCCCGTGCATAAAACCATTGAGGAATCAACCATGCACTCACAAGTTGAATCCAACGACTTGACAGCAGAGCAACCTGACAGATACACGAGTCGTGCCCAAAGCAGCTTTAGAAGGACGGTGACAGCACGGGATGGGGCAGGGAGGGAGCGACACACGGAAGGGATGCAGACAGAGCTGAAGAGGTGAACCAGGACCACGACCCTCATCACAGCCCAATGAGCACAACCCAACCACGACTGTTTTTCCAAGGGAAATGAACGACGATGGACAACGAATATTGATAATTGCAGCTTCGCAAAGAATCCAATGTTCTTCTTCACAGAGGTGCTGCGTGGACAGAGAAAAAATAAGGATGTTTAAGATTTGTGTGGAGATGAAAGCAAGTGGTAGGTGGGACTCCTAAAAACATTGGAGGGATCAGAACAATGGGGTAAAGAAGCGGAACAAGCCAAGGGAGAAGGTAGTCTGAAGGGACACACAATAAAGCAGAGGGCTACTGCTGGCAGAGTGACATTGAGAAAAAGACTATACATAGAGTATATGTATAGTATATAATTAGAATAGAGGGAATAATAAAAAACATAAAAATCAACAGCTTATTCAAAAAAAGTAAATCAACTACTGCCCAACCGCTTTCAAGCTTAAACTAGAAAAAAACCCAACCCTATGCTATGGGGAGGAAAAAAAACCCCAACACCTATCCCTCAAACCCTGAAAGCATCAGTACGAATCTTATTTTCAGCTGAGTCACAAGTCATCTATCTTTGCTTTTCCAAAAGCAAATATTTGAGTGGATTCCTTGGAGACTATAAGATTAAGAAAAGATTCCACAAAGCCTCCAATACCGTAAGAGAAATGAAACTGAATGCTGTTTTGTATAAACAGCATTTTGGGATACATTCCAAGAGATAGGATGGGAAGAGAATAAGCTTTAAGAATACGAAGAGCAATCCACTCAGCAAACTAAATCCACATTCTAAACCATACTTTTCATCCAGTACAAGCTGGAATGCTGATTTTAATGCTAAATCTATCCACAGGCTTGTACCCCAAAATGAGGTAAAAAAGAAGGGCAAAGATCATATTTGTCAAGAATATGACAAGCTTGTTGCTTTTAGGGTGCAAACAGAACTAAGCCAATTATCTCAGTTATGATCACTATGTTCAGCCTCTATCAAAACAAATACTCTGCCCTGATACGTATAGAACTTCCCCTCTAGATATTCATCACTGTAGACAAAGATTTCAAGTCGTGTGAATCACGACGGCTACTGAGCATTAATGAAATACATCAGACTTCCTAAATTAGGAAGCCTCATATACGAAAACACACAGAAAATCTGCTTTTCTGGACTTAGCCTACACAAGAAGTCTGGCCAGCTCATCAATAATGCCTGTTGTAAAGCCTCCAAACAAAAGATGGGAACATCAGATGAGTGACTATTTCAAGAACGCTCTGCAGGTCTCAAAGATCCTAGTTTCTGGCACTTAACGCATGCCTCTTTCACAATAATAAAGAAATAAAATCATAGAATCACAGAATGGTTAGAGCTGGAAAGGACCTTAAAGGTCATCGAGTTCCAACCCCCCTGCCACGGGCAGGGACACCTCCCACTACACTAGTGTTATTTTTATTATTAAAATAATTAATATACTTTGAACATACCCAGTACAAAAACGGATTTCTCCATTCTTTTTTATAGAATTCCTTTCAATATTGGAAAAAAAATGAGCAAATTCAGAAAAAATATGAAATCGATTGTACAAATTATGGAAAAGGACGTAAAAGAAAAATCCTACAGGCTCTTCTAATAACCACAGGAGTTCTTCAAGCAAGATATTAGGCATCTCTGGTTTTCTACACAGTTGCAGTATCAAGTTTTTAGAAACGTTGATTTCAGGAACCTGCTTGTGCATCTTTACTAAGGAAAACATACAGAACCTTCCACAATAAAGGTTCTAGATTTCCAATAAAATACACACAGTGAACAGAAGAAAACACACATTAAAAAAATCAGTGCCAACTGCGGTATCTTGTTCCTATTAACAGGCACCTGATAAACAGAACATATCCCTGATGCAGGGAGGTACATAACATGCTATTTCCACTCCATCAGTATGTTGGCTACCCCTGCTTTGGCTCACACGCTGCCAGCATGTCCTCACCAAGGTGGGGCACTTCTGAGCCAGGAGATGAGGTTGTCCCCCCTGCCCTGGAGGCAGCACCCTTCGCCCCTACATTTGCCACTTCCCAGCAGCTGCATTTTGGCAACAGCACAATTAGCAATGAATGACAACAAAGCTGGAAGGAGCAAAAGAGAAAAAGCAAACTCCCACAACTGATTAGCAGCAGCTGAGAGAGAACAGGCATCAGGGGCTGCCTCTGAAGAGCTCATCGGGATACTCAACACAACTCAACAAGGGATCTCCCTTTTGCATTGTCTTCTGCAGGATAACGTCTCAAATGGTTTCCATGCTTTGCCAAATATCCTTTTTTTTAGCCTAGTTAGCTACAGGTAATCATATTTCTGGTGAATAAGCAACAAGCTGTTGCTATTCCATAAGTTGATCTATTTTAAGAGATGCTCAGGCTGCTTTGTGAGATTAATCTATTTTTGGGGCTACTGCAGAAATGGTGTATTCCACCACTGATCCTTCCCCCAAACACTGGTGTGAAATGACACCGAGCTGCTGAGCCAAATTCTAACATATTCCCGTTTAAAGCATACTAACAGAGAACAAAATCCAAGCAGCTTTTAATGGGAGTCTCCAAAACAGGAAGCGATATATCTCAGAACATTGTCTATTAAATTCCTGGTGAAACCCACAAAAATTTAGGACTGTGGGTCAGACATGGCTTATGGCTAGTCATTCACATTCTGGAATGTACCGATTTTTATCCTCCTATATTTTTACAATAGGGAATGAATTAACATCGTAGGAATTTTACTGCCATGAATAAATTCTTGAGCTTGGTAAAATCAATGGAAGAGCCTGCCACTTACTCTAAAATATATAGTAAACTTAGAAATTTATCCAGAGTGAATTACCAAAGAAAAGGTATTAGGATCAAGTTTGTTCTCAGACTTGTGCTGGTCTGAGGTAAAACAAAACCGATTTTCTGTTTAGTAATTTTATTTTTTTTCCTGGGTCTCTTCTGAATAACTAAACTTTGAAATGAACAGCACATTGTTCAAGAAACTGTTCTCTCTCACAGCAACAAGACATGATGGTACCAAGGGATGGTGCAGAGAGGCCCTTGCTTAGACTTATTGCTACAACAACCAAGGGCAGAGAGTTTTGTTATTTGTCCCATTGGAGGGTCAGAAGCGGAAAAGCGTGGAGGGATCACACCTGTGGGGAGGAATGGACAGGACAGGTGACCCACAATTGACCAACTGGTATTCCACCCCATCTGCATCACACTCAGTATAAAAGCTGAAGGATCACAGAGACAACTCTCTTTCCTCAATGGCCAATGTCCAAGGAGGACTCTGTCTGTTTACCTGCCTTTGATCCCAATCTGGGCCTTTCTGACTCCAGATCTGGAATCCAGCTCCTGTTGATTACCGAGTCCAACCTGGGACTTGTCCCTGTGCCTGCTGGGGATGTGGTAGTCATCCTGGGAGCCTGATACAGTTTTGTCTATACTGTATACTTTTTTCCCTTTTTAAAAAAAAATCTTCTTATTATTTATTATTTCATTATTTATTTATATTTTCATTAGTTTAGTTTTTTTCTAAACTCACGAATCTCTTTATCTCTTCCTCTGCTTTTATTCTAGAGGGGTGAGGGAGGGGCCATCTGCTGTTCTGATTGGTCAATCCGGTCAAAACCATGAGAAGGGTACAGGACATCATGTGCACGCAAACCCAATAGTACCAGTATTTAAGATGTAACAGTACTATGAAACACTAAGCTGTATGAGAAATAAGGTCAAATACCTTAAACTGACGACTCTCAGTTACTGTTTTTCTGTATGTGTGTTGTTTTTTTTCCTTAGCTTTAGATTTCTTATACCCCAGTTTCCCATTTGTGCTATTACTATATATTCTTCTCTCCAGAAGTGATAAAAAAGTAGAGGAATACAAAAAATATATTTATATATATATATATATACACTGCCATTTGAGAAGCACCGGTAACGTGGATGAAAATGCCCTGCCAAGTCACTGTAAAGAAGCAATTGCAAAAGTTGCAGAACATGCTATAAATAAAACATAGGAGTATACAGAAAAAAAACCCTGGTACCACGCACTAGTTGGCATTAGTGAATTCTGTGCACATGTGCAGTCACAAAAGTCAATCAAGACTTTCAGTCTTTTTTTTTTTTTTCTTATTGTTTTAAGGTATTGCTGTCAGTGGTATATTCTTTCATTTTTCTATACATGAAACAAAATGATGGATGGAGTTCCTTTTATGCGGAACTATTCTTTTTCCATACTAGTCATGCGAAGATCAAAATCCTCACTTCCACACTTCTGCTATTGCAGTTAATGGAGCTACTGGCAATGACAGGTGGTAGATAGTCTTTCTGGCTCAGAGTGAAGGACATAGAACTTTTGGTTTTGGTTTGCCAAAACGCTGCTGATCATATCCAAACGCTGCTGTTCAGTTTTGGAAGAACAAGGGTGGCTCCTCTGCCATTCAGCTTTTTCTTTCCAAACTTTTCAGGAAAGACTCTTTTGTCTTCCTCCTTACCTAACGCTTCCATCCGTCTCAATGAGACACTCTAATCTTTGTGAGGGGCTACTCTGTTTTCCATCTCCTGCTACTTTCTTTCCTTTGCTCAGGGATGAGAGCACACAGAAAAGTATTAATAGCACTAATATTACATTACACTTCTTTTCTTGTGGCCTGATCCCAACCATTTTCCCTTATTTCAAGAGAGGGATTCTCATGCTTCAATGGAAGCTGCTGGTTAAGCATTTTCTTGAACAGAAGCTCTGGGCACAGGGGACAAAATAAGTTTGGGGACTACCTGAATGTAACAGCCTTCTCAGTTTTATCCCATACAAAGAGGAATTTTCACAAGGTTAAGCGCAGTAGACTATAATCCATTAAAAAATGCTAAGAAAACCCCTTTTCTTCCTACAAATCCTTGAAATTTGTCATTAAGAGCCATGTAAGTTTTCAAGGTTCTGCTTTCACCCTAGGCTTTATAAACATACAGCCACAGAAAGCCACATTCTTAAAGAGACTGTAAACATCAAGTTATTGATTTAATAAGAAAAGCACGCAAGTGAAGTTACTGAGCCCTTGCATAACGGTGTAGGAGCAGGGCAAGCTCAATGCAATGCATTACTAAGGCCCTTCTGAAGCTCGTTAGGCAAATTCTTGTTTGTGTTAACTGGTGGGATTTCGCAGGGCATTTTCTTCTCTTGGTCTATACCAACATGCAAGATCTGTGGTGGGATTGTACTTCTCTTATGGCATAGTACACAAGAACTACTAACGTCAACATAGGTACTTATGAACAGAAATGGAAATCGGACTTCTGAATGTCAGCTTTTGGGGTGGAACAGATAAGAATGGCTTAGCAATGCACCTACAAGATATCGGATAATCAAATTCATGGATCTTGAAGTAAGTGTGCCAAGGGAGGAGTATTGAAATCACTACGCTGGGCAGGTAAATTGGTCCCCATAAATGGGTATCTGCTCCAGCCACTCTTTTTCACTCCAAATAAAGAATTAGATGCGGGTGGTGGTGGTGGTGTCCTTTTTTTCAAAACCAATTCTCATAAAATGGGGGAGAAAGAAGCACTTCTCTGGGACAAGCACAGAGAAGCCTTTTAAAAGTATAGAGAAGTCAGTTTGGTCACAAAACACTAGGAATAGAAGTTCTGTGGGAGGAGAGAGAGAGGTAAAGTGATTTTGCCTCAGGTTACCAGAACAGAAATATATTTTCTTTTTCATTTCAAGGTTCACCTGTGAAGTCATTTTCAAATAACCAAGGGCAACATATACAAACACAAAAAAAACCTGAGAAAAACAATACCAATTCTTAGATTTCCATTTGTCCAAGAAACAAACAACATTTGCAAAATCACCAAAGCACCAGCCACGGGATGTGTGGCTTTCAGGTTAGTGAAGAATTAGGGGGGGAAAAAAGCAGTATTACTGTTTTGATGGACACCGAATATTTACTATGAAGTTTCATTTCTGATGTTAAAACGTAACAGCAGATGTAGAATGTGATAATATAAAGCCCCCCTCCCAAAAAAAGCATTTTGAATGCTGCTTGTAAGGATTAACAATACAAAAATGATTTTTGTATTAATCTGAAGCACGCCAGGCAGATTACATGCTGTAGCTCCTTTGCAGAGGCTACTCATTTCTCATGAGTTCTGTTTAAGATAATTTCTCCTCATTTTGATCCATTACTGTGTACATCCTGAGTGTATATATAGAGATTGCACAGTCCAAGTCATTTTTCATGTTTAAGTCTTAGCAGACAAAATACATTCCCTCACATTCATTTCTGTCTGTTTCCAAGTATATTGCGCTCAGTTTTTTTTAACTTTACCCCCAGAATCTGTCGCCACTGATGGAAACTGCTCGTAATTGCAGAATGGCCACGCTCACAATCTCGCTTTCTATGATGACCAAACCAGCAAAAGTAATTCTAAATTTAGATGACAAAAAAAAAAAAAAAAACAACAACCCCGTTCCGCACTGCAAAAAGGTACGAATGAGAACTCTGCAAAATGCCAGCCTAAATAAATAAATAACCTTAGTTTGTTAATTTCCCTCTTGGTTAATTAACACCTATAAATGACCTTTAGCATTGACAAGTCCAACTTCATCCAGAAAGCCAAGGTTTAAGAATATCTATCCAAATGGGATTGATTACTGATTACAGCATTGTGAGGAGCACAACTCAATCTGATTTTTTTTTTTTTCTTAAGGCTGGAACCGCATTCCTGAGTAAGCTGATGTGACTGCCAATGAGGTAAAATGCAGAGAGTCATTACACTATAATAATGTTGATGCTACCATTTCTACATTTATGTAAAGCACAGAATATATATCATTTTAGCCTGAAATTAAGTCTTGTCAGAAATAATTTTTCTTTATATTGTTTGGAATTAAAAACATATTGAATTGATCCATTAAGAAAATTCTCTTTTCCCTAGCTTTGTGTTTTTCAGACTGTGTTTGCATCCTTAGGCAATGAAACAATTTTTATAATTGTAATAAAACAACAAAGTGTTGACTTTAAGTTAAGAAAATTGTTGCTTGAATGACTAAATACTTCAACAAACACAATAAATCCTTCGAAGTTTAACATACATATAAACCACAATCTTGAACAGGTACATACATTTCGCAAGTTTGCTTAAACTTATTTCAGTTTTAGTCTTCTGCTCAGTGTTTATAAAGCAGGTCTGCACCTCTGATTTTAGTATTGGTTTAGTCAAAAAAATATCTTTGCCTGAGCAGGAAAACTAAAAATTTACCATTAGAAAATATGAGCTTATGGTACAAAGTCCAGCAGTAATGTTAGACTCCAGCAAGAAATAAAACTGAAGCATCCCTCTGTATTTCAATGAAGAGAGGAATGGTAAGAATCAAGCCCATGCATTTCTTACTTATTTCTGGACAAAGAAGTCTCATTTTGCCAACTGAGAAGCAGATCTCAGTGTTTGCTTTCTGCCAGTACCAGGAGACATCACCGAGCTACATTCCCAATGAGAGCACATCAACACGTTCTACAAGAAAATCTCCAGAATGTTATTTTTATTTGTTTTCAAAGGGGCAGAGACAGCCTGCCATTTAAAACCAGTTCCAGATAGTATTTGGAACAATTCTTCTCTAAAGCAGAAGAGGGGGCAGACTTATTTCCTCTTGAGTTTGCAGCAATATCACAACTGATGAATTTCATTTCAATTTTGTTTCAGCAACAGTCAGGTGCAGATTTTTTAATTTTTTTTTTTAAATGTTTGAATCTTTAGAAAACATATTACAGTTGAGAGATTAATCTCAAGGATGATTTTAGACTCCCTTTACCCCCCCTTTTGGCACCATAATGCTACATACCCTATCCTACATGTAATTATTATTGGCGAGGTTGAGAAAACACAGGAGGGGGAACTGACTACTGCTTGTCTACCTGCTGCCAGGCTAATTAGCATGGAATAACACCAACAGGCACTAAGTACCTGATCTTCCAGAAGTATGCAAACCACCGTGTGCTGGTTTTGCCTGCGATACCATTAATTTTCCTTAGTTACCACTGAACAGTGCTTATACAGAGTCAAGACCTCTCCTGCTTCTCACCCCACCCCACCAGTAAGTAGGCTGGAAGTCCATGAGAAGCTGGGAGGGTTTGCTCCCACAATGGGGTGTCAGGGGCCAAGGCTGTCAGGCTCCTTCCACATCACAGGCTGAGAGTTGGGGAGGTTCAGCCTGGAGAAGAGAAGGCTCCAGGGAGACCTCAGAGCCCTTTCCAGTCCCTAAAGGGGCTCCAGGAAAGCTTGGGGGGGACTCTTGATGAGGGAGGGGAGCCATAGGAGAAGGAAGGGTTTGACACTGAAAGAGGGAAGGATTGAGCTCAGATATCAGGAGGAAATCTTTCACTCTGAGGGCGGTGAGACCCTGGCCCAGGCTGCCCAGAGAAGCTGTGGATGCCCCATCCCTGAAGGGGTTCAAGGCCAGGTTGTCTGGGGCTTTGAGCAACCTGGTCTGGTGGGAGGTGTCCCTGCCCAGGGCAGGGAGGGGCTCTTCATGGGCTTTAAGATCCCTCCCATCCAAAACCATTTTGCAATTCTCTGAGTCTATGACACTCCTTGGGTGCTCTGGGATGGCTCTACCCAGCACATCAAACCCTCCTGAGCCTTGCTCTTCTATTTCTAGTCTTGCCCTTCTATTTCTAACCTAGCAAGGCCAGCTGACCCCAACTGACCAAAGGTATATTTCATACCATATGACATCATGCTCAACATATAAACCTGGGAGAAAAAAAGAAGGAAAAGGCAGGGGTACACATTCAAAGTTATGACATTTCTCTTCCTAGATAACCATTACGTGTGATGGAGCCCTGCTTTCCTGGAGATGGCTGAACACCTGGCCTGCCGATGGGAAGCAGTGAATTAATCCCTTGCTTGTGCACGTAGTTTTTCCCTCTACCTATGAAACTCTCCCAGTCTCAACCCATGAGTTTTATCACTTCTGCTCTTCTGTTTCTCTCCCCCATCCCACTGCAGGGAAGTGAGGAGCTGCATGGTGTTTAGCTGCCTGCCAGGTTAAACCAAAATACCACGGTAGAAGATACAGAGACAGTAAGAGATTAACTCCAGAGAAACGTAAAGTTAAAAGCTATATGTTAAAAATATTGACAATCTTTTTTTTTGTCTGTCATAGCCTTAAATGTATGTCTGGTTTTAGTTCCCAAGTCCATCCTTACTGGTCACGTTACTTATTGGCAACTGTTTTAAAACAAGGATGCTCAGTCCATAGAGTCAAAAACTCCACATCAATACTACTGTTCAGTAACTGACTCACTTTGAAGTAACAAGACTCGTTTTTTAAGTTGATTTGGAATACAGTTGACAGAGATAATAGTCTAAAAATAGTCGGAAAGGAGTCTCTGGAGAAAGTCTTCATCTGCTCAGTATAAGATTAACTTTAAGATTTTTGAAATATTCTATAGAGCAACTACCAAGGCAGAGACATTTAAAGCAGGCAATTTGACATTGTATTAAGCCTCATTATTCATGTTTAGTAGATTCCTATCAGCTAATTATGACACAAAGAACTAAGCACCTCCAAGGAGGAAATGAATATACATATTCAGAATGCTGAGTATTGCAATACGTCAATGACTCCTTGAAAGGGGTCTGAACAACAAATGAGTACAGTTTAGTTATAAAAGCATCACCTGTTTTATCAGTGGCAGATAAAATGCTATTTAAAAGCATCATTTCTAATTAGAATAGAATAGACTATTTCATTTGGAATGGTCCTGCAACCATCATCTATCCCAACTGCCTGATCAATTCAGGGCTGACCAAATGTTAAAGCATGTTATTAGGACGGGTATCCAAATGCCTCTTGAACGCTGACAGGCACAGGACACCAACCACCTCTCTAGGAAGCCTGTTCCAGGGTTTGACCACTGGAAATGCAAAGAAACGTTCCCTAATGCCCAGCCCAAACCTCCCCTGAAGTGTTCCTTAGCTAATTATTTTAGGTAGTGTTCATATAGTGGTAGTAGCTTTGGCTCTGTTTGTATACGTACATACACGTGAAATATATACACACAGCATTTTGCTTCTTAGTACTTAATGAGAATTATAAGTTTATCTATGTTCCTACTGCACATGGAAACACAACATTTGATTGTTAGCAGCTGTAACAGTAAAATATTATGCAAGCAAAGGTGGTACATATACTGTCACAACAGTAAAAACCACGTTGAAGGTTGCCAACACGCTGCTGGATTTTTTTTTTGGTAGGTTCATCTGCCACATAATCTTTCGCTAACGAAAGTTTGGAGCAACTATTTTAAAATTAATAGTAATTTTGAAAACATTTTATACATTTGAAATTTTATACACAAATCCTTGTAGCCTTTATCATCATTCTCCCTTTGAAGCCTTCATGCAGAAAAGATTTGGGCAAATATTTAACTAAAAAATCTAATCCATCTCCAGAATGTTTTCAATTTGGGTATGGTAAAGCATGTTACATTTATGCATACCACCCTATCAATTTACTATACTAAATAATTTCAATTTAAACACCTGTGAGAATTATTTATTAGTCAGAAGTTGTTCAGAATTCTGAGAGAAAGATTCTCTTACTAAAGGGCTCATCTTTGTGTCAGGTGGAACAGAAAATAATTATGCACCATAAATATTCCGGTTCCATTTCACTCTATTCTTTTTAAAAAGCATGTTATAAAGATTAAAATAATAAAAGGCCGTCTTAATCCACATAATGGTACATATCACCTGTCTCTATCAATGAGACATTTAAAAGCATCTCTTTATTAGAAACAAAAATCAATACACCCAGGGGACTGCAATAACTGCTTCAAGCCATTTGTATTATCATTTCATTCTTGATGTTCCTCCTCAGAGCAACTGATTATGAGTGGCGTGAAAATGGCAACCTGTCACAACTGATTTTTTTTCTAAACCTCTTGCCAGAATTTTTTCCTTTCTTAATACAATTAAGTATCCTCTAACTAAACACCGGTATAGGTTGTAAGGCACCGACTGCAACTGAAGTTTCATTCCTTTATAATCGAGGGCCCGCCCCAGCTGACATTAGAAGCCTCACTGATGAAATGAAGAGCTATTTGCTTTGTTTTGAGCTGAAGGAACCTTGTACAGTGGAAAGCACTCAAACTCCTCGTATCTTTTCAACAGACACATCTCTCGACAACATTTCCATCACTTACAAAAAAAACCCCAGAGCATTCTGGATATTTGACTGGAACCTCAGTTATCTTGCTCCACTTCTTCTGGGAGGCAAAATAAATTCTAGTAGTCGACATTCCGTAAAACTACTGCGTAGCTTTGACCAAATAATTAACAGCAAAATAATCTGAGACAAGTGGGAGTTAACATTAGCTGTGAGACAGAAGTATAAAAGTCTGAAGATACCCATTTATACTTTGAAATATTTCCATTAGTACTTGTAACACTCCTAGCTAGAGGAGAATACTTTCACTTCTGAAATGAGACTGAGGCAGAATCCACTCTTCATACCAAAGTTTGAGTCAGGTCAGCACATGCGAAATACATCAGAGTTGGAGCTTATGGATTTTTGGTACACATATTTTTCAGTTTTACGAAAACAGAAGTAGGAAATCCCACAGTAAACCTATTTTTACCTTATTTTTTGGATTGGATGTGTTCATTACACTTCGAGTTTCTTTGCCCGTGTAAATGACGACACCAATTACAGTTCCTGAAAAACAAGCAAACACAAAGTAAAACAGAGGCGTCGAGTAGCTAAGAGACATTTGTCTGAATTAAAACTTGGAGTAATTTACAGTCCCTCTAACAAGTCAGTTGTATGACTGCATCCTCAGTTGTATGACTGCATCCTCAGTTGTATGAAAGCATCCTCAGCATGTTTGCCAACGCCACCCAGCCGGGTGGCACAGTTGACGCGCTGGAGGGAAGGGGGGTTCCATCCAGAGGGACCTGGGCAGCCTCGAGAGGTGGGCCCATTGCAAACCTCATCAAGTTCAACGAGGTCAAGTGCAAAGTCCTGCACTTGGGCCACAGCCATCGCAGGCACAAATGCAGGTTGGGCGGAGGATGGCTGGAGAGCAGCCCTGAGGCTTGGGGCTNTGGAGAGCAGCCCCGAGGAGAAGGGCTTGGGGGCGTTGGTTAATGAGAAGCTCAACATGAGCCAGGAGCATGCAGCCCAGAAAGCCAAACGCATCCTGGGCTGCGTGAACAGAAGTGGGCAGCAGACCAAGGGAGGTAACTCTGCCCCTCTACTCCTCTCTGGTGAGACCCCACCTGGAGTACTGCAGCTCTGGAACCCTGAACATCATCAGAAGGACGTGGACCTGCTGGAACAGGTCCAGTGAAAGGCCACAAAGATTATCAGAGGGCTGAAGAACCTCTCTTATGAAGACAGGCTGAGAGAGTTCAGGCTGTTCAGCTTGGAGAAGAGAAGGCTCAAGGGAAAGCCTTCCAAGGGGGCCTAACAGGAGAGATAGGTAAGGACTTTTGTCAGGGAGTAGAACGATAGGACAAGGGGTAATGGTTTTATATTGAAATAGGGGAGATTTAGATGAGATACCAGGAAGAAGTTCTTTGCTGTGAGGGTGGTGAGGCACTGGAACAGGTTGCCCAGAGAAGCTGTGGATGCCCCATCCCTGGAAGTGTTCAAGGTCAGGCTGGATGGGGCTTGGAGCAACCTGGTCTGGTGGGAGGTGTCCCTGTCCATGGCAGGGGGTGGGAACTGGGTGATCTTTTAAGTGTCCCTCCGAGCCAAACTATTCTATGATTCTATGAAAAGCCCAAACACTTATGCAACGCATGTAGTGTTATGAATGAACTCAGTACAAGCGATCGTTATAACTTGTTTCCTTAACATCCATAGAAATAACAATGTGCTTTCCTCCTTATTAATGGAAACAATACTTTCAATGTAACTGGTTAAAAACTTATACTTCATCTTAAAATTGTCTCAAACTGTTTTCAGAATTTAACACACGACACATAAATCACTTCCCTTCACAAGGAATACAGTAAGTACAATGGTGCTGAATGCATCATACAAAAACTGCTGCCTCACTCTGTCATCTAATATCATGTAAAATCTAGTTCACTCAATTAATTACTTTGATAGAATCACCCACAAAAATCTTTTCCTGTTCATTAACTTTTAAAAGGATTCTCCAGTTCCAATTACCTTTTGGTCAGTATTTACTGTACAGGAAAACCTGGCTTCTGCCATCACTACACTAATTTTTATATTAAATTAGAAGTTAGGGGTTTATTAATATGTCACTGCCACACTTTGTAGCACAAAACAAACCCCTTATGAGTTTTTCAAGTTACCTGAAATAGCTTTATGACTATGAAGCCACAATAATGTGGTATTTTTGTTGTCTGTATGCTATAAAGAAATAATTAACATAACTTGTCAGAAACACCCTGCTCAGAAAACTTTAACAACTGTAGAAGTGTTACACGTTTGCCTGACATTAAGTAGCTTAATTTGTCTTTAGCAACCAGGACCATGTGCAAGATCTCGTTATTCTTGCAGTGTAAGAGGTCATTAAAAAAAATGAAGAAACCACAAAGAAAATAATATAGCAGTTCAAGATTTTGGCATTAAAGGAACTGTCATTTCCTCAAAAATGAGAATGCAGGTGAAAACTTTGAATCTACACACAAAACATCAGTGATTATACGTTACATCTTCTGGACAATTAAAAATTAGGTTTTCTACTCTTTTTCTCTATAGACTAAAGCTTTTTCTTAAGACTTTACTTAACATAACACTTTCCCCAAAGCTAATTTGCCTCTGCTGATAGTTCCACGTGCAAATCTGCACATTAGTCTACAGGAAAATTCACCCCACAATTCATCCTTTGTGAAAGAATAGTTTTGATCCATAGTTCCTGAACCCTTTCTACTGGTCTCCAACTGATGCCCACATCTCTTTGAGGCACTTTATTTGGGAGTGATCCTCTGAGCTGACCTCTCTCCAATGGTCAGAATGCACTGGACGACGTCCCGTAGGGAACCCCCTCCTGCACACCCCAGCAATTTTCTAAGGTTCAGTAAAAGCTCGGGAGGACCTTCCCATTCCAGATGCCACCTTTCCAGCAAGTTTCACCTGGTGAGGCTGCTGCAGCTCATGAAAACAAGTTGTCCCTACTTGTCTCACGTTTTGCTCCTTTAAAAGGTTAAAGTTGGATAGACTTTACTGAATTTTTATCGCAGTTTTCGTTAAATCTGACTGAGATGCTGCTTTTACGGAGGTGGTGTTCTTTGATTTTAAATGCTGGGGTTGTTAAGTTTCTAGCACAATATCATTAGTAAACCTAGAGTTCCTGAATCCTAAACTTTAGACCTGAATCCCATCAGTGTGGGTAACTCCAAGCCTAATTTGTGGTCCCACAGAGGATGCACCAGTGACAGCTCAGGTGCTCTGGAGGGGTTGTGTTTTTTTTTTTTTACCCGCTGTTCTCTCTCATTTTCATCAATAATCTCATCTCATCCCAGGGAGGTTGTGGATGCCCCATCCCTGGATGTATTTAAGGCCAGGCTTGATAGGTGTCCCTGCCCATGGCAGGGGGGTTGGAACACGATGATCTTCAAGGTCCTTTCCAACTCTAACCGTTCTATAATTCTGTGATCAAACGTAATTTAGCATCAGCTGTGAAGGAAGATGCATGTTTGCACTGAACTCCACCCTGGTCCACAGTAGATAAAAACTGAATCCGATTTGGGATTCCCTGGAAGCATAACTGTACTACAAGCCTGGGCTTATTAAAAGCAATGAGTCACGTATATTTATGTATGGGCCTCTATGCTAATTGGCTTTCACATAAA
The DNA here is from genome assembly GCA_013398155.1 of Pedionomus torquatus. Lineage (NCBI taxonomy): Eukaryota > Metazoa > Chordata > Aves > Charadriiformes > Pedionomidae > Pedionomus > Pedionomus torquatus. The sequence continues at coordinate 2,210 of VZRU01016592.1, read as the reverse complement.
CTGGGAAATCACCGATTGGTACAGGTAGAGTGGCTAAATGAAGGAGAGGGAAGTTACAGGAGATACCACCAGAATAAACACGTGGACCTGGAACAGAGGAGGGAAAAAAAAAAAAAGAGGACGTGCAGAATTGAAGCACACAAATAGCCAGGCATACTCTGAATCTGGTGTGTGATCATATTAGTATTTGGGAGATACCAAAATTATGGAAACCATCTCAAGAGAGTGCTCAAATCAATTAAAATTGTGCGTAGGGCCTGGCACAAAAACCGTGCTTTTCACAGCTGTGCGGTTATACGAGTTGTTCTGGTGTTATCTGAAGTGACTTTGCAAGACTGACACCTGCCAAAACAATCACAAAATTCCATCAATACAAATCTCCTTTTAATAGGTATCTCAGCAGGTCTCTCAGAAAACCCCTTTATCCTGTTTAGAGTTCAAACCACACTGATCATTACAGTAAATGGAGAGCAAAAAGTTAAAGTCCATACCATAGTGTAACTTTTGAGGCTTTTTAAAATTTAACTGCTGACTGTCACCTCTCCCTTTTGGAAAGAAAACCCACCAAAGCTTTCATTAAACACAAACACCACAGTAAGTGATGTCACAAACATAAATTATCTGAAAGGTAAGTAACTTAGAGATAACTTACAAGTTTTTCAAAATACTTAGTGNCATATATATAGTAATATATATATTATATATAATATGTATTATATATACTATATTTTATATATATATGTATATAATATTATATATTTAATTATATATTTAAAGTTGCATCTTCATTGACAGCAGTTTTTCGAGTTTTCACTAACCAAAACCTCCTTTCCTTCAGGTACTATTACTAATTCAACAGCAGTAACACAGATATAAAGAAGGGCACACATACGTTTTGTTAGTACATTTTTGAAACTCACCGGGACAGTGCCACGGAAAAAGTCAGAATATTTTTTTCTTATCTCACTATTAAAGAATAACAAAGAGATGGCCATATGCTTTGGACTTGAGAGGAGGGCTTCTGATTTCCACCACTGCCAAAAGCTTCTAAGGTGATCCTGGCAAATTAGTCTTTGTACTTTCTGTGATTCACATACACATCGTACACGCTGTCACCAGATCTCTGTGAGGGCTTCACAGTAAGGGGGACAAAGCATTTCAGATTTGTTAGCAGCAGGAATATCTCCATTTAACTATCAAAAGTATCAATTCTGAGACTAGAACATCTGGATATATAATATCTATCAGGTGTGACAAAATATTGGTTTTGGCTTTTTTTTGTTATTTTCCATTTATCTTGCTGGTATTCCAAGGCGTAAGGAGGTGTACCAACACCAAGAAAAGCAAACACCTTCCAGATAAGCAAATTGGAGAAAACTCACTCTTCTGAACTTTATGTGTTGATATAAAAAGGCTGTGGAATAGTTTATTCTTGAGTTGTTGGACACTACATGGTTCTGTTGAACCAATACTTTGGTTCCTGAAATTCAAAAAAAAAAGAAAAATATAGTCTGAAACTATAGCCAATATTTCCTTATATTTTCTTACTTTCACTTATACTGGTCTACCAATGGGGACTTTTTTGTTTCTAGAGAATCCATTATTGTAGTATCCTGCTATTTTCATGAGCTTTGGCAATGTGCATTCACCACGTAGTTGATAAGATTCCTTGAAACCTTTATACGCTTACATTTACTGTCACTGATCTGCAAGATGATTGATTTGTGGTCTCTCTCCTCTAGAACTGTCAGGACATCAGCAACCAGAGCTCAAATTTTCTGAGGTATTCCCCACAAAATTCCCCAAACGCTTTTCCTAGCCTGACCTTGACCCTCTCTATCACCTTGAAGAATAGCAACGGCATGAGTCTTGAAGATAGCGGGCTCTCCTAGCTGATGCAGTGTGTTTTATGCAATATGTCAAAGGGAGTGTCAGGAAATCCAGCGTGTATTTGTCACTGGAAGGAGGAAAATGGAAAGAACCTCCTCATCCAACAATTGTCCTGTATGTATGTCCTACGCAAAAGTATTCTTCAAAATTAAATAAAGCTTTGTATCTGCTATACAGCTGCATATTCCTTCCCTAGGTGTCAGTGATGTAGCTCTCTGCCTCCACCCCTGAGACTGACAGCATCGGTCAATCAAGTCAATCAGTCCATCATCAGTCATGATGATAGTACGGGTTGACCTAGAATGCCTTGGAACAACCTC
>VZRU01016589.1:75028-121671 GCA_013398155.1 Pedionomus torquatus | reverse complement strand
GGGCTACAAAGGAAATGGAAGAAGGGACAGGTATCCTGGGAGTAGTATGGGGATGTTGCTCAGCTGTGTAGGGACGAAGTCAGAAAGGCCAAGGCACAGCTAGAACTCAATTTGGCATGGACTGCNAGGCACAGCTAGAACTCAATTTGGCATGGACTGCAAAGAAAAACAAGAAAGGCTTCTACAGGTACGTTAACCAGAAAAGGAAGGCTAAAGAAAATGTACCCCTTTGATAACTGACAGTGGGGAACTTGTATCAATGGATGAGGAGAAGGCAGAAGTTCTCAACAACTTTTTTGCTTCAGTCTTTACTGGCAACCCCTTTCCTCCTAGCTCTCGTGTTGATGGCCCACAAGTCAGAGACCAAGATTACGAAGTCCCTCCCACTGTAAGTGAAGACAAGGTGTATGATCAACTGAGGAATCTGAAGATACCTAAGTCCATGGGACCTGATAAAACACATCCCAGAGTCCTGAAGGAACTGGCTGATGTAATTGCCAAGCTACTTTCTATGATATTTGAAAAATCATGGCAGTCAGGTGAAGTTCCTGCAGACTAGAAGAAAGGAAACATCACACCCATTTTTAAAAAGGGTAGAAAGGAGGACCTTGGGAACTACTGACTTCTCAGCCTCACCTCCGTGCCTGGGAAGATCATGGAACAGATCCTTCTAGATGCCATACTTGGGCACACATGGAGATGTTTCAGGACAGCCAACATGCCTTTACTAGGGGCAGGTCCTGCCTGACTAACCTAGTGTCCTTCTAGGATAGAGTGACTATGTTGGTAGATAAGGGATGACCTGTGGATGTGATCTATCTGGACTTCTGTAGGGCCTTTGACACGGTCCCCCACAACATCCTGCTTGAACAAATTGGAGGGATACGGATTTGATGGGTGGATAGGATGTTCAGTGGATAAGGAACTGGCTGGATGGTCACATCCAGAGGGTGGTGCTCAATGGCATGTCTCAATGGTCCATGCTGGGACTGGTACTGTTTAACATTTTTAGCAATGATATAGGCAGAGGGATCAAATGCACCATCAGCAAGTTTGCAGGTGACACCAAGCTGTGTGGTGTTGTTGATATACCAGAGGGATGGGACAACATCCAGGGGGAACTGGATAGGCAGTCCCAGATGAACCTCATGAGGTTCAACAAGAGCAAGTCCAGGGACCAGAACAATCCTTGCCATCAATATAGGCTAGGGGATGAGGTATTAAAAGTCACANGGGCCACAAAAATGATCAGGGGGTTGGAGCACCTCTGCTTACAAGGACAGGCTGAAGGAGCTGGGGCTGTTCAGCCTGGAGAAGAGGAGGCTCCAAGGAGATCTAATAACAGCCTTCCAGTACCTGAAGGGGGCCTACAGGAATGCTGGGGAGAGTCTGTTCACAAAGGCCCGCAGTGACAGGATGAGGGGCAATGGCTTTAAGTTGGAGAAGAGCAGATTTAGGTTAGGTATTAGGAAAAATTTCTTTACTCTGAGGGTGTTGGAACACTGGAACAGGTTGCCCAGGGAGGTGGTTGAGGCCCCTTCCCTGGAGATATTCAAGGTGAGGCTGGATGAGGCCCTGGGCAACCTGGTCTAGTTGGGGTGTCCCTGTGACTGTGGGGAGGTGGGACTAGATGACCTTTGGACCATTTCAGTCTATACGAATCAATGAGTCTATGAATAAAATACCTACAAACACAGTATATAACATGTTTTTGAATACTTGACTTATTGAACACTTCCACGTGGCTTTAATTTATGTGGAATTGTTCTCTCTTACTAGACCCCGTTCACTTTTTTTTTTTTTTCCTTTAACTTGATTTAAATAGAACAAACATCTTAAGTACCTTAACAAGTGCAGCTGACCTTTTTGTGGAATTCTCCAGAAAGGATTGTCCGCGGCTGATGTGCTGAAGGTGGGCTCAGGTCTGGTTTGTGGAACAACTAGGGAAGAAGAATCCTCAGAAGAGTTTGTCCAAGTATAGTGTAAAAGTTAGACATTCTGGGAGGGGAAAGGGGGAGCGGGGCAGGGGAGGGGCGGTGTCAGGCAAAGAAGTGTTTGTGGTGCATGTAGTTCCCCAGCAGTTCCACTGTGCTAGACTATTCGTGTTGAAAGGTCCTGCAGCTATCTTTAGAGGCAAGAGGAGGGCCAGCAGGATGCGTAGTCTGGAAATAAACAACATAAATGTGTTTGGAGGTTGCTTTCTTTCTGTTAATATGAAAAATATAAATCTACATAGATAAAATTAATACATGATCTTGTTCTGTCCTTTTGTTTCTTTTTTTTTTTAATATTTTTTTTCCTTTTTTTTTTGGATTCTGGTCTTAGAGGGAGAGGGGGAAAGCAAGTTATCTTTTGTTAATTTTTTACTGCTGTTGCTGTTTTTCTTTATCTGTAAAATTACTTCTGTTTTTTCAGGTCGCATTTCTTTATTAGGAAAAAAATATAAAACTTTGTGGCTGGTCTCAAAAGGAATTGCTTGTGCCATTTCTGAGACAGAGAGAATTCCTATTTAATTTTTCAAAAACAGATTAATTTCTATTGCAGCTATTCTTTGAGATAATTAGTCATGTTGTATTATTTTAATAGCTTCTAGTATATATCATTGCTCAGCTCTAGCTTCTGAAAGTACTAGCTCTTGGTCTGATGACAGTCTGTGATTTAGAGCACAGTCTTAGTCATTTCAAGGTGTATGTTCATTTCCTTTGACAAACACCAAAGTAGCTCTAATATAAAAATGAAGCTGAGGAGTCATTATGATCTTGGGTTTGGATTTTGTTCCCTCTTTGTCGCTTAGTAGTTTGAGAGTAACAGATGTTTTCAATATACAATGTGAGATTTTAAATAGGAAAAATAAGTATATTCACAATCACTGTGATATAAAACATGTCTAGTGCTGCTTTAAAATTTCCTATATCAGAGAGTAAGAGACATGTAGGTACGTTGTGTCTGTTTTAAAATACTTACCTTGCAGATTAGGATAATTTACAGGAGCCATATGCTTTTGTTTCCTGAGGGGTAACAATTTCTGGTAACAATTCTTGTAAGTTGGAAGTTGGAGCTTCCTTGCAACCTTGGTGTAGATATGACTTCATCCACCAAATCCCAAATGGGTAGAAGGAAAAGGACACTTTAATCTGCCATTGAAACTCAAATACTTCTCTTCATGGGGAAAATCTATGGAATACAGAGTTTGGTTGGTTTGTTTGTTTTTTTAAAAGGCACCCTCCAAATATATCCTCTGCATGAGAAGGAAGCAGTACAGTCCCTTGTTCTAAATTGTAAAATTGAGAACTTGAAGTCAAGGGTCTTCTTTGCAATGTGATGGCTTTGCAGTGCATTCTTCCTCTCCTGGGCTGTTAGCAGCAGGTAGGGGTAAGTGTCAAGGCTCACCCCTTAAGAACTATAATTTGTGTCTTCAAAACAGTGTCCTATTGTGGCTGTAAATTTTGTGACTGGTGTGTGAAGCCTTCATGCAAAGGAAGTCTGTAGAAAGTTTGCCATTGACTACAAGAGTCATTGGATCAGGCCCTGAGCATTTAACTCTGTAACAGTCACGGAAAATAAACCCTGCACTTTAAGGAGCAAACTCCAGAGTCTCCTAAAAGGAGCTTAAACAGCTCAGAGAGGAGCAGTATAATAATGCCAGCTTTCATATAGGAGGTTCTCACTAGTTTTACATCCTGGGGATACAGCTGAGACTCCCAAATCACTGGTCAACGGTGTAATGATACATGGCAAATGACCTAGGTAATGGCAGTTGGATAAATCACCTCCAGCCACTGCTGCTTAGCCAGGGGAGGGCTGTGCTGTGTATTAACTGGACCCAATTCACCAGGGACAGAATCAAAGGAAAAAAAGTGGAGTTGAGAATTTTTTTTTAACCTAATATGATGATTAGTGGTCATTAGTAAAGATGATTTATTTTTCCTTATGGAAAGACTAGTGAGTGACTTCAGAAAAGCATATATGAATGTTTAGCTTTTAACAGAAATTGCTGGAAGGAATTGGAGACTTCACAGTGGTGCTGTTCACCTCTAAGACAGAATTTCTGTTTGTGTTCTTCAAAGAAGGCAAAACAACATAATGGAAAAATTTCAGGAAGTGCTTGATAACATCCAGGGCTGCAAACCAGTTGTGGTGACTTGGCGTGATTGTTTTCATGAGGAAGGGACATAAACAGTAACTACTCCCAAACTTCCGGAGTGTGAATGCAACACTTCAGGGCACGCTTTAGTGGCCAAGACTGTTGGGTTGGGTGATTTGTGTTGTAGGGTTGTTTCCGATTTTTGTTGGTTGGTTGGTTGTTTTTTTTGTTTGGTGGCTTTTTTTTTTTTTTTTTTTTTTTTTTTGGTGTGTGTGTGTGTGTATGGTTGGATGCAATTTCAGACATCCCTTCCAACCATGAATATTCTGGGATTCTTTGTTTTGCTGGGGGTGAAATGAAGTTGGAAGGTCAAGGTGCTGTCAACTTGGTAGGAACTGAAAGTGCTGAACATGTTGTAGTACCCTGGCAAAGGAAAGTGCTGTGACTTGTCTTAGCCAGAGCAAAATTATTTTCAGAACTGAACCAGAAAGCTGGTTAAAGTCACAAAGAAGTGTTCAGAAATGTAGGGCTTCTAAATTACATTGATGCTCACAGTTAGCTGGGGCAAAAGTGAATCTAATTTATTTTGATGCCTCTTCACAGAGTCAAGGAATTGTCAGAGTTGGAAGGGACCTCTAGAGATCATCCCATCCAACTCCCCTGCTAAAGCAGGATTGCCCAGAGCACATCACTCAGGACTGCATCCAGGCAGGGCCCAAAGGTCTCCAGAGAAGGGGACTCCACACCCTCCCTGGGCAGCCTCTGCCAGGGTTCTGCCACCCTCACCCCAAAGAAGTTCCTCCTCATATTCAAATGGAACGTCTCTTGTTCCAGCTTGTGCCCATTTCCCCTCATCCTGTCACTGTGAACCACTGGCAAGAGTCCAACTCCATCCTCCTTCAACCCACCCATCAGATCCTTGTGAGCATGAAAAAGGTGTCTCCTCAGCCTTCTCATCTCCAGGCTCAAGAGTTCCAGCTCTCTCAGCCTTTCCTCCTCAGGGAGATGCTCCAATCCCTCCAGCATCTTTGTTGCCCTACCTCTTGTTGCTACTTGTAATAATAATTTGAATTGTCTTAGAACATGTTAAGATATTTTTCTGACACTCATGAATCCTGTGCTAGCAAACCGAGTGGTTAAAGGAAGGTGTTAATGAGTGGTAAGTGCACTGATGAGCATTAAACAACTTGTGTTAAGCAGTGATGTACAAGCTCACAGTGGTATTTTTGGAACTTCCTTTGCAGAGCATTACTGAGTGCTGGAATTATCACCTCTTTATGAAGATACAGACAGGGAGGCATGACTTGCCCACCTCTGTTTCAGAGTTCAAATTCAACTGCACCATTTTCAATCCAAGCACGTGGAGGAAAACCTAGAGAATCCTGTCTTGTTTTACTGCTTGTATTGCTGTCGTTATTCTGTTGTGACTTCAGTGCATGTGAATGTATCTGTGCAAGATTTCAGATAATTCAAATTGCATCATTAAGGTGATGACTCACAAAGTCACTTATGTGTAGGGTGCTATCTGACATTTGCAATGATTGTTAACGTACAGAGCCCTCTGTCTATGAAGCAATATTTGTATTTTCTCAAATGAGCTTTTTTTTCATAGTGTGACCTTCCCAGCTCTGGCTTTCCTGTAATGTTTCTGACAAAATGATCCAAGACACTTGCTCTTTTAGTGCTGTGAGCCGTGCTCCTGACTAATGTTTTTTTTCCTGGGTAACCTGGATACAGTGTGGTAAGAGAGAAGCAGATATGATTCATCATCTACTATAAAGTGCAGCCAAATGATACATGAACTCTAAAAGCAAGGAGAGGTTGAAAGACAGAAGATGGCACTGAAGCACTCATGGAGGATTCATGGAGGAACCTGATGTTCTGATGTTTGATCAGAAGAGCCTTTACCCCTTCAGTAGCTTTATATAGAAGAGTAGTTCCTTTGAATGTTAATCCTCAAATATTTTCAATGTGTAGATTATAGACAGACTAAGGTATTTGGGAATTCTGTTCAACTCTTCCTATTGTGTCAGTGAATCCCATAGTCCAGTTATATTAATGACATAAGATGAAGTCTTATGGAGAGTAAGTCTTGTGGGTAGAGGCCAAGGGAGCTCGGGGTGTTCAGACTAGAGAAGAGGAGACTGAGGGGAGACCTTCTCGATCTCTACAACTCCCTGCAAGGAGGGTGTAGCCAGGGAGGGGGTCAGTCTCTTCTCCCAAGTCACAGGCTATGGGACAAGAGGAAATGGTCTCCAGTTGCACCAGGGGAGGTTCAGGTTGGGCATCAGGACACATGTTTCCACGGAAAGGGTTCTGAAGCCTTGGACTAGGCTGCCCAGGGCAGTGTTTGAGGCCCCATCCCTGGAGGGATTTAAAAGCCAGGGTTACATAATGCTTAGAGACATGGTTTAGTGATGGTTTTTATCAGTTAGGTTGATGGACTAGATGATCTGAAAGGTCCTTCCCAACCCAGACAGTTCTATGAAGTGAGCATCAATGTTCGTAGTAATGAATTTCTACTTGCTGCTAAAATACTGTCCAAATACTGCAGAGAGTTAGGAGGAAAGTTTTTAAAGAGGCAGCTAGAAAATGAACAGTAATAGTAGCAGTTGAATCTTGTTTCTGTCTTAGCTGACATTTGAAGAGGTTTTGAGTGCTTCAGCCTACTTTATTTTTTTCTGGGATTTCAGCTTGTTCTTAACAATCAGAGCTGGGTTGAAAGTGTATTCTTTAAGCATCTGTAGTTTCTGTACTGGAAAATAGATTAGGTGGAGAAGCTGGTGTTTTTTCTTCTGAAGAAGAATTCTTTGTGTCTGGATAAGACTCATTGGTTTCTTCATTTCACGGACTTTTTGTAGCCAAACTAATTGTCTATGAAGGTGATCTGTCTCTCTCCCAAGGAATACACAGGAATGCTTTTTCTTTCCCTAGGGATTCTCATGGCCCTATTTCTAGTTTCAACCAGCTCTCCTTCATCTGAGAATGATTCTTTTTCCTCCTTCCCCTTGAGAAGATGCTCTCTGCAAAAAAGCACCAGAAATCTCATTACTTCCTGGATCATGCTTCTGACCTCACTTTTAGTCAGATCAAAGTGGTGGGATCAAAGGCCCTCCCAACATAATTTATTTTTTTTTCCTTAGATTATTTTCTTGTTAGTGTCCAAGCAAACTAACCACCCAAATATTTATATATATATATATATATATNTCAGGAGCTCAAAGGTCTGTTTCTTCTTTTTGCCTTACTATAGGTTATGCCAGAAAAAAGATAGTGACTCTCTAAAACTGAGAGGGCAGTCAAATGTTTCAGTTTGCCAAAGACATCTATTTGGGTTTTTCATTTGGAGTTTTACACCATTCTTAAGTGCGTAGTGACTGAGCCCAGAACAAAACTAAAGTTCGTATTTTCATTATGCTATAAATTGCTAATCAAAAAAGGTTGAGGCTACATTCCCAACAAGAAGTGGATCAACTACCAGTTGTCGTACTAGGCTGTGTCTGCCAAAGTTTGCAACAGGAACCAAATGTTAGTTGTTTTTTAACTTTAATTTTCCAAGATGCCTCATCAACCCCAATTTAAGTCTTTCCTTGTATGTAACTTAAAATAAGTATGTTCTTTCAGAGAATCTCTTGAGTTCATTTTACAGGTTCCATTTTCCTTTAGTTAATGAAGATATACTTTCTACTGTCATAAAGATATTTTCCTGTAAACAGAGAAAATAAATGGAGCTTTCATGGAGTCTGGATGGTCTAACCAGAAGAGTGCTTGTGAAAAATTCAGGAGGGATTACAATTCCTGATGTAAGCATGAAATTATTGATAGCCTTCCTTCAAGAACCTTCAATATTTTTGGGAGGGGTGGAAATAGAAGGTTCTTGTTGTAAATATATACTGTATGTCATGTTGTACTTTGGGTTCTTAAATTGAAAGTTTCCCCTTAAAAAGGATGTTTACAGCAATTTTATTTGGCTGCTTTGTTTATGGTGCTGATACCATAGTCTTGCTGGAAAAGAAGTGAAGTAAATTTGAAAGTCATTCAAACTGGAAGGAAATTATAGTCTAAACGTTATTTTTTTTTGACAAAATGTCTGATAAAACAGATGTGCAACTTTTCACAATGTAACCTGCATATCAACCCAGACAGTTGTGTAAATATTAGAGCTATGCAGCCTACATCTGCTGAACTAAGTGAGGCTGCTGCTGGCATGGCAGACTTAGTAGCTGAGATAAGAAGAAAACATGAACTTGTTGTGGTTTCAGCCAAATTTACCAAAACTAGACTGATGGATGTCCCTTCTTCCCCCAAAAAAGAAAGGAGAGGAAGAGATAAGGAGATTTACAAGTTTAGGATGAACTGAACTACTTTAATGAAGCATTAATACTAAAATTAAAGTAAGAAAAAAATAATGAAATAGATTCAGTGTATACAAAACCGTATCAAGCTCCCATGATGACGATCACGTCACCAGCAGGCATCGGGAAAAGTCCCAGACTGGACTTGGTGATTGACAGGAGCTGGATTCCAGCTCTGGAGTCAGGAATGCACAGATCGGGATCAAAGGCAGATGAACAGACAGGGTCCTCCTTGAACATTGGCCATCGAAGAAAGAGAGTTGACCCTTTGATCCCTCATCTTTTATACTGAGCATGATGTGGATGGGATGAAATACCCAAGTTGGTCAGTTTTGGGTCACCTCTCTTGCCTGCTCCTCCCCACAGGTGTGACCCCTTGACACTTTTCCACTTCCAACCCTCCAATGGGGCAAATAGCACAATTCCCTGCCCTTGATTGTTCTAGCAATAAATATAAGCAAGGGCCTTTCTGCACCATCCCTTGGTGTAATTAGGTCTTACCACTGTGAGAGTGGGCAGTTTCTGAACAATGTGCTGCTAATTTCAGAGTTCAGTTAATTAGAAGAGGTCTAGCTAAAAAAGTAAAATTGTAAAACAGAAAATTGGTTTGTTTTACCTCAGACCTGGACAGAACTACATGTACTTAATTGCTATGGTAATGGTCATATTTTAAATATGTCAGGATACAATATTATTAAGATAACGTGACCTAAACTATAGAAATGAAAAACAGTGAAAGAAATTGAAGTAATACTTTAAAACATTAGTTATCCGAATGAGTTGTTATGTATTGGAATATGATGTGTATTGGAATATATGATGTATAGTCCACTTGCAAGATAAATTTCTTAAAGAAGCTTTGGCTTCTGTGTCATAAATCTCCTTTATACTGTTTGCAATCTGGGAGTTATGAAGAATGAAATAAAGGATTTGACATGAGAAAATAGCTCTACTTTGTCACAACTCAAAAGGAAGGGTATCCAAGTTTGGGGCCTTGTGATCTGGAGAGGGGTGCAAGTAGATGAGCAAATAGTCGCTTAGATGGTTGAACTCGGGAGGTAGTAGTAGTGGATCATATTGTACCTGGAGGCCAATTGCAAATTAGGTCTGTCTGTGACTGTTGAATGTCTGTATCAGCCAGCAGGAGGAGGTGACTGGACATTAGGAAAAAACTTCCCAGAAAGAGTGGTCAGAGACTGGAATAGGCCGCCCAGGGAGGCAGTTGACTCCCCATCCCTGGATGTGTTGAAGAGTCATTGAGATGTGATGCTGGAGGATATGGTATAGGGGAGAACTTGGTCGAGTGGAGTTGATGGTTGAACTTGATGATTCCAAGGGTCTTTTCCAACCTGAATGATTCTATGATGGAGTGCTCCAGCTGACCAGCTGATATCCTCAAGATCAGCTGCCATTCAGCTTGGCCCAGGCATGCTGGAGGACAGGGCCAATAGGAACTTTATTCAATTCAGCCAGGGCAAGTGCAAGGTGCTACAGCTGGGAAGGGTGAACTCCTTAGAGTGATGCTGGATAGTAGCTCTGGGAAAAAGGCCTACAGAGGTTGGGCAGGTTTCTGAGCATGAGGCCCCAGCATGCCCTGGCAGTGTTGGAGACCAGCATCTGCCCACTGTGGGTAGAAGCACAGCCAGCAGGTTGAGAGAACGGATTTTCCTGGTCTACTTGCATTAGACAGTGTATGGGTACTGTGTCCAGTTTGGGGTTTCTGATATGTGAAGGAGTCAATGAACTGGAGTGGGTTAAGGGGGCCAGCGCTGGAGGTCCTGCCCCATAAGCAGAAGCTGAGGGACAGGATTGGTTCACCCGTGCAAAATCAAGGTAGTGATTAATTAAGTGCCTTCAGTAGATTCTGTAATGCTAGTTATTGGGATTTTTTTCCCAGTTTACTTTTAGATGGTTTTAATTTTAAAGTAATCTCAGTTAGAAAAATTAAACTTAAATTTTGCCTGTGGGTGTGTTTTTAATTATGGATATTTATTGACTCATCTTAGCAGAGGCACGATTGTGGCCCTCTTAAGACACAGATGAATGTGTTTGTCCCAGCAGGTACGCTGACCATTTTGGAGTGATTGTGTTTCAGTCTCTCCTGTTGAAATTGTTTCACTTTAAATAAATGGTATTAATGAGAGGGAAAGACCACAGTAAAGGGATGTGCTATCGATTTTTTTTCTTAAGAAACTGAGGTTTTTGACTTCACATCCTTGCTTCAGTGAATTTTAGTTGTCAAAAATGAAATGGTTGCAGAGAGTGAGTCAACCACCTCAGAGGAGCCAATAGGGATGGGGAATGGCTGGGCATCTTGGGAAGTAGTGGAATCCAGCACTTAAACTGAAGACTCTCTTTCCAAATGAATATCCTACCTGGAGGCGTTTTTGTCATCCTCTGTCCCCCTTTCTGAATCTGACAAGTTTACATTTTCTCATGTAAATAGCCAATTGAAAACTTCTTGATGAGTTCTAACCTTATTTTGGTCTGTAATATAAGATCTGAGGGTTTTTTAATGCTATTTTCCTCCTCCTTGTGTCTTTTCAGCTTCTGCGGTGACTTTTATTTCCAGGTAATTTCACACACAAAAAACAAAACCAAAACCAAAAAAAAACCCACCAAAACACCACAAAAAACCCCAACTCTCTAAAATCTTCTGGATTTAGATTTATTTTTTTATATATATATAATTTCTCTCTGCAAGGCTGGTACCTAGTGTAAGGTGGAGCAGTTTCCTTACCAACAACAGAACATTTGTTAACAACATTTGTTATCATAATGCTAAAAGTATGTTATTACAAACTTTGTATGAATAATATCTTTGTGCAAGTTAGAGCACACAAAAAGGTGTGCATTATAAAACAGCATTGTTTTGTCTGAATGACCTAAGTGACTTGAAAAGTGAGATTTTTGTATTCGTCAACACATGTATTCATACTGTCAGTTTTCCAAAACTACTTTCTTTTGAACAGTGAAAATAAAATCGGAAAAGTAATTCTGTGTGATCTTATTGTGGTGGGAAGAACTTCAAGCTAATGGCTGGAATGTAGTTTATAATCTGTTTCCATTTTATTTTTTCAAGGCAGCTATATGTTTTAAGTATATTGTACTTTCAGAAACAGTGTTGCTTTGTCATCTTAAAGGGACTTTTCAGTGATGTGCTGAAAAAAGCCTTAATGCTACACATCCTGTCTGTTTGCAACTCATACAGTTCCTCATAGTTTAAAAAACATCACCATCAATGTCTGTTTCTTCATAATGTAGCTACATTCTTGTCGCGGTTTCAGCCAAATTTACCAAAACCTGATTGACAGATGTTCCCCCCTCCCCCCTTTTTGTCAGAGAGGAGAGGAAGGAGTTAAAGAAATTCAAGAGTTTAGAACAAACTAAACTACTTTAATGAAAATATAAGTAATATAATAAAAAAGGAAATTTAGGAAAAAGGGAGTATACAATATATACAAAACCGTATCAAGCTCCCAGGATGATGACCACATCACCAGCAGGCTTCAGGAAAAAGTCCCAAACTGGACTCGGTGATCGACAGGAGCCGGATTCCAGATCTGGAGTCAGGAATGCTCGGATCAGGATCAAAGGCAGACGAACAGGCAGAGTCCTCCTTGGATGTCAGCCATCGAGGAAGGGCGAAGGGGGTTGACCTGTTGATCCTTCAGCTTTTATACGGGGCATGATGCTGATGGGATGGAATACCCCTGTTGGTCAGTCCTGGGTCACCTGTCCTGTCTGCTCCTCCTTGAAGGTGGGACCCTCCAACGGGCAAATGCTGAAAATTATCTGACCTTGGTTCTTCCAGCAATAAGTCTAAACAAGGGCCTCTCTGCATACCATCCCTTGGTATAATCAGGTCTTATCACTGTGAGACGGAACAGCTCTGAACAATGTGCTGTTAATTTCAGAGTTTAGCTAGTTAGAAGAGGCCTAGCAAAGAAAGTAAAACTGTAAAACAGAAAATTGGTTCGTTTTACCTCAAACCAGGACAATTCTGTGCTGGGATATATTGATCTTTCACCTCCAGGTAAGCTGCAGAAAAAGGAATCCAAAACAGCTTTATCAACAGCTTTTCACAGTTAGAGTTTCAAAGTTGGATGTGGTCAGTGCTAGCTACTTAGGCTTTAGAGCATGCAGAAAAGGAGGCTGAGATGAAACATCCTCCCACTCTAAGATGTATGTCTTACATGAGGCAACGGATTACTCTCTGGTTGTGCATTTCTTTCTGCATTATCTATTGAAGGAGGCTATTTTATTACATCAAAGGGGATGACTAATTTTTACACAACTACGTTAGGCGAGCTGGATCCTGCTCTCCCACCTCTTTGCCCACAATGAAGTCAAATGCTAGGTAAAACTGAAGCTAGTAAGAAATGAAAAATTAACATTGTTAGTGTGCTAGTGTATTATCATGGTATAACGCTTTGAAAGAAGTAGTGCCATTACTAAAAAGCCAGAAACTCATTGCACGTAAAATCACCACCATTCTGCTGAAGTCAGTGGACTGGTGCTGACTCACTTCAGCTGAAGTGAACTGAAGGTCTGGGCTTGGTTTTGGAATTAGTGTGGAGGACCTTTTGTATTTACCTTTTATTTTATTAGTGTCTCAAAACCGCACTGCAATGCTATATATTTGTGTCAGTCACTTTTTAGAATTGGCTTTTGTTAGTTGCTCATGAAGCATGAAAAGGGTTTAATAATTAATTGTGTGACCCAGAAATAACCAAAAGAAAATACAAAGCGGGTTTTGCCATCTGAGTGTTGGCAAGAAACCAAAATGGGAAGTTCTGCTATATGCCTCCAGTAAAACTTGACATATAACTATGAAATGTATAGAGAGGTATGTTTCACTAGGACTGGATTTTGGTGTAACAGAGAGCAAAGTTCTGCTCTTGATAATAGGAAATTGAATTTCATTTAATGGTTAATGTGAAAGGAAAATTTCGCACTCATCTTCTTAAGCCACCCTGTCTTCATTATTGATAAGCTACTGATTGTCTTGATCCACTGTACTGGTCTAGACTTCGTGCTTGTGACTGAAATAGGGAAGCTTTCCTGAGCTCCAGGCAGTGTAGTACATCAGTCGTAGAATCATAGAATGATTAGAGTTGGACCTTAAAGATCATCGAGTTCCAACTCCCCTGCCCTGGGCAGGGACACCTCCCACCAGACCAGGTTGCTCCAAGACCCATCCAGCCTGGCCTTAAATGCTTCCGAGGATGGGGCAGCCACAGCTTCTCTGGGCAACCCATTCCAGTGTCTCACCACCCTCACAGCAAAGAATTTCTTCCTAATATCTAATCTAAATTTCCTCTCTTTCAATTTAAAACTGTTACCCCTTGTCCTGTCACTCCACTCCCTGACAAAGAGTCCCTCCCCATCTATCTAGTAGCTCCCTTCAGATCCTGGAAGGCTGCTCTAAGGTCTCCCTGGAGCCTTCTCTTCTCCAGGCTGAACAGCCTCAGCTCTCTCTGCCTGTCTTTGTAGCAGAGGTGTTTCAGCCCTCTTGTCGTCCTTATGGCCCTCCTCTGGACCTGTTCCAAAAGGTCCACATCCTTTCTCTGTTGAGGACTCCAGAGCTGAACACAGGACTCCAGGTGAGGTCTCACGGGAGCAGAGTAGAGGGGGAGAGTCACATCCCTGGCCCTGCTGGCCATGCTTCTTTTGATGCAGCCCAGGATGGGGTTGGCTTTCTGGGCTGCCAGTACCAATTCACATTTAGCATCTTCAAATATGATGGCTTGCACTGAAATGAAACCTTCAGGTTCTTAAACAGAATGGTTCCTTTCTTGAGTTCAAGAAAAAGTTTCAACCACTGGATAAAATTATGTGCCAATTATGTATAAACTACTTTACCACTAGAATAAGGGAAGCCATAATTCTGTAGACTTACATTTTATTGAGTTCATCTGTTTTCATTTATAAATAGAATATAAGGAAAAGAAATCTGTACTGGTGGACAGTGAAATAATGCAGCTTCTATACGAATGTAGTGAAATGAACCAGAACCCATGGTTTCCTTCTTTGACAGAAGACTTGGAAAAGGCAAATTTTCTTTAAGAAAGTCAGTCTTTAATATTATAGTTCATAATCAGCATGCTGATTTTTAACAGCATATTCAAGCTTCCTCTGGAAAGAAGAAATTTGGAAGGAAGACAATTATTTCAACAATTCTTCAGAGAAGTATTTAGACCAACCGTTTAAAACTCCATATTTGGGACTTTTTTTTTTTTTTTAATTGCCTCAAATTCCTAAGGATCTAGTTTCATTATTTAGAATCCACATAAAAGGACAAGTTTAAGCAGCCTTTTAAAATTAAATACAACTTAAATCTAAAAAAATGTTACATTTAGTACATGTAAGAATATTTAAGCTGATACAATAAACCAAGAGATCCAAAGAGTACCACAGTTAAAATTCTACTGTTGAGTTTAGGTTGGGTGTTTTCTGGCTGGAAAAGGGGAATTTTTTTTTTATTTAAGATAGACTTGTTGATATTAACTTCTTGCCTATGATAAATATATGTACTGTTAAATCTCACTTCTATTTGCTACTCAGCAGTAATCTTACATTATATAAAGGTCTTAAAAATTATCACCAGAATAAATCATAATTAAGGTAGCAGCTGGTATAAACAGGAATGAAGTATTTAGTACTCCTGTCACTAATGAAGAATTAATTTCTTTAAAGTATATTCATCTAAGTATGAACATATAGCTTGCTAATTGAATTTATGGTTTATGGAGTACAGGATGAATATATTCTTAAGTATCCCCTTAGATCCCTTTAGTAGTAATTAGGACCTCAAGGACAGATTGTGGTATTTTCATTGCATCATTAAAATGAAATTATTAGTTAAGTCACCTTGTACCAGAGCCAAACCAAAGGGGTAGTGGTAGCTTAGAACAGGGAGCTTTTCTACTTCAAAGAATTAATAATTCCATGACCAAAATGTTGCTTTTATGTGTATATTAGTTACACAGAATCTGGAAAAATGTATTACTGATACTAAGTATCAAAAGTAAATAGCATTCATTTTAAAACAAGATGTATATGAAATCTCTAACTACTCTGTAAATTCCCCAAACCTCTTCCTTGATAGGCCCAGCTTTCAGTAAATGTCAGTGAAATTATAGTATTTGGCCAGTAGCTAAAAACTGCTACAATATGTTCAGTTTCTCTGTTGTGAGAGTGTCTGAGCTTCAGTGAACACCTCTGAAGACAAAAAGTACCTTAGAGTTGGGCCATTAAGTTTTCTGTGATAATTTCAGTCTGAATTATGGATGTTATCTTGTTGACCACAAGTACTGCATTTCGTAGTTACACATTGCAAGGTGAATGGTAATTGGCCTTGTTTATTTTTGTGAATTCAGGATAGTTGTATTTTTTCTTCATTTTGCCCCAAACTGTAAAAACTGATTTTGCCCAAATCTTCAAATGTAAGTTCCTCAACAATGTTTTCTCTGAATCCAGTCAAAAACTTGACTCTTAAAACCATCACTTTCTTAGATTTTTAATTACTACACTATTTTTAAAATATTACAAAGTCACAGAATGCTATGCGGTTGGAAGGGACCTCTGGAGATCTAGTCCAACCCCTCTGCCAAAGCAGGTCCACCCACAGCAGGTTACACAGGAACCTGTCCAGGCGGGATTTGAATGTCTCCAGAGAAGCAGACTCCACCACCTCTCTGGGCAGCCTCTTCCAGGGCTCTGCCGCCCTCAAAGTCAAGAAGTTCCTCCTCATGTTTAGATGGAACTTCTTATGTCACTTGCAGTCTATGCCCATGTCCTCTTGTCCTGAGGAAAATTACTGTGGAATCAACTGTGGCACAGGGATGCTGCTTTCAGCCTAAATACAGGCAATTTTGCTACTTCATGTTAACTCACTGCAAAGCACGTGTGGACTGGCAGATTTTCTTGCATATTGATGATGTTTATGTCCAAGCAAATAAATGACTGTGATTTCAGCACAGGAACCTTTACTCTGGTATTGGTGGCACCAGCAGTGGCAATGAGGTGGCTTAAGCCAACAGTCCCAAAGAGCACCAAGAGCCCTGCCAGGCTTGTAACTTGTCTTTGGTGCTGCATCTTCACAAAGATGCCCATCAAAACTCGATCAGACAAAATTGTTAAAACATAGCCTCTGGAGAAAGCGAAGAGTGAGCCAAGATCAGGCCCAATCTGGAGGAAAATGCAAATAATCTTGTTAGTGAAGAGTTTCTTCAAAGAAATGTGTGGATTTCTCATCCTTATCTCTTTATAGTTGAAATACCTTCAAGATAGCAAATTTTGACTTCCAGCTCAGGCCAAAAAGAAGAACTGCTACTCAGGCACAACTCCCTGAAGGTGTGTCCAGTACAAATGTGTTGCTTTCCTGAATTGCCTTTCACTGACTTAACAGATATTTGGATGACCTGAAATACATGAGCAATGTGTTCATTCTGGTGTGTTCAATAATTGTTCTCCTAATTGCTGACATAAATGACATGTACCTGTTCTGTGCCCAAAAGGCTGTCTAACAGCAAGAGTCTAGTCAGAGTTAGGGTCACTCCAGTTATTTCTCCTTTTTCCATACCTCAAGACCACCTGATAAGGCAATACAAGAGTTCGTATCCATGCCCTTGAAACACCCGAGAGCTCCTTTGCAAAGGTGAGCCATCTGTTTTCTACAGAAAAATAATTTTAAGGATTGTTTTTCAGCAACAGCATGCCCATGAGCAGCTTTTAAAAGGTCAGAATGACTGCCTGTTTCACTGCCATGGGAAATCTATCAGGCAATAATTTAAACTGGATGCCCCTATATACATGTGTGCAAGTTCCATATTGTGTTACAAATCTATCACCTACTTTGGATTTCCTCAAACAGTCTTTTTGACTCAAAAATACTGTTTTTTCTTTAAAACTGTGGCCTCCTGAATTCCCTGTGGAGACAGAGGAAAGGAAAAAGATCACAGTGAGTTGTTTCCAGAGTGTATATGGAGGGATGTTTAAGAAAGCGAGAGTGAATTTAAGATAGAGAAATAAAGCACAAGCTGAAGTTGGAGTGATGTCCTTGTGGAGGGTCTCCTTCTGGAATTAAGATGATGAAGTGTGCCACCAAGGTGCTAAAAATACTTGCTCCGTAAGTGGTAGGGGAATGTAATTAGATATATTTGTCTTGAAACCTTTTCACTTAATCACTTTAACTTTCCTGAATGAACCCAGGTGCATGTGGCTAATCCTGTAAGAGGATCACTGCTCTATATTTGCGGCAGTAGAGCAAGACTTATTTCAGGCTTAATTTCAGCATGTGGACAGAATAGGTAGATATTTTTTATTTTATTTTAAATTAAAAAAAACCCTCAACTTTTACTCCAAAAGCAAAAGTGGCATATGAAGACTATTAGGCAGCTGCCACAACCACTGGGTTAAATCTACCCCTCTATTGGGTATGACCTGGACGAGTGGACTGGGGGTATCCTCATAGCAAACTGGGAGGGCTGGCAGACACGCCAGAAGGCTGTGCCACCATTCAGCCTGACCTGCACAGGCTGGAGAGCTGGGCAGAGAAGAATGTCATGAGGTTTAACAAGAGCAAGTGTAGGGCTTGGCACTCAGAGAGGATGAATGCCAGGTACAGGTTAGGGGCAAACCTGCTGGAAAGCACTTCTGAGGAGAAGGATCTGGGGATCCTGATAGATAGGAAACTATCCATGAGCCAGCAATGTGCCCTTGTAGCCAAGAGGGCCAATGGAATCCTGGGCTGCGTAGGGAAGAGTGTGGCCAGTAGGTGAAGGGAGGTCATTTCTGGGCTCCCCAGTTCAAGAGAGACAGGGACCTCCTGGAGAGAGTCCAGCATTGGGCAACAAAGAGGATGGAGGGATTGGAGCATCTCCCTGATGACGGGGAAAGGCTGAGAGAGCTGGGATTCTTGAGCCTGGAGAAGAGAAGGCTTGAGGGGAGACCTTCTTCATGCTCACAAGTAGCTGAAGGGTGGGTTGAAGGAGGATGGAGCTGGACTCTTCTCAGTGGTTCCCAGTGACAGGATGAGGGGCAACAGGCACATGGGAAGCTCCATTTGAATATGAGGAAGAACTTCTTTGGGGTGAGGGTGGCAGAGGCCTGGCAAAGGCTGCCCATATCCAGGGAGGGTATGGAGTCCCCTTCTCTGGAGACCTTCAGGGCCTGCCTGGGTGCAGTCCTGAGTGCTGTGCTCTGGGCAATCCTGCTTTAGCAGGGGAGTTGGATGGGATGATCTCTAGAGGTCCC
This sequence comes from Pedionomus torquatus, assembly GCA_013398155.1. NCBI lineage: Eukaryota > Metazoa > Chordata > Aves > Charadriiformes > Pedionomidae > Pedionomus > Pedionomus torquatus. The sequence continues at coordinate 102,972 of VZRU01016589.1, read as the reverse complement.
TTCCAAATCTGACAATTCCCTGATTCTGTGAGATATACATGGTACTCCATAGCACTATGTAGATTTACTCGCTTGGATTCCTGCAATCTCAGCATAGTTCTCATTGCACACCATGAAACTACTCTGAGAAAGTTGGGCTCTTACTAAATGAAGTGTCGTTCATGAGAAGCTGTCCTAGGAGATTTTCCAGGAAACATAAAATGTAAAATAGCATTATTTTATTTTCTTTTTTGAATGCCCCTGAATCAATAACAACGCTGTAAGAAAATGCGGCTACTCTGATGTATGTCCACTCTTAAAGGATGTTTTACTGATATATTTTTGTTCTTAGCATTTTACTGTTCTATCCCTTTTTTAGTTGGTGAAAAAGCAGTTCTGCAGACAGATGTCTGATTTCCTGCTTTGTCCTCTGAAGCAGAATTAGTAAGGCTGGAGAGGAAACATAAAGATGGTAGTTAAAAGTTTTAGTTAAAATTTGGTGTATGCCAGACCAAATAGATTATAATAATTCATTTTAATAATTTTGTCTTGAGGCACTTATTTCTTCACCCATGTTAATGTTTTTATTCCTATTTAGGTTAGCCAAAATCCTATGAAAGCATAAACTCCTCAGTAGAGCTTTTGAGAAACAGGAAAATCAGAACATAGGGAAACTGGAAATATACTGTCTTTTATTATATCTGCTTGTTTATTCGGTTCATTGGGGTTTTTTCTTTTCTAATTTTCACATTGCACTTATTCTGCTGGTTTTTAAACAGCAGCTCTAAAATCTTACCAGCAAGTTCATATTCAGATCTATTTATCAACTGCTGTGTCTTGGTTACATATTTGATTTGGATAAGTCAGAGGAACCATGGCATCAGCCCAAGAGGTGTCTTGATCTGAAGCAGAGCCCTACCTTCCTTCAGAATTTGTGGCTTGCTCTGTCTCTGGGCGTGTAACAAGAAGCGTGGAGCAGGCTAGAGAAATATGTAATTTTGCAGTGCCCAGACAATGTGATCTTATCAGCACGTGATTATCCATGCTGTCAAGGCTGTAGATATCAATGGTAGCTGTCTTTTCCCATGAAAGACTGGAAGGGGCACTGTATTCACAAAAGCATCTTTGGTATTTTCGAGATGGCTGGAGATCTCTTCAAATAACCCATTTAAGCTCATGTTCTATTGAATAATGTCGTTAATTTCTGTTGGTGACATTCTCAAACAATGTTAATATTTAAGAAAATGGATTGTATGGCCTATGCAGGCATCAGAAGAAGATGTTTCTGGTGCCTTTTCACCAAAGATTGGATAAAGTTCGGTACATTAGCCACTTTCAGGTTTCCCCCCGTTATATTTAAAGTGAGGAGATACTGTAAACTTCATTTAGGATATGTAATTTGCTATTTCTTGAAGAGCTTGTAGTCATTTTAAGGTTTCATTAGAAGCGATCTGAACCTGCAGAGTTTTTGCCTGGTGTGCTCATGTAGTTGCCAAAACTGAATCTGTTTGGAAAGAATCCTTTCCCAGTTCTGCAGCAGCCTTTGCTACACAAGAGGAAAACTTCAGTATTGTCCCCTGTAAGCCGCAATAGCTCGAGGTATTAGTATTTGTTATGTGCCTTATGTTGCTGTTGAACATTCCTTTCTTGTCCTTCATGTTCAGTTTTAGGGTCCCTCTCCATTTTCTGTGTATAACATTCATTCCTGTCTAAGCACAGGAAGCAGCAATTATTGTTATAGTATTTCAGTTTGGTGACATTGTATATTCAGGTATACGAGGTATTTAGGAAATACCACAGATAGATGGTTGACGGTTTGTGTGCTCTGGCATTTCAATTTTTCCAGGTCATAGACAGCCTGGCCACATTTACTTACACCTGTGATCTTTGGGAAGCCTGTCTCTTTAGTCCATGTATGACTAACAATCTCCACAGATATTTCAGACAGATCTGTTTAATGCAGACTTTTAAGTAGCTGCATCTTTGTGTTCTCCATTCAAATAATAAATTATAATTTAACTTTTATAAGAAGGACTTAGCCACAGAGATACTTATTGGGTTGATTAGGACTAGTGCTTGTTCAAGCTGCTTTGATTTGTAAACTACTATGCTTTTTCTATGCAGTTCTGCAGAACAGCAATGAGGATTTGTTTTTTCAAGGCCTTTAGAAAAAGACCATTGCTTAGAAATCTAAGATGCCTGAAGTATAATTAACTGCCCTTCTTCAAGTGGCAATTAACTGAATTATCCTACCAATCTTTATATATATACACCTCACAGTTTTTGTATATTTTTCCCTTCTTGTCCTTTGTGACATTACCTTGACTGTTATGCTCTTTTCTTCATAGCAGCTTCCTCTACATCATCTTTCCTGGTTAAAATTAGGCAAATATCTTTTTTTAAGATGTTTTCTCACTGTATGCCCCTCTCTGACCATTTCTATTCTTCTGTCTCTTCCCACATCACATGCAGTCTCTTGGTGCTCAGCTATCAAGAATCCCATTGCTTTGATTCTTTCTTTCAGGCTGCTGTCATTTTCTGCTGTACACTGTTGTGATGTGTAGGGTCCTTCTCTTTTCTTTCTGGGTGTTTAATTCTCCAGGCCTGAAACAATCCTTCAAGAATCCTTTCTTCCAAATTCCTCTGACAGCTTCTTTTCAGGAACAGGAACCCATCTTTTCAGAAACTACTCCTCTGTGCATTTTTGTGATAAACTTTTTGGTGAAGGGATTCTGGTTAGTGGTGCCCAAATTATTGATGGTCTTAATAGCTCTCAGTTGTTTGTCTTGAAAATCTGATACTTCAGTAAGGCCTTCAGCTCTTGAACACAATAGATATGAAAAGCATGTCAACTTCCATATTAGACCTTTTTTTTTTTTTCTTTTTTTTCCCCCTGGAAATTATGATTATGGAAAAATTTGCATTAAAAACTGCAGAGTGGGAAAGCAAAAGTAAAACAGCTTAGTACTATATTTGAAAATTTTTATTTTGAAAGTTAATGTCATGAATTTTGGACCCTGACTCATTGTTCTGAATTTTTGGGGATATGAAAAACTGTCTTTTGTGAAGGTTTCTTATGTTAAGAGGTAATTAATAGTTACACTCTGCATTTTTGGTGGGATCATATGCAGTCCATCTCAGAAAGCTAGTTTTTTGCCAAATGTAAGTTTTGAGTTTTTATCAGTACAGAGGTACCTGGATGAACTTTAGTGGTTTCTGTGTGCAGGTGGTCAGACTAACATTTCCTTCTGGCTTCGACCCCTGTGAAACAGTTTGTAATGAGTATCAAAGCTTTTGTTTCTGAGTATCAGGAGTTCATTTTTGTCACGCAGCCATGAAGATGAGTCTTTGTGTTTTCCATTTTTTGCATCTCATCATTCTCAGGAGTTTTGGTTTCACTTGTCGAAGTATTTACAGTTACGTTTATTTGTGGGGTAAGAGAGGGATGCCTCCTCTATATCCTGCGTTTGTGAAATCAGAGAAGACGCTTTCCAGCTCACACTGGCTAAGGATATTCTATTTCTTTGAAAAATCTCAGGGGAAAGAGAGCATCCAATTGCATGTGCCAGATACAGTGTTATCTTGACCAATGTGTGACCAGCCATATTTAAGCAATCCACAGGCTCTAGTAAATCAGCATCTCTGGATGCTGCAGCAGAAGAGTTCTGAAACTTTTGAAATTTTCCTCTTTTATCAGCCAAGACTTCTGGCCTGAAGGATTAGCTAGACTTGATCCTCTCAGTAATCACATCACCTTTTATCATGCAAAAGCCACTGTCTTCATTCAAAGATTTATCACATAAAATAAAATGGTTTTGCTCTCTTAAAAGCTTCACATGAGTGAATATTTAGCTTATGATACCAAGGACTGTAATTCACGATCTAATTTAGAAAATGAGAAATTATGCTGCAATAAAGTGTGCTTTATTCACAAGATGTTTTAAGGTTATTATATTTTTCTGAATGTATGTTCTTTGGAGCCCATACAGATAGCCCATTTTTAACCTCTAAGTATAGTACAATGGTAACAGAGCATTTCATCCAGGGTACAAGTAATCTAGCAACAAAAATGCCTGTGTTACAAGGTTTGAGTTCAAATGTTCAAGGGTAGAATTGGCTGTAATGGTATATCTGTGAAAAAAAATAAGCCTGTGGTGAAGTTGGAACCCCAGTGCCAAAGCACAACATATAATTTGGCCTAATTTTTTCCATATGTATCAACAAAAACAGTCTTTGCTTCCATGAGAGATGAAAGCTTCCCTTCCTGTCATATTTATATTTTGTATATAATTCCTAACTCTTTATAATTTCATAGGCTTTTTAAAAAAACATGTCTAGATTTAGGGAGAGATGAGCTGTCACCCTGGATTTGAGTTTATATTTCTAATAGAAAAGCCTTTTTTGGTGGGGAAGGGAAAACACGCCTGTTTCCCCTCCCCTGCCAAAAGGGCTCCTATGTTAAAATCCTTGTGCAGTGCCTGTGAATGATCCAAGTCGGCATGGAACAATCCATTTGTGAATTGATTTAAACACCTCGTTTAAAATAAGTAATCTAGTGGAATTAGTGTAATAAATCTTCATAGAATAAACTTACTATTTATATAAGATCGAAGAAGTGTTAAATACGTTTCTGTTCTGTCAGCAACGTATGGTGGTGGTATTCACTCCTTTCAGTTTTGTGCTAAATAAAAGTCCTAAACTAAAAAAAAATATGCATATTTCCTATGCATTTTTTTTCCCTATTGTTTAATGTGGTATTGTTCCAAATGAACTCCCTCTGTCTCTAAATTCAACTAATATATATCTGAATTCTGTAGGAAACTGACAGTATAGATTATATTTCACTAATACTACATTATATTATTTTTGAGTTCTGTAAATTCATGGTTATCAGGATGGTTGAGATACTCTCTGCATTTTATTATAGCTGCTGTAGAAAGTTCAAAGGTTTATGCATTTAGTAAAAGATTAAGATAAGCTTTGCTATCTATCCCTGACACTTGTGCATGCTTATAAATATGCACAGGCACACTGACATTTCTGTGCCTTCTGACGGAACATAGAGCCAGCTGAGCTGCCAAGCAGACTGTCCCAGCCCTCTTGCAGGTGACATGAATGCAATGGGCTGTAGATCCAAGTGCTTCAGTAAGGCTTTTGATATAGTCTCCCACAGTATCCTCCTGGAGAAACTGGCTGCCCATGGCTTGGATGGGAGGACTCTCCACTGGGTTAAAAACTGGCTGGAGGCCAGGCCCAGAGAGTGGTGGGGAGTGGAGTTCAACCCAGTAGGCGACCGGGCAGGAGTGGTATCCCTCAGGGTTTGGTGTTAGGGCTGGTTCTCTTTAATATCTTCATCAGTGATCTGGAGGAGGGGATCGACTGCACCCTCAGTCAGTTCACAGATGACACCAAATTGGGTGGGAGTGTTGATCTGCTGGAAGGTAGAAAGGCTTTGCAGATGGATCTGGACAGGCTGGCTGGATGGACCGAGGCTGACGGGATGAAGTTCAATAAGGCCATGTGCCGGGTCCTGCCCTTGGGTCACCCAAACCCCATGGATGCTACAGGCTTGGTGCAGAGTGTCTGGAGCTGCCTGGTGGAAAAGGACCTGAGGCTGTTGATGGACTGTGGGCTGAAGACACATTTGCCCCTTGTTAAAAGACTCTAGGAAATGCAGCCAGCTCAGAAGAATGAAGCAAAGAAAGCTTCTATTCCTTGTTCTTGTTTCAGGTCAGCTAGAGAAATGTTGCCTTGGACACTAGGTAACCCCAAAATCCACAACCCTCCAAATCCTTTTGGATTTCTTCCAAAGGATTTCTTGGAATCCTAATGTAGGTCAGCCACCTTAGAAACAGGAGCCACTACTTGTGGTGTTGACAGCCTCCAGGTATAAGTCTTCCTTCTTCAGTAGTTCCTCCTGTCTTGTTATTTTTTTTTTAAGCCTTGGGCTGGTTCTGCTCCCTTTTACTGTATCAGTTCCCCATATGCAGCATGCAGACCTCTAATGAAATATATTACAAACTAGATACCTCTCCTGTCCTTTCCCTTATTGACAGCCACTGGTTTTATTTGCCACCATCTATTGCCATCTCCTGCCTGAATCATAGGATTGTCTAGGTTGGAAGGGACCTTAGAGATCAGCTAGTCCAACCACAAACCTAATTCTGATAAAAGACATCACTAAACCATGTCCCTAAGTGTTATGTCAACCCGGCTTTTAAATCCCTCTGGGGATGGGGCCTCAACTTCTTCCCTGGCCATCCTCTCCCTTCATTTCTTTCATATGGTCTTTTCAGGCTTTCAGCTCTATTGGTGCATCTCCTGCAGCAGTTCCTCCCCAGCTCTCTCTTGCTTGTCTTTCCTATTTTGGCTGTGTGGTTTTTGTTCCAGCCTCTCAGCCTCCTCTTTATGAACTCTGTCATTTTGGACTCCTTTTACCTTTTCTACCAGAATATCTTAAGCCAAAATTTTAGGAATGTAATCCTGGCCCTACTCAAGTCAACTGGCTGAGGATTTTGCCATCGATCTCTTTGTGTAGTTCTTTCCCATGTGTTTGGGCACTATTTGCATATATAATTGTTACATATGGATCTGTCTCACAGAAGAAAAATAAGCTGAACTTACTCCAGTCTCTGTGTAGCAAGATGATTGATATATGACCAGTACAGACTAACAAAAAGAACATTCTCTGATGCTCATATTGCTTTGATTACTGAGGTTTTTAGAATAGCCAAATGGCTGTGCAGAATGAATAACAAACATCAGATGTCCAAAAAGTTAACTCAGTCAAGGAAATAGTGTTTAGTAGTGACTTGTTACAAAGAGTTAATATTTTTCTATTAATAGAAAATGACACAAAGATGCCCTTAGGCCAGCTCAGTATTTGTATTAGTAAGTGACCAAAACTGTGTGCCAATGCACTCACATGCATACTAATCACTTGCGTTTATAACTGCTTCCTCTGTCTTCCTGGCAAAGTAACAGCATTAGAAAATTGTGACTAATGGTATGAAGAAAGAGCATTGAAACATTTATCTGAATAGGCACTATATCAGTACCATCTTTATAGGTGCCAAAGAAAAAGTAAAATGCAGTTTGATTAACCTAAATGAGATCAAGTGTGAATGAAGAAGGCAGTTCCTTTGAAACGTAAGTGAAAGTGACAAAAAAGCTCCCACAGAGTTTGCTTTTATTACTTATTATTTTTGTATTGTGTTTGTTAGGAACACGAGCAGTGTATGTACTCATTCCTTCAGCAGGGAATCAATTTTGTGCACGTATAGGCAGGAAAGGCAAATCTAAAGTGTTCATCTGTTTTGATTTTTGGATGTTTTTACTCCTTTTAAAATCTAATATTTCTGGAGAAAACTTGCATCCTTTGTTCTCTTATTTAAAAATAAGGGGGGGTTGTGTGGTTTTTTTTTTTTTTTTTGAACAATTAGTTATGGTGTCTGATTGTATAAGAATTGCTCCATTGTTTGGACAGGGTATGACGGTCTCTTGTGTTTTAAGGATTTTATTTTTTTTTTCAGGCAAATGGCTTTTGAGAACGGCAGCATTTCAAGATTATGAAACTGCCGCTGATAGTAATGGGTCTGTGATAATTAAACTGTCCGCAGTCTCTTGGTTTTTTTTCTTTTTTCTCTTGTGAAACTGAGACAAGGGTGTTGTGATTTCATCAAAGGCTTTGTTTGAGCTCTGGCAGCTGGCAACGCAGAGCCCTTGGTAGACTGAGTACCATCCTGAAGAGTTTTCACTATACATTTCCTTCATCAGCTGCGTATTCAGCACGTTTCATCTTTGCCCATCTTGTAAGAAAGCTAGTTGACTTCTCGGTGTTCTTTGTTGACAGAACAGCCAATTGGTTTTGGAAAATTCTTAAGCCAATCTTAGGGACCTTCTCCTTAGGAGTTTCATTCTTTGCATGACTTGTTGGTGTAAGAAAGCACAGTAAACCAAATGTGCCCTGATATTGAAAATAAATCCTAAAATGATAAAATATATTATGTCCTTGCATAAAAAAAAAAATAAAATAAAATAAAATTATTCTTTTATTTTAAAGAAATGCACCTTGTTCTCTGAAGAGGCCCTCAAAACCTCATGCTGTGAAATTGTGTAATTCTCTTTTAATGCTTGAGTCAAGAGTTTAAACTTCAGGGCAGTCACAGGTTCTGGAGAAACTACCAGGATCACTCGCTGCAAAGAGGAGATTGTTTTCCTTTCTTCTTCCTGCTCCTGTCCCCCAGCTCCGGAGCCCGTCCCTCTGCCTTGCCCATGTACTAGCACTTTGTTCTCTAAACCACCAGAAAAAGAAACGTTTGTACAGGTTTGGGCAGTTTAGCTTTGTTGGAGGGGTTACATGTTGATTCAGTTGTGAAGTCTGGTGGGCCTCGGCACCAGCACAATGAAGAAGTAGAAACAAGCAGCTGGAGTAAGAGACTAGGAGAGAAGATCAAGGTTAGGGTGGGAGCAAATCTTGACATCCTTATGTATTAAGGGCTCCTTAGAGCAGCTGTCTTACACTGCGGCTTCAGATTTGCAATTCTCCAAATCATATTTAGGTTCAAGCTTGTGCTGAGAGGAGCAGGATCTGTGCTTGCCTCTCAGACCTGTGCTTTCCTTGCATTGTGATGACACCACCACTGCCTGCATGGTGGTCAGCTAAGAGTCACTCAGCAATCCAACGAAAGAGGAGTGGTCTATTTTTGGCTGGATCTATTCCCGATTTGGCTGTGTGAGCCCTGTTCACCAGGGACTCAACAAGGGAGGAGGAGGAGGAAGGGTGGACCTTCATTCTGGGCTGCAGCCCATACTTTAGATGAGCTTCAGCCAAGGGTGAAGCCATGCCCATAGGTTTTTCTGGTCCCTGTTGCATTAGATTCTGGTTCTGTAACATGGTTATAGTCTTACTTGCCCAGAGGGAAGAAAGCTCTAAATAGGCAGGTCACAGGACTATGGTAAAACTTAATGTAAAGCGTTAAGTTCTTCAAGCTTTTTGGATGAAAGGCATTGTATAAATACTGTTTGTATTAAACTGGGAAAAAAAATAAAAACAAAAAAACTGTTTTAAATTTCAGGAATAGCTGTGGGAAATAACTTTAGGTCTGTGTAAGGAATGCATGTTATTTTAGAAGAGGGAAAGCTAAAGAAAGGACATCTAGAAGGATGCAGTAATACAAGAAGTTTGGATACACAGAATAACTAGGTCTGTGTTCTTTAAGAAAGAAGGGGATCCTACTGAAGTAAGAGGGATTCCATTTAAAATGCGTGTAAGTTTTAAGGGTATTGAAAGAGTAGGTCTCTGAAGTTTTTTTAAGCTAGAGTCTGAGGCAGAAAACAAGAACTTATGGGCAAAATTTGAGAAGTGGCATGTATGCAAGAAATGGAGGAAGAATTGCTCTTTTCTTAAGATGGTTATTAATATTGTACAGCTTCCAGAAAGGAGGCAACAGAGAAGAAAATGATACATACAGTTTTCAAAATAAGAGATGGATAGGTGTTTGAGAAAAAACACGTAATGAACATGAGCAGGTGCAAATAAAGGGAATGTCCTGAGTGAGTCTTTGGCTTCTCTGACCGAATGGAAGTCTCTCTGGATGGTTCCTGGTCCATGGTGGTGGGCAACATGGGAAATTGTGCCAGACTGTGGTAGACAGTTTACAGGGTAAGTTGAAGCTTTTTTTTTTTTTTTTTTTTAGTGTATATGGTCTAGTACAGTCACTGAATTTCACCTTTATGGTTTCATTCAAGGAGAACCGGTTCTATTTTGATCAGTCTCCAAGCTGGTGGTGTTTATTTGCTTGCCAAATCACACTAGAGTATTTGGGCAACATCGGATGTGTTATGTTCTTCTTGCTTCATGCAAGGTATTATTTTAGTTGACGTTGCTGTGTTCTCTCAAAAGAACATACACGTATCCTATGTGGTTTTAGTCCAACCAAGCATATATTTTTATAATCAGATGGCAATTATGGTGAATATATATAGGGCAAAGATTGAGACTTCCTTCCTTTTGACCACAGCCTCTGTTCCTGGATGGTTACCTCATAACATTCAAGTAGTCATAAGCAGTCATGCATACTCAAGGTTAAAAATGGTCCCTTGCAGCAGCGTTACACACCCCGTAACTAGATGCCAACCTCCCAAGTGCACTGAAGCAATAAAAATTCCTATTGGTCTGCATTGAATAAAGTGACAGTGGAGTAGCCATACTGTGTTATGTGCCCTCATCCCTTGGCATGGTCTTGGGGGTGACAGAGTGGCAGAATTCCTTCCCGCATTTTCACATGGCAAAGGGAAATAAATGGTGAGGGGCAAATCTCGAAAGAATTGAAAACTCTATTCCGGCAGGTTTTCTGTTTAGGATATTTATTCATGTTGTTTTGATTTGGAAACTAAGCTGGGCATTTCATGAGAACAAGCATTTTCATGAGTTTTCTGGGATGTAATTACCTTCTGTTTGATATGTTTTACATGTTGTAACATGATTTTAATAATACTCCATGTTTATGCTTTTCAGAAATGCATTTCTTATGTATTCTTCAGCTATATGTCACATAAAAGGGCCGCCGTCTGTGTGATTACAGAGTACTTTGCTTATACTTCTCTGAGGGTTTTCTTGGGGGTAGCTTTGTTGTTTGTTTTTGTGTTGGGTTGTTGTGGTTTTGGTTTTTTTTTAAAGAAAGATCTCTGAGTGTCCTAGTTTGGTCATACAAACAATTTTGTTATTCCAAAGGCAGGCACAAAGAGTGAGGAGAAATCCTATCTGTCTGAGTTACTGTTCCTTCTCCGAAAGCTATTCTTTCTCCTGTGTGGAATCAAGATGATACTACTTAGAGCTGGTATTCTCATTTCAGCTGCTTCTTCTTCCTCTTGTTGGTCAATGAAGTTAGAGGCTGGAGTTAACTCTCCATGACAGTCAGCTGCTAATTCTATAGCTGTAGGTTCACTGGAGGTCCAGCTCCTGGTTATTTTTTATCTAATAAAGTTGTCTGTGTCATGGAACTTGCTAAAAAGACAGCTCTGATTATCAAGAGTGGTGTGGTTTGAAATATAGAGAATGCCATTTTAAGCAGAGGTAAAGTTTAGAGGCAGAAAATTAAGGAGGCTTTAGTGTGCTTTGTGTGGTTGTAAAATGGCTATTCCAATTGAAGGTGAAGTCAGGTATTGCAAAGGTCTTAAAAATGAAAACAAGAATTTAAAAAATAAGGTAACTGAAGCTGTGAAAAAGCTTTTGGTTGGAGGGAAAATTTATGTAGGTTTTTAGTTTATCCAAATTGCTTTACCCATCCTAAGAAACACTAACAGTACTTTGAATTTCTATAGCACCTTTCATCTGAGAACCTCAAAGCACTTTACAGGCATTAATTTAATTAAGTTTCACAGCACTCCTGTGAGCTAAGCACTGTTTAAATAAGGATCACTTCACCCAGCACTGAAACGGAGCCACCCCTGGGGTGGAATGCAGTAAGTATTTAATAGGACATAGCAACACTACACAACAGCTCAAGAGAGACCGTGAAGAAAATACTGTATCCCACTGAGATGGCAGGGTGAATTGTGTTAGACAGCATATCTGTTCGTTTGTTACTTTTCCTTCTTAGTTATAAAGTCCACCATCTTTTTGATGATTGTGAGGGCCTGGGAACTTACTTTTAGGTCCTCCCAAACAATCTTTGCCTAACTGTGACTTAGCTCAAAGTGCTATGATGCTCAGTTCAATGAGTTGTCCTCTTCAATAAACACAGTATCTGTGTACTCGGTTCTACACAAGGTCCTGCACCTGTTGCCACAACAACCCCATGCATGGCCACAGGCTTGGGGGACTGTGGCTGGAGCTGCCTGGCAGAAAAGGACCTGGGGGTTCCAATTGACAAGTGGCTGAATAGGAGCCAGCAGTGTGCCCAGGTGGCCAAGAAAGCCACTGGTATCCTGCCTTGTATTAGAAATACTGTGACTGGCAGAAGTAGGGAGGTGATTGTCCCCATGGACTCTGCACTGGTGAGGCCACACCTTGAAGATAGTGTCCAGTTCTGGGCACTTCAACACAAGAGAGATCTGGAGGTGCTGGAGTGAGTGCAGAGGAGGCAATGAAGCTGGTGAAGCACCTGGAGAATAAATCTTATGAAGAGCAATTGAAGGAGCTGGGGCTGTTTAGTTGGAGGAAGAGGAGGCTGAGGGGAGACCTCATCCCTCTCTACAACTGCTTGAAAGGGCATTGTCAAGAGGTTGGTGCTGGTCTCTTCTCCCAGGTAATTAGTGATAGAACAAGAGGGAATGGCTTCAAGCTGCTACAGGGTAGGCTTAGACTGGACATTAGGAAACAATTCTACCCAGACAGAGCGGTCAGAGACTAGAATAGGCTGCCCAGGGAGGGGGTTGAGTCCTCATCCTGAGATGTGTTTAAGAGTGGTTGAGATGTGGTGTTGGGGGATATGGTGCAGGGGAGATCTTTGTCAAGCAGGGTAGATGGCTGGACTCAATCCCCAATGGTCTTTTCCAACCTGAATGATTCTATGATTCTGTTACTTTCATGCCTTTACAGTCTGATACTGGTGCAAAGAGCAGGGCATATCATCTGCTCTGTCATCAACTGTGGACTGGCACCTCTTTTTCTTTGGAAGCTTGTAATGCTAGTACCACACTTGTCCATAAAATCATAGAATGGTCAGGGCCTGAAGGGACCTCCAAAAGTCATCTAGTCCAACCTCCCCACAGTTGCAGGGACACCCCCAACTAGGTTGCCCAGGTGCCTCTTCGAGCCTCACCTTGAATATCTCCAGGGAAGGGGCCTCAACCACCTCCCTGGGCAACCTGTTCCAGTGTTCCAACACCCTCAGAGTAAAGAACATCCCAGCTCTGTTGGTAAAATCTGATGGGATCGTAGCACAAGGCACTCTTTTCCTCTTCAATTATGTTATGGTGCCAGATGAACTTCTGTTTCTGGTAGCTGGTATAGTTTTTTCCTGCAAAACCAAGCTAATGCGTTATATTAACTTTCACCAAAGTCTGACACACAATAAAGCTTTTTTTCTGTTGTTACTTTTAGAGTGCTGTAAAGTTCAGTCATACCCGGTTTTGTGGCTATTTTGCTTTGAAGAGTAGCAGTTCATGGAATTTTAATTTTCAACATGTCCTGTGTGACTTTTACTCAAGTTAGGAAACACACTGAAGGTGGAGAGAGGGGATGGGACTCATGCCAGTGGTGCTCAGTACTTGCTTTGGGAACCTGAGCTGGGACATTCATAGGTCAGCAACATGTTAGCTATTGCAAGCATAAGGATTTTCTTTCCCACTATCTGCATCTTGAGATGAAAAGAAATTACTATAAGTCTTGCCTTCTGTTTTTTCAGTCACATTTATGCATCTCATTTATCTCATCTTAGCACCAAGGTGCTGAGTGTTCCAAATAAAAAAGGTAATCTTTTTCTTTTTTACCATCTTTGTATATGTTTATCCTTCGTTTTTTTAACATGACATTGAAAATCTCCTGTCCTGTAAGTAGTATAGATGGAACATAATGAGAAATTCTGTTCTGTCATAACCAAGGGGCAGGTGGTTTCCATTATAACCTCAGCTGGAGCTTCCTTCCATGCCAGCAGCTTCCCACAACTCATCTACTACTCTACTCATCCCCTGCCTTTCTTGGTGGGGAAGATGCAGAGAAACAAAGCCCTGACAGATAAGGGATTACTCAAGTGGGTTCTGTTGCAGTTTGGGGATTAAGTTCAGTTACCAATCTCATTTATTTCATGAGTCCTGTTTGTACTTGTGATGGTTGTGAATGAGGACATTCTGCTGGCAGGAATTTGGCATCCAAGGAGTGGTGGCAAAGGCACAGTGTCTGGAAGGGTGCAAGAAAACAATCTAGCCATTTTGATATCAGATGTCTCTCACCTGGTTGAACAAGAGGACCTTTCACAAACAGGAGTGTTGTCCGTACCTATGCTATCTCCTCCTAGGCCTTCTGCCAGAGGGAAGAGTACATGACTGGAAGACTCTTTGGAACAGAGTCTGATGGGAGAAAAATCCTAGTTTTATTCAACCATCACCACTTGGCTGAAGAGGGACAAACTCCTTCCTACTTGAATTAGGAGATCAGTGTGCAGAGGTGAGACAGTTATCATGACACGTAGAGGGTCTGTTAGAAAATGGAGAGCTGAGATGCTACTCGTAGTTCATATGGGTAATAAAGGCAAAGAAGAGGGAGTAATGGATCCAAAGCATAAAATTTAAGCTAAAGGCCAGACGTTTCATGGTAGCATTTTCTAGAATAGAAGGGAAGTAAATGAGGCATGAGATTACATGATAGAGATACAGAGAAACTTGAACGGTATGAATATTAGGGAGGGATTGTTCAATGGTTCTCAAAATACTAAAATTAGGGCCACTGGGTGAAATATCAAGCAAAGGGCATAACCTTCTATGTGGCATACAAATTGCAAAACACCTTCCCAAAGGGTGTTGTAGAAACCCAAACTACAAATGGGTTCAATTATTAGATGCATTTCTGAAAGAAAAATCTGTTGAGAACCACTAGCAACAAAGGCAACTGAACTCCTAACTCATCAAAGTTTCCAGCTGCAAAGTGCTAGAAGGTAGACATGGCTTTGTATCTGCCCTCTGCTTTGTGCACACTGCAAAAGTATCTACTTTGGGTTACTATCAAAAGGTGGCTAGGATTTTGTATGTTATTCCTGTGCTTTTTTTCCTAAGTGCTTTTTGAAATACTTTTTTCTTTTAAGTAAAGAAAGGTTTGTCTTTAGGCAGAAACACAAAGCAGGAGCAGGAGTTCCCCACTTGATTCTAAAAATACTAGATCTTGCTTAACTTTAAACTTCCCACAGAAGTAAATGAAAGTATACGTGTGCTGAAACATAAATGTAGATGTGATTTCTTCCCTGGTTTAGTGCCATTGGACCAGCAATATCTGAGCATGTACAACTGCAACTCAACAGATTTTTTTTTTTTTTTTTTTTTTTTTTTTACTTTTAACTGCTATGTTTTATTTTTCTGCTATTCAATGCAAAAATAAGTGTACGTATTGCCAGAAACCAGATTTTTCTGTGCAGACTGGCAACTGGGCACTGGAATCGGTAGATGGGGAATCAGATGTGCATCTGGTTTGGGGTGTGAGAAAATGGGAAAGTGGTCAACAGAAGCATTTCTTCCTCTTCCAGCCTGCCCTGCTGCCAGCACTGGGCATTAACTCTATGGCTTGCAAAGGGAATGAAATTTGCTTGTTGTATGCTTTCTGGATGCAGATGGTAGGTGCCTATTTGATTATTTTCCAGTTCATACTACTGTGCTAAAAGAGTGCTAAGGAACATAATGGTAATCAAATTTCAGTGAGATTTGGGTAACCCTGAGCTTGAGAATTTAAGTTCTACACAGGGTTTTGAAATGCTGGAATTCAATTTTGCTTAATGGATGGTTTTTATTTTTAGGTACACATGCTATGTTAGCAGCTTTAGGCAGGCATTTGGCACAGCTTCTACTTAAAGCCTGAATCTTAATTACATAGGAAGAACCAATCCCAAATTTAATTAAAAGCAAGTAAAATAAAATATGAAATATCCATAAAATGTTAAATGGATTGAATATTTACGAAATATTTGTGATCTTATAGTATTGTATGTTTTACTGCATATAACTACATATAATATTATTTATTAGACAAAAAAAAAAAAAAAAAAAAAAAGGAATTCCATCTTTTTAGTTCAGTTTAGTTCTTTAAAAACTTAACAAGAAGATAAAGAATGAGTTCTGTCCACAGAGAAACATCTGAAAAAAAAATCAGTTCCCTCTGCCCCTAGCCTTTTTGGTCACAAACTGCATGCTTTGCAATATTCTTCTTGTTCCTTGGGAGAGATGGTTTGTTTTCATTTTTGCAAATCAGGTACAAACCAGGTGGTTTCAGGCGTACGAGCTGTGTATCATGCTTCTCATTATAAAATTTCCTATTCCTAGTATCTGTATTTTTTTTTCTACTTACATTTTCATACTAAAAATGCTTGCAGTTCACCTGTTCCCCACATAAATGAGTTGAATGGAAATTGTAAGAAATGAGATTGAGGGAGGCCATGTCTGGAGCACTGGGTCCAGTTCTGGGCTCCCCAGTTGGAGAACGACAGGGAACGGCTGGAGAGAGTACAGCTGAGGGCTACAAAGATGATGAGGGCCCTGGAGTATCTCTCTGATGAGCAAAGGCTGAGGGATTTGGGTCTTAGTCTGGAGAAGAGAAGGCTGAGGGGGGATCTGTTCAACACCTATAAATACTTCAAGGGTGGGTGTCAGGAGGAAGGGGCCAGTCTTTTTTTCAGTGATGCCCAGTGACAGGACAAGAAGAAATGGGAGTAAACTAGTACATAAGAAGTTCCATCTCAACATGAGGAGGAACTTCTTCACTTTGAGGGCAGCAGAGCCCTGGAAGAGGCTGACCCAGAGAGGTGGTGGAGTCTCCATCTCTGGAGACATTCAAACCCTGCCTGGACATATTCTTGTGCAACCTGCTGTGGGTGGACCTGCTTTGGCAGGGGGTTGGACTAGATTATCTCCAGAGGTCCGTTCCAACCTCATATACTTCTGTGATTCCTGGTATTGTTCTTTGTTTGTTGACAGACATGGTAAAATAATATTTTTCTGTGATTTTATGTTTACACTATGAATTCTGTTACCTCAGCACAGCCAGTGTCCCGCAGGGAGCTCTGTTTTGGCTTGCATCTGTATTCCCATTTCACTTGCTTTCCTGTCTTGTGTGCTTAAATGGCATTTTTAGGATGCTGAAAAGATGTCCAGTTTGTTTTCATCTCTCTATACAGTGGTCCTTAGACAGTAACCTTTTTTTTTTTTTTTTTTTTTTTCTGGGGAACTATGGCTACCAGTGCCTTCTGCAAAGGAAAACATTAGTGTCCCAGTTAGGGACCTCTCTGGGTTTCAATATACAGAGTAACAAGCTTTTAGTTTATAAAATACAGATTCAGTTTTCCAAGACCTTTAGCATCCCCACTCCATTCTTCCAGTGACTGACACTCGATACAGGACTGAGCTCCTATTCCACAGTTACGAGTGGAGAAGCAAATTTGTTTCTAAAAAATGTACTGTTATTTTATATAGAAAATTATCTGTCAGTAGAATGACTTCTGCAAAAAACCTCACTGAAAAGTCAAGTCTTTTCAACATACTTTGGCTTACAAATACGTGGCTTTCAAACATACTTTGAAAAAGAGAAAGAAAAGTCCACCAGACTATTACGTATCCTGTGGAGAAAAATCTGCTGAAACTGCAAAAGCGCAGAGTGTAGCCAGTGTCATTTCTGTTCTCTTTCATCCCATAGTTTCTCCCTGATGCATGGGGAAACTATCCGTATTAGGCATCTTTTGCTTGGATACAAACTTTACCTATACTTAATCCTTCTTATTACAGGCAAACTGAACTTGCTATCCAAGCAATGACAGTTCCTGTAGACAATGTGTGTTGTATTTCAGATTGTTATCTTGTACTTTGTATGACACTAGACATGAGATTAAGTGCCCTGTAATGTGCATATTACAGTCTTTTTCTTTTTTAACTTCCTCTTGAGCTTTGTCTGATGTAGAGATGAACAAAACCTGATAATGGTTTTAGAGCCAATGTATTGCACGTGTCCATGGCTGGAAGTGGAAGCAAGAAAAAATTGGACCTAGAAATATAGCACAGATTTTGGGCAGAGAGGAATAACTTCCTTACAGATGTGATTCAGTCTTCAATTGAAGTTTTTTACATCAGAAAGCTCAACTTGAAGTTACGAGCTTGTTGAGTAAATTATTGGGTGAAATTCTATTTTCTGTATTATTCCAGGCATCCTACTGGAGGTTGATTTGATTGAGTTCATTGAGTATTGAGATCATCATGGTCTACACCCGTGTGTTCTTTAATATTTGTGAAAAGTTAAAATTGCTGGCATATGTTTTCATGTTACAGTGTTGTGTTTTCTTAAGTGGTGTTACCCAGTGAGGAGCAGAATTCTAAAGGTTGCTTAAAGGGGTTGGTCTCTTCTCCCAAGTCACAGACAATGGGACAAGAGGAAATGGCTTCAAGTTGCACCATGGGAAGTTCAGATCGGAGATTAGGAAAAATGTTTCCATAGAAAGGGAAACATTTGTTCTGAAGCTTTGGACTGGGCTGCCCAGGACAGGGATTGAGGCCCCATCCCTGGAGGGATTTAAAAGCCAGGTTGACAGTGCTTAGAGACGTGGTTTGGTGATGGTTTTTGTCAGAGTTTGGTTGATGGTTGGACTCGATCTGAAAAGTCCCTTCCACCCCAGACAATTCTATGATTCTAATAATATCCAGTATTCCTTTAACATAGTCAAATTCTGCTCAGTTTAGCTCCAGCAGGTTTTTTGTAAGTTCCAACTGGAGAGTTTTTCTGGTGCTGAGGTACTCTGTTTGGTGTGCACGTGCCAAATGTATAACCGTGTTTTCCTTTCCCCACTGCTCCATTAAAGAGTCGCTTTGGCGGTGCGCTTCAGGGTTGGATAGTATCAGCTGAAACAATGCCTTATTGTTTTTACACTTGTGAGGATGACACCCTTCATTCGAGGCTTCATCCAGAACTATATGTAAAAAAAAAAAAAAAAAACCGAGATGTGATTATTTCTTTTTGAAAATCATTGAATCATAGAATGGTTAGAGTTGGAAGGGGCCTTAGAGATCAAGTTCCACTCACCCTGCCCAGGGCAGGGATACCTCTCACCAGACCAGGTTGCTCAAAGCCCCATCCAACCTGGCCTTGAACACTTCCAGGGATGAGGCAGCGACACCTTCTCTGGGCAACCTGTTCCTGTGCTTCACCACCTTCACAACAAAAAAATCTAATTAAATCTCCCCTCTTCCAATTTAAAACTGTTACCCCTTGTCCTGTTACTCCTGTTACCCCTGTTACTCCTGACAAGGAGTCCTGCTCCAGCTCTCCTGGAGCTCCCTTCAGATCCTGGAAGGCTGCTCTAAGGTCTCCCCAAAGCCTTCTCTTCTCCAGGCTGAACAAGCCCAGCTCTCTCAGCCTGTCTTCATAGCAGAGGTGCTCCAGCCCTCTGAGCATCTTCATAATGAGCACCTGTTTTTTGCAAACCTTACTGAGAAGTTTTGGCTCCATGGATTCCTGTAATCTCTTTTATTCTGTGGACAGCAGCCCATTGAAATTGGTTTCTATGAAACTAGTGAGTTTCATAGAAATCTTCTGTGAGCCCTGAGAAATACTCAGGTCCAGAAAGGTAAGAGGCAGGTTCACAGCTTTCCCGGTCACCGCTCATGTGGTCCAGAAGAGCTGTGTTCAGGTGTCCCACTTTGAAGTAAAGCAGAACCAACTTTCTGTTCAGTAATCTAATATTTTAGCTAGGCCTCTGCTAACTCTCTGAAATTAATAGCATATTATTGAGAAAACTGCTTGTTCTTGGAGTGATAGGACCAATGTTTGTACTTTATGCCAAAAGATGGTGCAGAAAGGCTCTGGCTTATACTTACTGCTAGAACAACCAAGATCAGGGAACTTCGTTATTCACCTTGTTGTAAGGTTTGAAGCGAAAAAGCATCGAGGGGTCACACCTGTGGGGAGGAATGGACAGGAGAGGTGACTCAACAGGGTATTCCATCCCAGCCGCGTAAGGATAGGAAATGAGACTTTGTCATTTCTTCTGTTCTTCATGACTCCAGCTTGGTTTATGGTGACATTGCCAATCTGAAATTTAGTGAAGAGTTTCATTCTGTGTTATATTTCCATGTTTTGATACAGCTGAAAATGAAAACCTGTGGCAAACACCAATGTTTTTCCATAAAGCAGGCATTCCACTTCCAGAACTGAGTTGCAGTCACAGACTTTGCACAGTTCAGAGTATATGTATTTGTTCAGGACAAGTACCAACAATCAGAATTAAAAAAATTCTGATTTCATTATTCTGCCCTCTTGGCATTTCAAAGTTACTTGGAGATCTCAGAAGAGCTGCCTTTGCAAATTTGGGTGACAGTTGTACTCCTTGGCAAGTCAGATTCCAAAGAATCAAGCTGTTCTTACTGTCACTCCTCATTTTAGTATTCAGTAGTAGCCAGGAGTCAAATTTAAAATGTCATTATGAAAATAGGTAATGTAAAATAAGAAGAATGAAAGACACCAGAAAGTGACCCGATCTTTTTAATACTCCCAACTGTTTCAAGTTGATTTATAGTCTTTATTTTATCTCAACAAGTTCAGCTATCAGCAGATTTAACCTGTAAACCCCTACTTTATCTTTGTTTTTTCTTTCTCACTGTTACAATTAAAGATAATGAGATGCAAGTTACCCTTTTATCTTCTTCTTACTTTTAAGTTAGCAAAAAATTAATGTGGTAAAAGTTCTGTTAGCAGCTTGTTAGTCTCTAATGAGTGTAAAGAATGATCCTATCTACTGTTTACTGTTCTAAAGAAAATGGTCTAAGGAGTGCCTTCCAGCTATCAGAGCAAATATAAACGATGGCAACGGTGCCGAAGTTGGTGGAGTGGATATACGTATGCACACAGTTACCTAATTATATGTAATCACATGGATATATTTACATCACGGCAATAATGTTGTTTTTTTTTTTTTTAATTTTAATCTCAAGTATATTATTCTTTAATTTCAGCAGTAATATAAGAAATTGGAAACAGTGGTGACTTTATCCAGTTTTAATTTATTATTTTTTTCTTATAGGTAATGTCTATTTGTAATGTAGAAATCGTACAAGTGCAGCATAGTTCCCTAGGAAAATGAGCTTAGTGTTCTCAGTTTAGTCCAAGATGGACAACACATTATTTGGCTCAACTGAGCAGCCCAGCCCAGCTTTAACATAAGTGCAAGATTGAATAAGCATAGAGGTTTTATTATTTGAGTGTGACTGAACTGGATGCTCGGAATAATGGGAAACCCTTGTACTGTGTCTCACCTGCTTTCAATTCCAACTGCTTTTATAAGTATTGGATCTACAGTAAGAAAGCCTCTGAGAGAAAGGCTGTTCTTTCATGTTGTGTACAGATGAAAGGCTGCATAGTTCTTCCTTTCACATACTGCATTCGTCTAGACTAAAAAAGTTGGGTAAGTTTTATAGAAACATTAATTTAATATTAGTGCCTACATGAAACAGAACATTTTTCAGAAATTAAATGTGACATATTTTGTGTTCAACATATAAATTATTTTGTTTTGTATTGCTCTTGTGCCTTGCCTGTTGGAAAAAAAAATAAATCCACTTTTCGGAGGAAATACCATTTTCTTTGTATAATCTTAATGATTGTATGGTAAAATGTTGACTTCTGTTGGGATCTGATCTTAAATTACACATTCAGTTCCTGTGAATTCTAATGTTAAGAAGTGTGAAATTTATACATTAGGAAAGAAGTCATTCCAGTCTGTGGAAGGAGTTGTGTTGAACAAATAGGGTGGAATAGAGAACCCAGTGATGAGCTGCCCATTCTGAGGGTCTTCAGAAAGAGGCTCGGTTACCTATTGGAAAGGACTAGCTCTAAAGTGAGATTTAATGAAAACATGACAGAAATGCTCGATCTGATATGTCTGATGCTCTGCTCAGAGGTGTTGAGCATGGGCACCTGAATTTTCAGACTTGGATGGCAGTGGAAGGATGGGATTATTAAATGATGGCCTTGCAGTTGACTCCTGGGTTGAAGAGGAGCTATTGAGTTTCTTTTCAAGAGAGAAATGAAAGAGACTGTGTTCTTGTATGCAGTTCTGTCTTGGACCTAAAGTTACAATGCACAGGGCATTTCAGATGGCTTTAGCCTGAGCTGAGGTTAAATAAATAAACTGTGAATTTCAGTTATCATATATTCAGTCAAACAAAAAATAAGACTATCTTTTTCATATAGTCTTGGCATTCTCAGAGGTGCCAGAGGAGGAATTCCAGTATTAATGGTGTTGAAAATAGCTAGTAAAGCAGAAGCCAATGCTAATAAACAGTTTTGGAAGTACTGTGAGTGGTTTAAGCATAGTCTGGATTATTGTTATTACTGTTTTAAATCACAGCAATCAAATAGCCAAGCATCACTTTGAATGATTAAGTGGAGTGGCCGTCAATGAAAACTCTTTGGGCTCTGTTGCAGCCACAGGGATGGGTGTGGTTGTGGTCAACTCTCCCAAGAATTCTTTTGGATGCCATTGCTGATATGAAGCAGAGTGTTATGTGATATTTTCAGAACCTGGCATATTTTAGTTTGGTTTGGATATTTTTTTATGTACCTTGGCAGGCATGCATATCCCTGCAGCCATGCAGCAATCTGCATTAATGGCTGAAGTAACACCTACTGGTGAGGCAGAGTCAATCAGCAACAGGCTGCTGTTGACTCATGACTTCAGTTGATTTATGATTCCATTCAGCTTTGCAGGTCACTTTTTGTTCCCTGAAGCCTGATGCCAGTAATTGCAGTTGTTGTCCTTATTTGAATACCCATTGATTAAGGAAGTAGATGATGTGCTTTGTGGACAGATGAACACATGCCTTTAGGGAGATACAGAAGAGCCTTGTATTATTTCCATTGGCTAATTCAGTTAATTATCATTATTTATTCACATTTGCAAAAGTCTCCACCTAAAGTTTTTAGGTGGATCTCACCAATCACAGAATCATAGAAACATTGAATTGTTGAGGTTGGAAAAAAACCTTAAGATCAAGTCCAACTGTTCAGCTCAAAAAAGTTCAGGGTGTCATCGAGTCCAATCCAGAGCTCAGTGTGTCAAAGTGTCAAAGGTCGGACAAAGATAAGTGGTTTCTTTCAAACTGTATTCAGACTTTACTGTCTTTCTTACGTGTTTTGTATCTTAATGTATCTTTGTTGGAGACATGGACAGTGGAATACAACACACTCTCAGCAAGTTTGCCAATGGCATCAAGCTCAGTGGCGCAGCTGACATGCTGGAGGGAAGGGATGCCATCTGGAGGGACCTGGAAAGGCTGGAGAGGTGGGCTGGTGCAAATGGCATGAAGTTCAACCAAACCAAGGTCAGGGTACTGCATGTGGGACATGGCAGTCCCAGGCACAAATCCAGGTTGGGCAGAGAATGGCTGGAGAGCAGCCCTGAGGAGAAGGATTTGGGGGTGCTCATGGACGAGAAGCTCAACATGAGCCAGCAGTGTGCGCTGGCAGCCCAGAAAGCCAACCATATCCTGGGCTGCATAAAAGAAGCATGACCATGAGAGGTGATTCTCCCCCTCTACTCTGCTTCTGTGAGACCCCACCTGGAGTCCTGTGTCCAGCTCTGGAGTCCTCAACAGAGAAAGGACATGGACCTGTTGGAACGGGTCCAGCAGAGGGCCATGAAGATGATTAGAGGGATGGAGCACCTCTCCTGTGAGGACAGGCTGAGAGAGCTGGGGCTGTTCAGCCTGGAGAAGAGAAGGCTCTGAGGAGACCTTAGAGCAGCCTTCCAGTATCTGAAGGGAGCTACAGGAGAGGGACTCTTTGTCAGGAAGTGTAGTGATAGGACAAGGCATAATGGCTTTAAACTGGAAGAGGGGAGATTTAGACTGGATATTAGGAAGAAAGTATTTTCTGTGAGGGTGGTGAGGCACTGGAACAGGTTGCCCAGGGAGGTTGTGGCTGCCCCATCCCTGGAGGTATTCCAAGTCCAGGCTTGATGGGGCTTTGAGCAACCAGGTCTGGTGGGAGGTGTCCCTGCCCATGGCTGTGGGGCTTGGAACTCGATGATCTTTGAGTTCCCTTCCAACTCTAAACATTCTATGATTCTATCTTTAAGGTCTGATCCAACTCTTACGATTCTGTTATTTCTGTCACTCCTGAAAGAGCCTGGGGAAACAGATGAGGCTTAAAATGTGCAAGATCTGGATATTGTCATGTGAAGGTGGCATTATATGGCAGATGAAAAAGGTTTCTCGATCAGATTTGAGAGAAAGAATACAGGAAGAGAACATTTTGATCCTGGAATCTGGAAGATAAGGCAGTACTAGAGGTGTTTCTAGGAAGCCATTCAAAACAGTCGGCTTAAATGTTGAATGGGAGGCAGTGTTGCAGCATTTCTGAAGATACATTCATTTTGTTCAAAACTTTTACTGTTTTCTTGTTCATCATTTGTAGTTTACATGTATACTGGGAAAACTGCAGGCTGATCTTCCACCTCTCACCTTCAAGCACCACTGAATGAGTGCTTTTTACACTTTCACAATCATGTGCTTCTGCTGCCCTATTTCCTGCAGATGATCATATTTTTGCACCTTTAACTGAAAGTACTGTAAAGATGATGTTTATTTTATGTTTAATGTGATTACATGAGCCGTGGACCATGACTTCATGGATGATAGATTGGAAACACTCTTAGCATTCCCAGGAAGGTTTAAAAGCAAAAATGATCTATACCTTCAAAGCATCTTATCTGTGATGTATATTGCATTTCTTCCAACAAAATCCCTGTTTATACTGACAAGACCTTTAAGCTGCAAATGCATTGGGAGAGAAGCAATAGCATCCATCTTGTTGCAAGATCCTAGCAGAAGCAGGTAACTGCCAGGCACAGTAGGACTATGTCTACATTTGATAAATTTTCATCTACTCTATTTAGATTCCATTTTTGCTGCAATAGAATCCCTCTTAATTACACATCTCTCTTTACAGTTTTGCCCAAATGGTCACCTTGAGAGGCTCCAAGTGAACCTTTTGGAGCTCTCTGTGAACTCTGGTGTGAAGCTCTCCTGCAGTGAGTGATCAGAAATGCCACAGCCCAGAGACTCCTTTGATAACATTTAGGAAACAGATACTTTTCTGTCTCTAAAGAAAATTTTAAACAAAATTGTGTTAAATATATTATACGATTTAGGTATTTCCTTGGTTGATGTCACCAGATTCTTTTTAGACTCAAAACCTCCCACAAAAAAAACCCCAAAAAACACCATACAAACATTTCTTGCAAGTTACATGCACAGTGAAATGCAAAAGATTTAAAAAAAAAACCCAAATAATTTTCTTATTGTTACTAAATAAGCACTAGCATTTTGCATTTCATTCACAATATGGATGTAGATAATTCAGTTTAGTTTAATTTAACCGCAGTTCTTTTATGCCAGAATTTCAGAGATCATTAGCAAAATCCAGGAGGGAGAAAGGAAGAGAAAAGTGAAAGAAACTATACACAAAATGACTTCCATGTTTCAAAGATTTTTCTAAAATCAATGTCCTAATGAGTTTAAATTTGGATTAATATTGAAATACATACATAAATGCATTGACATCACCACTTTTGGAGCGTAGGTGTTAGAGCATCAGAGAATTGTGGGGCATTATTCAGGAAAGCATTTAAGGCTAGACTTTGATCCTTTGTTAGGGTTGCTTGTGCATGCACCCAATGTGCAGGCGTGCATGGTCGTTGTGGTTTCAGCCAAATTTACCAAAACCAGATTGACAGATGGCCCTTCCTCCCCCCCCCAAAAAAGGAGAGGAAGAGATAAGGAGATTTATTAGTTTAGAATGAACTACTTTAATGAAGTATTAATATTAAAATAAAAGAAAAANNNAAAAAAAAAAAAAAAAAAAAAAAAGAAAATAATGAAATAAATACAGTATATACAAAACTTTATCAAACTCCTATGACAATGATCGCATCACCAGCAGGCATCAGGAAAAGTCCCAGACTGGACTTGATGACCGACATGAGTTAGATTCTAGCTCTGGAGTCAAGAGCGCACAGATTGGGGTCCTCCTTAGAAATCAGCCACCGAAGGAAGAAAGTTGACCCTTTGATCCCTCAGCTTTTATACTGAGCATGATGTGGATGGGATGGAATACCCTGGTGGTCAGTTCTAGGTCACCTCTCCTGTCTGCTCCTCCCCTTGATGCTTTTTCACTTCCGAACCTCCAATGGGGCAAATAATGCAATTCCCTGCCCTTGGTTGTGCTAGCGATAAGGAGAAGCAAGGGCCTCTCTGTGCCATTCCTTGGTAGAATCGGGTCTTATCACTGTGAGAGTGGACAGTTTCTGGACAATGTGCTGTTAATTTCAGAGTTTAGTTAGTTAGAAGAGGCCCAGCTAAAAAAATGTAAGATTGTAAAACAGAAAATTGATTTGCTTTACCCCAAACCAGGAAATGGTGCATTCAGTTCCACAGATCTCAATTAATCGTGTGCTTAAGTGGTGGGAGGCAGTTTTCTGAACTGGAATGAGAGCTGGTCAAGTATCATGCATGAGTAGTTGGCTACTCTCAGAACTAGTAAACCTGGGTCGTAAAGCGCTGTCCTATAACCTAAGTTAGGAGCAGATTCACATTCTCGAGAACAGCTTTCACTGGCTCCGGGGTCACTCGTGAAAACCTGGATGTCCACCTTCTTGGTGAGGCATACATTATTGCTTACATAAAGATGGACAAGTAATATTGGCCTAGATGCTCTCTTCAAGCACCAATTTGTGGACCTTGTATGTGTCAAGTAGGGAAGAAGAGCATAAAGTTGAATCGGAGTAGTATAAAGAAACCTGTGGGGTTTCTCTGTCCAAGTAAGTTACCTTCAAGCATGATTGAACTGTCTTTGAGCTGTTTCAGGTGGACGGGAGGCAGACTGTGGAGGTAAAACAGCTCCAAAGGCGGTTCTTTCTATGCTGTATAGATACAGCTGCCATGTCTGGGAAATCTGACCTTCCCACTTCAAGAGAGTTTGTTTGCATTAGTTACTAATAATTAATTGATATTATTACAATACTTGTCAGAATAAAAAGAGAAAATTGGTTAGCAGTTTAAAAAACACAGTATGAAAATTAAGTTCTACTTCTGCAAGCATTTGTTGGAACAGGTTCAGCAGAAGGCCATGAAGATGATGAGAGGGCTGGAACACCTCTCCTGTGAAGACAGGCTGAGAGAGCTGGGGCTGTTCAGGCTGGAGAAAAGAAGGCTCTGGGGAGACCTTAGCACAGCCTTCCAGGATCTGAAGGGACTACAGGAGAGTTGGGGAGAGACTCTTGATCAGGGAGTGGAGCCATGGGACGAGGGGTATTGGTTTTAAATTGGAAGAGGGGAGATTTAGACAAGATACTAGGAAGAAATTCTTTACTGTGAGGGTGGCCCAGGTTGCCTGGAGAAGGTGTGGCTGCCCCATCCCTGGAGGGGTTCAAGGCCATCCATTCAAGGCCCCATCCCTGGATGGGGCTTTGAGCAACCTGGTCTGGTGGGAGGTGTCTCTGCCCAGGGCAGAGGGGTTGGAAGTTGATGAAGGTGCGCTCCAACTCTAACCATTTTATGATTTATCTGTTTGAGAATTCCCGCAAGACTGCTTAAACTAGTGTAATTAGTTATGCATGAATCATGGTGAGTGATTACAGTATCTGACCTTAAATCAAGCAACTTTTTTTTTAACTATTTGTAGCATAGCCTTCAACTATGTGGGGATTTGGAGTTTGTTTCTAAATATTCCAAGCCGTGGATATCATTTAAACTTTTTCCAGAGTTGGCAAGAACTGCAAAGTGATTGATAAGTTGAAACACCGAGCAACAAAAGGTCTCCTTCTCATTGTATTTCAGCATAATTTCTCGAAATTGTTTACGTATTGGATCTATAGGTTGGGATTTTTTCTGATTTAGTTTGCCTTCTAAGCTTTGTTCAGATACTTTATTAGTCAATAAGGTAATCATCTTAACATTACATAGCCTCCAGAATGAAATTGTGTGCTCTTCCTGGCATCGTTAATATCCAGTTCAGGGAGAAGCCTGTGATTTAGGAGAATTGGTTCCCTTGTGCTGTAACTAAACCAAACAATTTATGTGAATTTCTTTTGAGCTAGTGTCATTGCAGAAAACAGTCATTTCAACAAAACCTGATTTTGTTCTGGGAGTGTGACCTGTCCTGAAAAATTGTAATACTCAATTGACTGTCTATGAAAGTTGAACACATTTTCCCAGAAGTCACAGAAAATTATGAAAACTATATTGCTTTCTTGCAGGCTGACAATACTTTTTTTTTTTTTTTT
>VZRU01016589.1:42828-74325 GCA_013398155.1 Pedionomus torquatus | reverse complement strand
CCCCCCCCCCCAAAAAAACCCCAACACTAACGAAGCACGTATATATTTTTGATGAGCAATAGAAAGGAGTTAAGTGTCCATTTAGATGAAATTTCTTCTGTTACTTTAATTTTTTTTTCCTTTGGCTTTTAAGTCAACACAGAGACTTATCAAAAGATTGCATTTGGAAATAAACCTCTTAAAGCATTTTTCTCACATACTGTAGCTTAAAAGGAATGTGTGAAATTCAAGATTGGAAAGTATTACATAGAAGTATTCTTTTTCCTTGGTTTTTTTTTTAAACACATTTTTCCTCAAACCTGCCTCTCTAGCAATGCCTTTTCCCCAGAAGACTCCAAAGGAAAAATGACATCAAATGATAAAATCCTGTTGTATGTTATTTCCAGAAGAGCCCATGGAAATCTTGAATATGAGTTTATCATTTGTACTGTAATGTTCCATTGTTAAAGGAGCAACATACTGAAGAGTATTCAATTGCTGAATTACTGGATGGTGTGCAAAAGCTGATGTTTTTGTGACTGTTACAAAACACTCAAGAATTTGTAGCACCTCATATCTGTTGTGTGATAATAGGAGTTAGAAATGGAAAACTCTTGTTATATTAGCTTACCCGGCTCTCTGACAACATCAGATCGTTGTCTTCATTGTCATCCTAATTTGCAATTCCTATGGCTTCTGGCACTTCCATTGGGAGAACACATGGCATTAAAGCAAACCTGAATATTCCTTTCCTTGACTTCATTTTCTAGATCCTCTTTTATATCTCTTCATTGCACTGAACAATTCCCAGTGTTGCTTTGCCTTCAGCTATTTTATTTCTAAGTTTTCTATGGGAAAAATTTCCATGCAGTTTTATAAGGAAAAAAAATCATTCTCAGCTGAAAAGTTTGCTCAGTATTAGCTGAAGTTACATAGGTAGGTGAGCAATAGTTGAAATTATGCTAACAAAGAGTTTATGGGTCTTCAGATGTCGATTATGAGCTGCAGCCAACCTATCTATAGGAGTAGAAATTGACTCTAGTATATATATATTTCATATCTGTGAGGGATCTTAGGTCTTCCCGCAGGCAGGCACTGGGTGGCTGTCTCCAGGGGTAGGATTCACTGCCATTCATATGAAAATGCTGGAAAATCTTGCCCTAAAGCTAACCTACCCCTGGAGTTTTGCCTATCTGTCATGGTGATGGCTTGCCTGGGAAGGATTTGTTAATAGTCAGCTGACTGGTGGTCTGTCTGTCTGGGAAGTCAAAAAAAAGCAGCACAGTGAATCAAGCAGGCAAAAGATTGATTACTATGGCATTACTTCTCCCCAGGAAAAAGGCTTATGTCTATGCAAAAAAGACCCTGTTTTTAATATATTATCATCTGTCTAATCTCAGTGTGTATGGCCCAAATATATATTTTTTTTCCCTGACAGCAAGCTATTAAAGAGCCAACATTTCTGAAAAGCTTAATAGGATTTGGGGTTGCGTGAGTGGGAAGATATAAGCACGACAAAGAATAAATGGAAGCACTGATATTTGTGTGGCCCTAATTAGTCATGTTTTAGATTTGAGTTGTGTGTATTTGCCTTAAAAGCCACTGAACTAATTTACCACCTAGCAAAGGCTGATAGCTAATTAGGAAGAAGGAGGGTTTGGCCCCCAAAAAGCAAACTCATTTTTAGGGATTTGCTTCCTGGAGAGAAATACCTGTTCAAGCTGAAATCTGTCACTTGTGACTACTTCTTGTGATCTTCTCTTGTGATCT
Source organism: Pedionomus torquatus (assembly GCA_013398155.1). Lineage (NCBI taxonomy): Eukaryota > Metazoa > Chordata > Aves > Charadriiformes > Pedionomidae > Pedionomus > Pedionomus torquatus. The sequence continues at coordinate 72,576 of VZRU01016589.1, read as the reverse complement.
AAATAAGAACCGTCATTTCTCAAAAATTTGCAAACTTTCCTAGAAAATTGTCCAGGTGACAAGTGATTTTGATAAGACAGATATTAGAGAAAACAGGCTTTTTTTTCACCAAAAATTTAGGCTTCATTAAGCTTAAATTACCCACAGTAATGATCAGTGACTTCATTGCTGCTGGGTTTTAGGCAGCTTGTCTTCCTTCAAGTACATTGCTTGCTCTATAATAAGTTTTGGATTTTGGTTGATGGTTTGGGTTTTTTTTGGGTGGGGGAGTGTTATTTGGTTCTGTGCTGCTTACAGAGTTCTGCATTCCTTCAAACTAACCAGCATTCCATTCTTCTTGTTCTTCTCTCCTTGATATCTATAAATGTAGGCTAGATTTTGTGTTCTGTCAGCTCCTCCTTGTTTCCTAAAGGATGTGTTTATTCCAGCAGTGTGTATGGGGGGGTGGGTCTGTGGGGGTGTGCATGTATGTATGTGTGTATATATATATATATAAATATATATATTTGACTAGTGTCATTGGAATAAGCAGCTGTGCACCTTGGGCATTTTTAGTCATGTCACTGGATTTTTTCTTGATGTTCAAGTTTGGTTACTTTCTATTAGGAACATTTGATATGTCTTGGGCATTTTTCAAATAGGAATTGGAAGAAAGTCCTAAAGAAAGCATTTAAATTGTGTAAAATTATAAATGTAGGGATGGGGTCTGAACTCCACCATTTTCAGCTTGAGTACTTGGTCGTCCCAGGAACTAGTGCACATCTCTTTACCTTACACAGAAATTCAATCTACTTGTTCATTCTTCGGACACATTGGTGGCAGCTCAAATGCTTTTTGGCGTCGGGGGGTCTCAACAGAAAATGTTGTAGCAGGGATGTGTTTGGGAGTGTGTGTATGTGTATACACTCTGTAATGGAATGAACACTGAAGACAGCGATATGATACAAAACACAGCATAAGTTATTAATTATCAGGATGAAATTCATGCTAGGGTTATTTATTTGCTGAAAACTAATTTATTTCTTGAAAACAAAGAAATTGCCTTGGAAGGGACACTAAGTTTTCTTAACGTGTCCCTTTTCGCAGTTGGCTTGAGTTGCCACAAGCTGGTGTCTGCGGAGCCTCCATTGAGGGCTACTGCTGAGGGGCGTGAATGCACAAGAACTTAGTAAGGTCTTGAAAAGTTAATTAAAAAAAAAAAAAAAAAAAAAGAAAGAACAGATGAGGACATGGTAAACGTTGCCTTTGTCGTTGTTATCTCCTTATCAACACCTTGTTGTCTCTATTGTGTTACACTGGTACTGCATGTCACTACTAAGTCAGAACGACAAAAGGAAGGATTTTAGCAAGGTTTGTCTAAGTTTAGTGGGAATCGACCCTGCTGTCCCTAAGCTAAGAACTGTCCCTTCTCACCCTACTATTTTGTGGCAGTTTAGAATAAGTTGGACTTGTCCTGATGGTTGCAGTTAGTAGGGGGCGTCTTTAAGAGCAAGTGATGGAAATTGTTGTTTCACATTATCCATCCTGTGATGTATATGGTTCCTTAGGGCAAAGAAAAGTTCACTGAATAAAGTCCTTTCTCTCAGTCACACTGCTTCCTAAATAAAAAGCACATGTATTTGATTTACACCATTCTTTAATAATTGAGTCAGTCCATTCCCACTTGTTCAGCTACCATCAGTCACCTTTCAGATACAAAAACTCAAAGCCTTTTTAAATTCCATATGCAGAGATCAGTGACTCACTGGTGACTTGGGAGGCAATGATAAGGCTCATTCTCAGTTTATTATTCCATAAAAAGTGATACAGATCACTGATCAAGGCCACTTTCTCCTGTTAAAGCAGTGTAGGCCAGTTTGTAGCTTGTCCGTCGTAATGATCACTGCATTAGAGTTGGTGATTTTTCACTGATCCCTTTTGAACTCCAACTAACCTATGTCAGTTGGCTTGGGATAAGCAAGGTATTGTTACATTCGTAAACTTTCAGAAAAACACTTCAAATTGTGTACTTAGAATAAAGACTATATACTAAGAAAAAGGAAGCTGTATATGTTTCCTCAAGCAGTTTATAATGATAAGGGAAACTATTGGCAGTGAATAGATGTGACATAGAGAATTATAATGATTTTCATAAATGTGGCTTGAAGGCACTGGGATAAATCTGTTGTCTTTTGTTAAGAAAAAAAAAAAAGCAAAAAAGCTATTAACTTTGGTCATTCAGAACACTTAGTCTTGAATCCTGAAACAACATTTGGAAAACAGTTACTTTAAAGCCGTAGTTTGTTCTAAAGCTGGTTTATGTCAGGTCTAGAAATAGCAATGTTAACCATCAGGTTAATGGGTTAGATGGGCTGTTTTTTTTGTCTTTTAAGTGGGAATAGCTGAAGAAAAGGGTGCCTCCCTTCTCTAAGTTAATATGAACCCAAAATAACTTTTCTTGTCTTTTTGTAACAGCCCTTTTTCTGAGTCATTGTATGAAAAAGAAGCTGGGGAGCATTGGATATTGTAGATCAAACACTTCAAAAGCCAACTTTGCCTTAGTTTTATGCGTACTTGAGAGTAGACTAATGTACAATGGTATCCAGGAAATTCAGCCAGTAATTCATAAGAGTCCAAAATGTTCTCCTTAGGATGAATCACAACAGCATAAACGATTGGATCCTTTAGGTCACCCAGTTCAAAGCCCATGTATCTTCTTCTTTGCTAATCCCCACTAGGATTTTATCTACTTTATCTTTGCAAAGCTCTCATATCCTTGACTCACCCACCTCCCTGGGTAGCTTCTTCCATTGCCTGATTGTTTAACCCAAACGTCTTTAAACCTTACGCTGTCACAAACTTTAAAACTTTACTTTAAAACTTACACTGTGCATAGTGTGAGCAATTTATGACTACAGAAAATGATCCTTTTCCCTCCTCCCTTTGGCTATCATGCTGAAATATCATCCCTCCCTTTAAATGTTTTGGGATTTTATTTTTTCTCTGTATCTCTGTGAACAACAATCCCAGGAAAGCTGGGGCTTTTACCTGTCTTTGCTTCTCTCACTGTTGCTGATTTTGTTTGAACTTTCAGTTTTCAAGACTCAGACACACATTTTGATCTAAAATGAACTTTCTGTGACTCAATGATACTGGTGATTTTCAAGAGGCTAGTTAACACCCCTGTGCCTTTGTTTAGAGAAGCTGCATTCAGGAGGCTCCTAATGTGCTTTGACTGACAAATACACAAAACAGTTTGAAGTTTTCCAGTGACTGAAGGTGGAATTTGGTTTTGACCTCAGATATATGCAATCTTGCGTTACTGATTAGGATATTAATTAGCTTCCAAAAACTCCTGGGGTGGCCTACTGCAGAGGAGTTAAAATTTCTCACTATTATTTCTAAAAGTGGCTTCTAAGTTCATAGCTGTGTTGATATAGATATAAACCTTTAAATATATGTTTGTCTAAGTGTGTGCTCAGACTGGTATTATTCTGATGGGATTTTTGGATGATCTATAAAATGAAACATTGAGAATGGGGGAATCCGAAGATGGAAAGAAGCATTTTTTTCCTGATGAAGTGAGGTAAAGGAGCTTTGGTCTACAGAATTTTATAACCTGTATTTCTTAGGGTCAGCCTGAGCTTGTCAGAACTGATGTTTGATTGATCTGTTAGATCAATATGAAGTTTATGTTCTTCTCCTAGATGACAAAGAAATATTGCATGTTGGAAAAAATACAGGGTAGAGGAGGGAAATCTGCTTGTTCTAAGTCATGTTTTCATACGGCCTCCTTTTGGGGAGTTACACAATAAAATTACCCTTAGTCTGTTCATCTCCTCTCAGCTGACCATTCCCAAACTTTACTCATCTGGTTGTTCTTTGATCCTTGCAGAAGTATTCTGCACCTGGGACATGGCAATCCCAGGCACAAATACAGACTGGGTGGAGAATGGCTGGAGAGCAGCCCTGAGGAGAAGGACTTGGGAGTGCTCATCGATGAGAAGCTCAACATGAGCTGGCAGTGTGCACTGGCAGCCCAGAAAGCCAACCCCATCCTGGGCTGCATCAAAAGAAGCATCACCAGCAGGTCGCGGGAGGTGATTCCCCACCCTCTACTCTGTGCTTGTGAGACCCCACCTGGAGTCCTGTGTCCAGCTCTGGAGTCCTCAACAGAGAAAGGACATGGATCTGTTGGAAAAGGTCCAGCGGAGGGCCATGAAGATGATTAGAGGGATGGAGCACCTCTCCTGTGAGGACAGGCTGAGAGAGCTGGGGCTGTTCAGCCTGGAGAAGAGAAGGCTCTGGGGAGACCTTAGAGCAGCCTTCCAGGATCTGAAAGGAGCTCCAGGAGAGCTGGAGAGGGACTCTTTGTCAGGGAGTGGAGTGACAGGACAAGGGATAACAGTTTTAAATTGGAGGACGGGAGATTTAGATGAAATATTAGGAAGAACTTCTTTCCTGTGAAGGTGGTGAGGCACTGGAACAGGTTGCCCAGGGAAGCTGTGGCTGCCCCATCCCTGGAGGGGTTCAAGGCCAGGCTGGATGGGGCTTTGAGCCATCTGGTCTGGTGGGAGGTGTCCCTGCCCACGGCAGGGGTGTTGGAATTGGATAATCTTTAAGGTCCCTTCCAACTCTTAACTGTTCTGTGATTCTATTACAGCTTGCCTGTAGCAGCGTATAGCTCTGTTGTGCAAAGCTGTGGGGAAGTGAGGTAAATCCTACTCTATTACTTCAATTCTGCCAGCCCATAATTACAGTTAACACATTAGACCGTGTTTCAGAAGTTTGGAAGTAATCCTTCATGGTGGCCATTTTGGCAAGACAATTTGTAGGAATAGACACGAGTTATTTGTAAGAAGCCACTGTCATGGAAACAGCAGGTTTTGAAAGCTGTATCTTGAGCACTTTTTTATGGCTCAATATTTTATTTTTTTTTTTTTTTTTTGGCATCATAATTGTAAAATTCCATTTTAAATCTTAACATGTTATGTTTTCAGCTTAATAAAGGAAAAGATACAGACTAGGGAATGAGGTACTAGAAAGCAGCCCTGAGGAAAGGGAGTCGAGGATGCTGATGAATGAGAGGCTGGACATGAGCAGGCAGTGCACACTTGCAGCCCAGAAGGCCAATCGCATCCTGGGCTACATCAAAAGAAGTGTTGCCAGCAGATCCAGAGAGGTGATTCTGCCATTTTGCTCTGCTCTGGTGAGACCCCACCNATAGGCTGAGAGCTGGGGTTGTTCAGCCTGGAGAAGAGGAGGCTCTGAGGAGACATTAGAGCAGCCTTTCAGTACCTGAAGGGGGCTATAGGAAGGCTGGGGAGAGTCTGTTTACAAAGGCCTGCAGTGATAGGACAAGGGGTAATCACTTTAAGTTGGAGAAAAGCAGGTTTACATTGGATATTAGAAAGAATTTCTTTCCTCTGAGGGTGGTAGAACACTGGAACAGGTTATCCATGGATGTGGTTCGGGTGAGGCTCAATGAGTCCCTGGTCAGCCTGGTCTAGTTGGGGATGTCCCTGTGACTGCGGTGAGGTCGGACTAGATGACCTTTGGAGATCCCTTCTGGCCTGGACAATTCTATGATTCTATGCATTAGGATATTATAGACTTTTTTGTCAAAATCCATGCCCCCACTCCTCCCCGACAATTTTTTTTTAAAGCTTTCTTCCTTAATTTCTGTGCTCTTATGCTTCTCAGATGTCTTCTAGGCAGAATATATGGAGGTTGAGTGCACTGTGCAGTGGCAGTGGCACATGTTTTAAGTGTGGGAGTTGCCAATGCACAGGTTGGTCCCTCTTGATCTTTTGGGGTAAATCTGTAGCTCTTCTCTCCAGGTACAAAAGCTGGCCATAAATATACCCCCTTTTTGTTTCCAATTCAAACAATGTGCATGTCCAGTTTCTGTAAGAGTGTACAAAAACCACCTTCACCATTCTTGTGAACTCTTTGCCTTATGGTGGGAAAGTAAGATACTCTCTGGTGTCTTTTCCTGTAGTACGAAGCTGTAAACAGCTCCAGATGTGACATCAGCAAAGCTATATGTAGTCAGGAGCAGCATTAACTGTGAGCTGTGCAGTGGCTTCTGTGGTCCTAGGCTGCATTTCAGCTGTGTGTGGGAGTTTCACTGCAAATGCATGTCTTCAAGAGCTTTTTGCAGGGCCTTCCTCAGCAAGTATGTGTGTCTAAGACTGTTATTTCTATGATGTATTTCAAGTGTTATTTCCTTTTAGATTCTTTCAGCCTTGGTAATCTCTTAGTCCTAGAGGAATATTTCTTTTTCCTCTTGGCTGTTTCTAGCTCGCCTTGGTTTCTTATAATCCACGTTTCATTTCCATGCCACCTACCTTCTCCTTCCCCTGGATCACAAATGAAACAAGATGGGACTTGCTGCTGGTCCCTTTGGCATCCCAGCATGTGCTGTGTGTTGAGTTTTGAACAAAAGAATCAACATTTGAGGGCTGAGACCTTTGTAAACCCAAGTCAGCTCTTAAAATGATACGTTAAATTGTCCCTTAAAAAAAAAGAGAGAGAGAAAAAAAAGAAGAAGGAAGCAGGAACTTCAGTTCCTCTTAGCCCCTCGGGGGCCTTGGGCTTGCAGCTGTTGCTGAAATTTTACTGCTTTAGTCTTTTGTACATTGGTGATTTTCTCCCTGATCTCCTGCTTTCAGCTTCATGGATGCTTGCCTTCAGTCTCAAGGTTTGAGATTAAATTTGTTCAGTTCAGTACCATCAGCCATGAAAAACTGGCATCCCCAGGTGCCAAAAACCATAGTGGAAAATAAAAAGTGAAAAAGAAATCTAGGAGTTTTTTGTTTAGGGGGACTTGCACAGATCTAAATGAAAGCATGTTCTTCTGAAATTATGTAGCTTGCCGGTGCTAAATTCTGTGTGAATCTGGTTGTGAAGGTAGTCATGCAGACAGGCGACTGGTGGCTTGGGTCTAGAAGACCTGGATGCTCAAATTTTCTTCTGCTGCCCTGCTGGGTCATTTCACTTAACAGGATGTGTAGGGATTTCAGCTGTCTTCGGAGGTGGCTCCTAAGAAGGAGAAATAAAAAAAAAAAAAAAAAAAGAAGAAAAGAAAAAAAAAAAAACAGAAAAAAAAACCAAACCCACAAAAGCTATGTGTTATTTTTTCTTATTATTCCTTTATCATTTGGAGACAGTGGCAGTTTGTTTTGGGTTGCTTTATGTGCATTAGAAAAGGATATAAGTTTCAGTTTCAGCCTGACGTAAGAGCAGACATGTATCTGGGAAAAATACTCACTTTCAATTAAAGCCATGCAAGTAAATGTGTATACAGATGTGTGTGATTATCCACTGTTCTTTTTCTCCCTAGCTATTTCAAGCAACTTTGTATAAGTTTCTGCTCACTTTTCCAGTTCTTTCATGTTCAGTATTGGAAAGATTAATATCCAGTCCAAGATGGCTTCATCTCTTGGACTGATATTTGAAAATAGGAAATTCAAATTCTTGGTTTAAGGTAGAAGTTATCTTCAATACAGGTGTTTTGCTATTGCCCCCTTCCCCGAAGTGTTAGTTTATATATATACTAAAAAAAAAAAGTTAAAGTTTAAGTATTTTAAGTAAGTTAAGTATTAATAAGTTTATGGAGCCTAATTTTCTATTGTTTTGCAATTTATATTGCCAGTTTTACCTAGAAAAAGGGGCAGGCAAAATCCAAGTAGTCTGAAGAAACTGTGTCTCAGATCATACACCCAGTTGTTCTCTGTTATTTTTGATGTAAAAATAATCCATGATTTTATGATTGAGACCATCCATCATATGCAAAAAAAAAAAAAAAGCTGATCTGAAATTGCCCTTATTGCCTTATTTTTTTTTATATATTTTCTGAATTTGTGAGTGCTTGAATTTTCAAGTTATGCATTTTTATCCTGTTTTGTGTGTAATAAATAGCTTCCTCCAGCTGTAAGCAAGGCTTTTACAAACTGATGGAATCAACAGTATAGTGCATGTAGCTGCCAAGTACATTGAATTTTTAAGCATCTGCTTTCTGCTTTATAGGTTTGTCTGAGGATGCAGCAGAACAAGCAGAAAAGCCATGAAATCCGAAGACGGCCCTCAGGAGGAATTTCTAGCTGATGTCAAATGGGTTTATAATGCAGCAGTACCAATCCATTTTACTCTGTCCTGATGGCAGCTTCCAGAGGGAGAGGACTTGCTAATTTATACCAAAAAAAAAAAAAGTGCTGTTCTAATAATTTTGGTTGGGTCTCCCTGCCAACTACTAGCATCCTTTCTGTGAGCAGAGTTTAAGCACTTAATTGACTGGAGTAGTGGTGTTGTGTTATGCCTTGTGGTATATCAGCCCTTTCTAAGGATTCAGTCGATTGATCAAAGACTGTTTACACATAGTTAAAACAGCCTTTGTTTCAGAGTATGTTTTATCTTTTTAAAAAAAGATATTCTGAACTGTACCTCCCTTTGAGATTGTGTTAACGTTTGTTGTATCACACTTCTGACAAAAGATAACTATCTTGTTTCCTCCTCTACTAACATTCATGATTCCAGACAGCTGAATTCACCACCAGAAGAAAAACTGGTAATCCATCAACATTATTTTTTTTTTCCTCTCTAGTGTTCCTTATACAGACTCCTGCTCTCTAGAGATACAGAGTGAAACATGGCTACTGGACATAAAGGGCATCCCCTTTTGCCATTAGCTATGTCACTATGAACGTGAATAAAGTTTACACTGTAAGTACTTTGAGCACAGCAACACACGGATCTTTTTTATGGTTACTTGTGATTTCTGTTCTTCATGTCAAGCAGCCTGTTCTAGTTATGGGTAAGAGTTTCAAAAATAACTAGCAATTTTTGAGTGCCTTAATTTTTATTAAGCCAGTTGGGCGGTGCTTTGAGGCTTAAGTTTTTAGAAAGTGCTGAGAATTTGCCTTCTGAAAGTCTGGTCCCTTCGAGGTTCCTGAAACTTAACACCCAACAACTGAGGTAACCATTGAGGGAACCTTGGCCTAGGGTTTGGAAGCATTAGGCTCGTGTCTGGAATCCTGAGAGTGAGTTGAGGTTATCTGTAACATACTCAGAACTGAAACTGACTGAGATCTGGGTCAAGTGTAAAAACAGTTGTTTGAACAAAGCCTCTCCTGGCTGTTGCTGGTTCATACCAAAATAGAATTGCAGTCTTTTGGATGGCAGACACAAAAAGGACTGCTAGTCTCAGTGTAGTTTCTCGTAGATGCAATTGCATGAGCCATATCTTCATCCCACATTTCTGTTGGTTTCCTCAACAGGGTCTTTCAAACTCCTGTTCTAGCTGTAGAAGAGGTCCCTCCTACTTGCTTTTGTGCTGTTTCAGCAGAGGTTGTGACAGTTGCTGTGGTCCATGCCAGCTTGATCTGAAGTTAAAAAGAAGACGTTTTTCAGGATGTCTTAAGCCATGGACCTTCATCATCTCCCTGTTGACTTTCAACTTCTTCCCTTCCACCTCCAAAACAAAACTAACTGCACCATTTGTGTGTCTGGTGCTTTACCCTCTGGTCCTATTCTGGCTAAGTAAACATGATTTCATGAAGCTCCATGTTTCTTCAAGCCTTTTTTAACATTAGCTATGAAATAGAGCTAAGTGGCCAGGGAGCTGGGTAAGGCTGCTGATCTCTCTAGGACTGAAGTGGGCAGTGACTTGCAATAAAAATTATTCTATCCCCCAGGAGACCTCAGATGCCTACGATTTGTGGGGCCAGAAATCTTGCTTCTTTCCTGGGAAGGAAAAATCCTACCTTGTTATGGAGTGATTCTTCTGGCTGAGTTTTCTCCACACTGCTCCCTCCCCTGTGGTTTTTGTCAGGAGGGTGATATCCAACCCCTTGTCAACCCTGCCGCACTGCAAAAATCACACAATGAAATCATCTCCTGTAGTCTCTGTGACCAAAGAAAATCTACAGGGAACTAATCAATTGCTGTAGCTATTAGGCTTAACCTTTAACTATAGATCTCAAATCTTCTTTTGTCCTCTTGTCAGCGGCTACTAGGTAATCTAGAAAAGTCTGCTCCATAATGATGTAGAATTCTGGACCAAAGAATCCTAAGCTATGGATGTATAATATGGCTGGAAAGCACACCACTATGAGACTTCTGCGAAATATATTACTCTCTCTCGTAATTACTATTATGGAATGTGATCCCAGTTTTCAGAGCTGCCTGGCTTCATTGGGAGTTAGGGTAAACAATGAATAGGCACTCAGGTCAATTATATCAACTGCCCTTATTTAAGATATTTTCTGTCATTTTAAGACGTGAGGTTCATGGGCACTCTTATTTGCCTTTTCTGCTTCATGCTTTGTAAACAGGTCTTATGAGAATAGTTTTACAGAAAGGGGAAAATATACTGGTAATAAACTTAAAAAAAAAAAAAAAAAAAAAAAAAAGGTAGAACTGTCTATACTAGTGGTGTGTGACCTCTTTGTATATTGCACTGAATTGTGGTATTTGACACAATCATCCAGATTTAAAAGAGAAATACATTTGCGTTAAGTAAAATTTACTTATTTTCCCCTAATGCCAAATAGTCCATCCAATTCAGAGGAAGGAAATAATTAAGTAATTGGAATGTAGTCATTCATGCAGCAGGCTAAGAGGAAAAAGTAATTCTTAGCAGTTCTCAGATGTAGCTTGAATTTTTAAGAAAGTTCTTTTGGGCTGGAGAAAAATATCAGGCCAATTACAGGACATTTTGAAGTTAGAGATTTGGCTGACTGAAAACCATACAGCAATGTTGCTAGTTGAAGGGGACCAAGGGTTTGGTTCCCATTTACAAGGTTTCCAAGGCCAAGACCGACTTTGCTGCCCAATCAAACTATTCTGAGCAGGATTTTAGAGTAATGCCTGTTCAGCTTTTCTGGTTGACTTAAATATGCAGCCTGTCTGCATGTAGAGCCATTAGAGGAGAATTTTGTACACTTAGGTGGCTCATGGATTAAAATGAATCTTAAATTATCATTTTATTGAAGTTAATTTTATATACATGCATCTAAAAGGAATTTTGTGACACTTTTGAAAACCATGCTGTGAATCATGGCAACTTTGTTCTATTTGTGCTATAGCACTTAGGACTTATTTTAGAAAATACATTTCAAAGGTAAAATATATAATTTGTGTCTTTTTCTCTTGTTAAACAGGTAAATACTTCTAGAGTTTATTTTCTGAATGTTATTGCCCAAGGGCTTATCTTTTACTTTGTTTTTGTGCTGTTGCAATTTAGAAAAATAGATTAAAACAGTTACTACTCTGATGACAAAAACCTGGAGGTCTGGGGTCTACTGATCTTTTGAGTTTCAAACTCAATGCTGAGTTCAAACAGTGGTTTTCAGCTCCAGATTAATTATTCTGTCCAGCTATTATTAAACTACAACACAGAAAAGCAACATTTCTTTACTTTTAAGGTGTTTGGTTTCACTTTGTCTTGTCCTTTTCTATTCTTCAGCATTTACTGTACAAGGAGCATTAGAGATAAGTTTCAATATTCTTGTATTGCTTATAAAGAGTAATTTACTGCCATAAACTGAATTTCTCTGAGCAGAGATTGTATTTCTCTGTGAAGTATTTCCAGCATAAACCCCCCCTACAAATACGGGGTATGCATCATACTGAATAAGTATCTTTCTTTCTTATCAGAATATCCTGTTTATAAATAATTTCTTTAAAAAAACAGCTGCAAAGGTGCTCCTGAAACCAAGCTTATGTTTTGCATCTTTATTTGAAACTAACGAGTTTCCTGTAGCCTTGTTTATTGTCACCCCTTGATATCATGCTGCTTTGTGGATCTGCTTGTAGCACCAGGTTTCTCCAGTATTTTTGTGGTGTCTTCAGATGCTCTTTGCGGGTGACTTGATCCCTTTGCAGCTCAGAGGTAGAAGTCTGCATAACCTTCTGCTGGTCCAGGAGTCTTCATCCTGTAGGAGGGCATAGAATGCCCTTGGGTGCTGTGGAAACGAGTGGTGGGCTAAAGCACTCAGAGTCTACAGGGCTGGGTTCATATCTAGCAAAAAGAGACCTGAGTGAGAAGTGGTTTTGGATGCATTGTTTCTATGAGAATTTATTCTAATATTCCTGTAGACCACACTGAACACCAGTTTGATATCCGTATGTAACTGAAGTATACAGTTACTTGGTTTAGAGTCTGAAATTCCTCTCTGCTCGCTTGTCTCCTGTGCTGTTAATTTTTCCAATGGTCCAATAGTATTAGGAACTATTATTTCTGTCCTCCTTTGCAACATAGCTGTTTCCTGAGTAGAAGCTGCTAATTTGAGGTAATGTATTTTATGTAGGAGACCAGCAAGTCCCAGTAGAGATACTTAGCACTTTTTGTTAGCATTAAATGTATAGCAAATCATGGGACTGGAAGGATAGCTCAGTTAAATGATTTCACCTGATGTTCTCTGACAATGTGTTCTGATCGCTTGCAAGGAGTACAAACAAATGGAACATGCAAGCACATTTAAATAAGTGTAATTGTTAATTTAAAATACTGTGGTGTTTTCCAAGAGTTTCATGTTGTCAAAAACCAGGAAAAGGAGTAAAATACCATTATACTTGCATATGTAGATTTACTATGTGTGGATGAGACATCCATGCTTGCAGATGGACCTGCTGTATTGAAGATTTCTGTATCCATTTTCAATTCTTAAAATCAAAGGATTGAGCAAAACCATGTTCTTATAGAAGGAAAAAAATGCAAAAGAAACCAGGAGCCCTTGAAAAGATCCACATCCTCAGGCAGTGGGTAAAAATGGTGTAAATTGATGTTAGCTCTAATGGGAGTAGTTTCCATTTGATTGAGCATATTCTGTTATTCACTTGTTTGCTAGCACAGCTTCACCACTACACCCTCATAAGAAGAAATATTTCTTTGGGAAGTTATTTTTAGCAAAACAAATTTAGACTCCAGAGCAAAATGATAACAGCGCATGATAAGATGTTTTGATTCACCTTTATAAGTGGAATAAAGACTTGGAGTGGGAATGCTCACTGCAGATCATAGCTCACTCTCCACCACGGCTCCGGATGGGTGTGGACCAACAACGTACTCAGCTGCAGCAACAACATAAAAGCTATTCCAATTATGTGAGCTGTTGCGTGATCAGAAAACTTGAAGGGAGGTCAGTCATCCTGAGTCATTACTGTAACCTGATTAGAGATCCAAATCTTCTTTTGTTGGATTTAACTATTCTGCCATTGATTTTGACAGGAAAGCACCCATGCTTTTCTGCTTGGAGGCATATAAGCACCATTTAACTCCTATCTGGGTGATATAATAAGTCGTGAGGGTCACTCCAAAAGGTACTGTTCCCAAAATACAGTAGGTATCAGGGTTAGTTAGTCAGTTGTCGTGGTTCTGACCTAATCAGAAAATGACAGATAAAGTCCCTCCCTCCCCACTTTAGGTAAAAGAGAGGAGAGGAAGAAATTAGAGAGATGCAGGAGCCAGTGACCAAAAGGAGCTGGATTCCACATCTGGAGTCAGGAATGCTCAGATCAGGATCAAAGGCAGAAGAACAGGCAGGGTCCTCCTTGGATGTCAACCATTGAAGAAAGAGGGTTTAGCTTTTATACGGAGCATGATGTGGATGGGATGGAATACCCGTGTTGGTCAGTTTTGGGTCACCTGTCTTGTCTGTTCCTTCTTGCAGGTGGGACCCCTTTATGCTTTTCCACTTCCGACCCTGCAACAGGGCAAATAATGAAATTACCCGACCTTGGTTGTTATAGCAAGTATAAGCAAGGGCCTCTCTGCATACCACTCCTTGGTATAATCAGGTCTTACCACTGCAAGATGAAACACTTCTGAAGAATGTGCTGTTAATTTCAGAGTTTAGTTAGTTAGAAGAGGCACAGCTAAAAAGGTAAAATTGTAAAACAGAAAATTGGTTCCTTTTACCTCAAACCAGGACATCAATATTTATTAAATTGCAGCTGCATTCCACTCCTGAAGTGGTTGCTTTTCTGTAGAGAGTGATGCTGCATGGAAATAGGTCCTTGCAAAATAAAAAGCTGGAGCTTTTTATACATGTTACTCCAGCCACCTATGAGATGAAATCACTCTCGGGATGATGTATAGCAGCTTTTCAGCAACCAAAGCAGTAAATAGTTTAGGAAATCAAGCAATGAAGAGCATGCTCTCCTTCTGTTCCCCAGCCAACAGAGTAGGGGAGGGAAGTATTTCCAGGACATATTCTATTAAGAAGATTGCACTTACTTAATTTGGCCTTTGATCAACAGAAAACTTGGCCCTCTGTCTTTTAAAAAGTTGCCATCTAAACTGATGTTGTTGTTGTTGCTATTTCCTGAAGTTCATGTACTATTCAAAAATTGGCACCTACAGTCTCAGCTTGTTATACTGAGGCATTTTATCATTGTTAATGAGTTAAGCATAGGTGCTATTCTTGGACAACCTTAGGAAAAAACTAAGATTTTGATCCAAGGATGGCTGGTCTAGTCCACCTTACTTTGCTAAATCTGATGAGACCGCATCACAAAGTCTACAGTAAGTTTGGGAAAGAAATGGTTTTTTATTGTATTGATTTTATTTCTTCATTGTAAAGGCTAGAACAGTTCCACAGCATCCTCGAAGTGTTAGAGAATATATGAAGAAGTTGGTCTATAACAGATGATATTCCAATTCATTATGAAGCAAGCATTCAATAATTTAATAGTTCTATCAAGTACCTACCATATATTATAATCATGGTTGGATTCAGTTACAAGAGACATAAAGGGAAGTATCATACTTTTTCTTCCTCTGATGGTATAATGAAGCGGGGGCAGTCAGGACCCATAAATATTGAAGAACAGTCAAGCTGCTACATATGCGACAGGAACTGCTTTTTCCAGCTGTCTGGATGTCTAGTATCTTCCTTCTGCCTTAGCAATGATTGGAACTAGGAACTGGTGAGAACAGAGCTTGGTTAGCATGGTGCAATTGCTTCTGATCCAGCAGAAACAAAGGGAGTTTCTCTTGGCAGCATATTTGTGTCCCATGTTCCAGCATTAAGTAGGTATTTCATGGTGGTACAACACGTTTCTTTCATCATGACACTGGACAGCTGCTTTGCAGACTTCAAGGGTGCAAGAACCAAAAAGCAGTAAGGAGCAACAACTTGTGAGGGGAGCACTTTTCCCCATTGAGATGGGTGATTTCAGCTATGAGGATTTGCCCCTTCTGGCAATGACTTAGAAGACCTGGGAGGAGGAAGAGGAGACCCAAGGAGCTGGTTTCCCAGCAGGATCATGTCCTAAGGCTCCTGTGCCAGCTGTCACAGGGAAACGTATGCTGAGATGAAGAATCCTGCTTCGGCTGGGTAGGACCATGCCCCAGGATTAGTCTGTGTGGGTGTTTGGCAGTCAGGCAGCAGGGCTGGGTGCATTGATAAGAACCAGGTTGATGTCAGTAAAGGAAGGCTAAAAATCAGTGCTTCTGTGACCAAACACATGTTCTTGTCATTGCTGTGGCAACTGTACCTGTCTAGCCTCAGAGTGCTGTGAATCTAGAGATCGAGAATCACAGAAAAGTCCAAGCAGAAGTGGACAGTGGTGAGGCACTGGAACAGGTTGCCCAGAGAAGCTGTGGCTGCCCCATCCCTGGAGGGGTTCAAGGCCAGGCTGGGTGGGTGTGGAGCCACCTGGTCTGGTGGAAGGTATCCCTGCCCATGGCAGGGGGGTTGGAACTTGATGATCTTTAAGGTGCCTTCCAACTCTAGCCATTCTATGAATCTATGATTCTAAGTGGGTAATATTTATTCACTGCAGGCAAGCAGGGCTGGAGAAGGTAAAGGGTAGTCTATTTAAGTGCTACAGGTGAGACTGTCAAGAACAAGGTGGAAGAAAGTTGTGCATGTGTAGGGGTTATAGATTGTGCACGGTTTACACTTAGTGTATTAAGAATTGAGGTTGTGTTTTTTTTGTTGTTGTTCTTTTTGTGTTTTTTTTTTCTTTTTGTCTCTTTTTAACAAGGTCATTTCATATTCAGCGTTCAAGCGTTCATTAGCTCATTTCATGGGGATTGGAGTCCTTACTATGCTTTTAGTTCTTCTTGTCATCCATGTTTTTGTAGATAGCAGACACTCTTGCAATCATTTTCCTTTCTGCTTCTTTTTTTTCCTGCCAGCTACTATTGGTGACTAACCCGATGATTTTGCCCAGCAGTCACTTTGTAGTTGCATTTTAAAATCCTGAAAGAAGTAAAACTTGCAGCAAGATGAGGTTAAACCTTTGAAATACAATGGTAACTATTCTCTGGGATAAATAATATTGCTTTCAGCATCAGGAAAATAATGAATGGAAAACCAAATGTGCTCTCAAGAAGTTGAAGCTTTTCTTAAAGGGCTACCGCCCAAGCATGTCATCCAACGGAGGAAACTTGGTAGTTGTGTTGTTTTTTATCCAACAGCTACCCAGGTGGTTTCATTGGGCTAACCAAAGTTAAAATTAAAACTGAGCAAATAAATCCCAATGAGTAACAGTTCTTACATTTAACTTTTCTTGCTCCTCCTTAAGATCAACTTTTTCAAACTTGGCAACTGATTTTTGGCTTCTAGTTTACAGCACACTGAGGGAGGACCTAATTTCTGAACCTAGTGAGCATCCTACTTCCAGCTTGACAGTTTTAATTGCACAAAAATGAATAGGCACAACAATACCGTCTGGTCCTACTTGTTCAGGATTATTGCGCTAGCCAGAACAACAATTTCTAGAAATGCTCTTCCACCCATCTGTCATTAAGAGATATCTGGTAGACAAACCTGAACCCTGATTGTTTATCTGAGTTTGTCTCACACCAGTGGACACGTCCATCCCTCTGTGGCTGAGCTAGGAAGTGAGTCCTGGCATTTACTGGTATGTTTTTTTGCTCCAGTAGAGCTTGAGAAGGCTTCGTGATAGCATTTGTGGAAATCAACATGTCCTGTTAATTTCTTTTTTTCATGTTGATTTTTTGTTTGTTTTTGTTTTTGTTTTTGTTTTTTGAACACAGGTTTTTTACCACATCAATTCTATATTGAATTCTGAAAGAAACTCATTCCTCCCTCTCTCTCTCCCCCTCTCTGGTCGTTGCCTTCCTACTGTAAATTTGTAGGTGCTCCAATAGTCAACAAATTCAAAGACAAATGATTCCTTCTCTATCTCACTTTTACCCCTGTTGGTAGCTATCACTCCTTCAAAACCAGCTGTGCACTACTGCAAGTGAAGTGAGCGCCACAGCAGAGGGATAGGAGAACAAGCCACCCCAAAATAGCAAAGTTGTATAACTGGAATTGAGCATCCAGTGGGTGGGGCTGAGCAGTTTCCAAATTGGTGAAGTTACTCACCAGAGTGGCCAGAGGACATGTTTGTTCAGGAAAAAAAAAAAAAAAACCAAAACCAAACAGCCAGAGGGTATAAGCAAAAGGAGCACTGTTCTTCTTAATTTCTTGTCCTTGCTTCATCTTTACTCAGGGCTAGACAGTCACAGAATCACAGAATCTTCATGGCTGGGAAGGACCACTGAGATCGAGTCCAACCACACACACACATACACACAAAAAGAACCCCTACAATCTCAGCCACTAGAACATGCCCTCAAGTGCCACATCTACATGGTTCTGAAATGCCTCCAGGGATGGTGACTCCACTGCTTCCCTGGGCAGGCTGTTCCAGTGCCTGACTACTCTTTCAGTAAAGGAATTATTCCTAATATCTAATCCAAACCTCTCCTGCTGCAACTTCAGACCATTTCCTCTGTTCCTGTCATTATTCCCTTGGGAAAAGAGGCCAACACCCACCTCTCTACAACCTACTTTCATGGAGCTGTAGAGGGCAAGGAGGTCTCCCCTCAGCCTCCTTTTCTCCAAACTAAGCATGCCCAGTTCCCTCAGCCTCTCCTCACTGGACTTGTTCTCTAGACCCCTCACCAGCTTGGTTCTCCTCTGGACACGCTCCAGCACCTTAATGTTCTTCTTGTAACGAGGGGCCCAGAACTGAACACAGCACTCAAGTACCAGTACCCAGTATGGAGACATATGGCTTCTGTGGTGAGAAGATGGTGGGTTTGATTCTCAGCTAGGACAAACTGAAACTGGGCAGTTGAGGCTCTAAGAGTGCGCCTAGGCAGCCCCAGAGCCATGCACTAGCTCTTTTACCCTTCTTCCACTTTTCCCCGCACGCGTGAGGGCTCCTCTGTGCTCCCCAGCAGGGTAGAAATGGGGATGCTCAGTTTTATTCCTGAGTGTAGGTCTCCTGCTCCTGTGGAGGCAGTGCCAGCAGCCCTCAGGACTTGCTACAAGTTCCCCCAGCTCCATGCCTCTGCCCTGCTCATTTGATAGGTGTCATCTGGATCCCTGCTTTGTGCACTGAGAAATAAACACATAAACTGGTATAATGGGGTTTTGCCTCTCCCTACAGGCTCCTGCATCTCTCTTCATCTTTACTATGTGCCCACAGGGATATTTTTTTGAGGTTCCTGGTTCATGAGGTTTACATGGCTGTAAAGCCATGAAGATGATGAGAGGGCTGGAGTATCTCTCCTATGAAGACAGCTTGAGAGAGCTGGGGCTGTTCAGCCTGGAGAAGAGAAGGCTCCGGGGAGACCTTAGAGCAGCCTTCCAGGATCTGAAGGGGTTACAGGAGAGCTGGAGAGGGACTCTTTGTCAGGGAGTGGAGGGATAGGACAAGGGGGAACAGTTTTGAATTGGAAGAGGGGAGATATAGATTGGATACTAGGATGAAATTCTTTTCTGTGAGGGTGGTGAGACACTGGAACAGGCTGCCCAGAGAAGCTGTGGCTGCCCCATCCCTGGAGGGGTTCAAGGCCAGGCTGGATGGGGCTTTGAGCAACCTGGTCTGGTGGGAGGTGTCCTGCCCAGGGCAGGGGGGTTGAAACTGAATGATCTTGAAGGTCCCTTTCAACTCTAACCATTCTATGATTCTATGTCCCGCACTGCCTCTGCTAGGCTTGGCTCAGCCCCTGTCTTTGACTAAGGCCTACGTTATCAAAACTAACTGATAATTTGCATTGTGCTCATTTTTTGAGATATCCTGATTAAATTCGAGGCCCCGTGGCTCTGTCTTGGAAGCCAGCAAATGAGACTTGAGGTTTGGAGAATTTGGTTGAGGGTGAATAGAGCGATTGTTTGGCTTCTCCCATGCTCATACCTTCACAATCTGTCTGCATCCTGCTAGCTGTGAAAAAACACTTGAGTTTGCATTACACCTCTTCTAGGAGAAAACGAAGACCCATCTTTTCTCTTTGTTTCTTCTCGTTTGCATCATGTAAATTCAAACTGTCATGACTCAATCCTTTCCTGCACTCAGTCCAGCAGCTGAAAACCTGCAGAAGCATGTGCATTTTATCTTCTGTGCTCTCTGCAGAAACAGCTTTACAAACCACAGGCATTATTTTAAAATGTATGGCCATTTTTTGAAATCCTATCATTACAAAGCCAAGGCCTGATTGTCCTCCTTCGAGTGCTTCGTAGCGGCAAAATTCTTGCATTTTGGGATTTGTGTCATCTGCTCATCCAGTCGGAGTGGATCTAAAAGCAGAGTGTGGAACTGCTCTGAGCACCGGCTAGAGCTGGAGTGGGACTCTGTCAGGGAGTGGAGGGATAGGACGAGGGGTAACGGTTTTAAATTGGAAGAGGGGGGATTTACAGAATCAGGGAATTGTTAGAGTTGGAAGGGACCTCTCAAGAGCATCTGGTCCAACTCCCCTGCTAAAGCAAGGTTCCCCAGAGCACAGCCCTCAGGACTGCATCCAGGCAGGGCCCGAAGGTCTCCAGAGAAGGGGACTCCAAACCCTCCCTGGGCAGCTTCTGCCACCCTCACCAGAAAGAAGCTTTTCCTCATATGCGAATGGAACTTCCTGTGTTCCAGCTCATGCCCATTGCCCCTCATCATGTCACTGTGAACTACTGAGAAGAGTCCAGCTCCATCCTCCTTCAACCCACCCTTCAGATTCTTGTGAGTATGAAGGTCTCCTCTCAGCCTTCTCTTCTCCAGGCTCAAGAGTCCCAGCTCTCAGCCTTTCCTCATCAGGGAGGTTCTTCAATCCCTCCATCATCTTTGTTGCCCATTTAGATGAGAAACCAGAAAGAAATTATTTGCTGTGAGGGTGGTGAGGCACCAGAACAGGTTGCCCAGAGAAGCTGTAGCTGCCCCATCGCTGGAGGGGTTCAGGGCCAGGCTGGATGGGGCTTTGAGTCACCTGGTGTGTTGGGAGGTGTCCCTGCCCATGGCAGGGGGGTTGGAACTGAATGATCTTGAAGGTCCCTTCCAATTCAACTGTTCTATGACCTGTTTGTTGGGTGCCTCAGTGTAGAGTGAATCTGAACACAGGGGCACTCCTATACTGTAGCTGACCTGCTTTTAAATGGTGTTAATCCTGACTTCCTCTGAGGACCTGCTGTAACAAGTGCTTCTAGGAAAGGAGAGCCTTCTGCCCATGCTGTGATTATTCTTACTGACCTTACCGGGGCTGCTCTGATGTGCAAACATTTCCTGGGGAAGAGTCTAAATAATGTGGTCTGTTAGCATGGGGAGCAGTTTCCAAAGTACTTCTAGGACCATAATCTATCTTCTTTATTATCTGACATCCATATTGCTACAAACTGCCATATAGATTGACTTCAGGGTGATCAAAGCACTGGAATGTTAAAGTTATTTTGATGAAACCATTTGGAATTTTAAGGAACTTGGTAAAGAGGTAGTTCTGTAGTTTTTTTTTTTCCAAACTTGCTCAATTAAAACCCCAAAGCCACAAACAAACTGTGTTCTGAAAATAGTTTTTGCCAACCAGCCTTTCACAGGACATTGTTTTGTATGTCAGAATACCTGGTAGCCATTACCTTGGGATTTCAGAGTCTATATTTAGAGATACTGAAAATGAGTAGGGTAAACATATTTAAAATTCTGAGAAGCCTTAAAACTGTTGATTAATTGTTTTCTTTGGTCACAAGTAATTCAGATGACTCTCTTGGGTTCAACCTGCTAATATATACAAGACATGTGACCAAGACTTTCCCAAAGTAAATACCATTCCCTGTCTCTGTTCACTGCATGCTTCTAAATGAGGTATTTAGAGGTATGCTACTTTCAGAGAACTTGGGGATTTGGCAGAAACCCCCTGCAGATCTGTGTAATGACACCGAAAAGCCCCCTCTGGGACATTTAATGATGTTCCCATCTCTCCCCAAAAGAGCCTGAGACAGCTGAGAAGCAGATAGTTGGATTACACCACCTTCTGCAAGTACATTGGGATTTTTTTGTTTTGGTTTGGGTTTTTTGTTTGTTTTGTTTGTTTGTTTGTTTGTTTGTCTCTTTCCCAAGTGGCTGTGTGTTTTCTTTTTGGTGTATGTCAGAGCTTAATCTGACCTGAGTGAATCGGGTTTTTAAACAAATTTCTACTTTGTGGTTGCTAGTATACTTGCTTATCTGTGTTCTCTTGTCTTCTTTTGGGTTTAAGCACATGCAGAATATCTGGGGTTTAATTAGTCAGATAAGTTCAATATGACTTGTAGCACTGCTTCTTTAACAATGGCTGTATTACTAGTTATGAAACTGCAAAACTGGCAGAAATTTCAACAGCTTGGTGTGGGATTGCCCTAATTTGCTCACGTGTATTATGTGAACGTATCTCAATGTTGGAGCTGAAAAAAAACCCTGCTTGTGGTTGTCACTCTGTTGCTCTGTGTGGTGCTGTCAGTCAGTAGGACAGATTGGGTGTTAATGCTTAATTGAGTCTGCTTCACTTAAATCGGAAGCTGAGAAGAAAATAATAAGGAGGATTTCTCACTTATACCAGCTGTGATGTTGCGTAGCCCACTTTCCTAAGGAAAAAAAGCAACCAGTAAATTGTTTAAGCTCTGTATATTGGAAGATAACAATAAATAGTGGTTCTTCGTAAAGCTCTCTTTTGTTTTGTTTCCAGATAAAATCAGGTACGTTGTGCTATTTGCAGAGACAGTAAAAGCGAATGTCCCATGCAGCCAAAGCCAGATGAGCACAAACAACGAATCCATCCCGACAACGAACCAAGAGAGCCTTTGGCTCATATGGGAGCGAGATCTTAGCAGGAATAGTAGATGGCTCCAGACAGGTCAGGTTACTTGTGGAAGCAGCAGCTCCTGCTTGTCCTGGGGCTGCGGGGCTCTGCTCTCCCGACACCGCCACCTGCCCGCAGCTGCCCCGCACCGCAGCTCCTTGGCTCCCCTTTACCCTTGTCCACCAGCACTGACTTTTTGTTACAGATGGCTTGAAATTAACGGCCCTTGTTCTCCCCTCACACATTTGGGTGGGAATGGGGGCACCAACGTGAAGGAGAGAAGGCTCTCACTTGCTGTGTTTCATTTCTGGAGCCTCATGTCTTGAGTTTTCTTTAAGCCTTTAGAATCATAGAATTGTCTAAGTTGGAAGGGACCTTTCAGATCATCTAGTCCAACCATCAACCTAACTTTGATAAAAAACATCACCGTGTCTCTAAGCACTATGTCAACCCGGCTCTTAAATCCCTCCAGGGATGGGGCCTCAACCCCTTCCCTGGGCAGCCCAGTCCCAGGCTTCAGAACCCTTTCTGTGGAAACATTTTTTCCTAATCTCCAATCTGAACCTCCCCTGGTGCAACTTGGGGCCATTTCTTCTTGTCCCATGGCCTGTGACTTGGGAGAAGAGACCGACCCCCTCCTTTCAGGGAGTTGGAGAGAGCCAGAAGGTCTCCCCTCAGCCTCCTTGCTTCCAGGCTGAACACTCCCAGCTCCCTCAGCCTCTCCTCAGAAGACTTCTTTTCCAGACCCCTCATCATCTCTGTTGCCCTTCTCTGGACCCGCTCCAGCCCCTCAATAACGTCTTTTTCTGTGGGAAGGGACCCAAAACTGGACACTAGCGGAGCCTTACCAGTGTTGTCTGCGGAGAAATTCTGCTCTAAAACAGGAACAGCAGCAGGAGGAATGAACTCATGGGATAAAGCCTCAGTCAGTGAAGTGACGATCTTACAGGATTCATGGTGTTGGAAGCAAGTTTTTTAACAAAAATGCAAAACATTGTCTTTCTGCACTTGGCGGGGCAGCTACTTTTGAGCTGAATCCGGCTGGAGATAAAAATCTTACAGGATCTTATAGGGTCATAGAATGGTTGGAATTGGAAGACACCTTAAAGATCACCCAGTTCCAACCCCCTGCCCTGGGCAGACACAGCTCCCACCACACCAGGTTGCTCAAATCTGCTCACCAGGCCCATCCAGCCTGGCCTTGAACTCCTCCAGGGATGGGGCAGCCACAGCTTCTCTGGGTAACCTGGGCCAGTGTCTCACCACCCTCACACATCTATATCTTGTCTCAGTTTAAAACCATTTCCCCTCATCCTATTCCTCCACTCCCTGACAAAGAGTCCCTCTCCAGCTCTCCTGTAGCTCCCTTCAGATACAGAAAGGCTGCTCTAAGGTCTCCCCAGAGCCTTCTCTTCTCCAGGCTGAACAGCCCCAGCTCTCTCAGCCTGTCTTCACAGGCTCCATCCCTCTGATCATCCTCATGGCCCTCCGCTGGACCCGTTCCAACAGGTCCATGTCCTTCCTGTGTTGAGGACTCCAGAGCTGGACACAGTACTCCTGGTGGGGTCTGTCAAAATAATCATGTCTTTTGGGAGGGCAGGAGGTGAGATCATGAGCTGTGCTTTCTGGTACAGAGAGGGTCCATCTGCAATGTCAGTCTTCCATTTTATAAAATGTTTTTAGAGCATTCCTTGTTTATTGCATTTATTAGCTAGTATAGCAACTGGGGAAAATGCAGTTTTTGGTCTGTCTCACCAATAAAACCTTATGTTGCTCTTCATGTGATTTCATTAGCTCTTATCCTTTATCAGACAGAGCAGATGTTCAAGGGTAAACCTAACACAAACACACATAACTCATACAAAATAGTTTTTATTATCTCTAGAAGACAAACTACTTAGAGCAGTGAAGTAACCAAAAGGACTACAAGCATATCCTGCTTCATTATGTTTGCTTGGCCTGTGGCCCCTTCAACAGCTTCTGCTGAGAATCCTGTAGTCAAGACAGTATCAGCATTTCTGTTATAATTTACTTTTTTGTTGTTGTTTTAGCATGTTTGATATGGACTACTACAGCAGACCCTTGTCTCTCTCTCAGAGCGATCCTTTTCCGCTGCATGCACGTATATTTTCAGTTGGAGGTACCGGTGGATATAAATCCAGTTTAGTTTATGCTCTGTTTGTTTGGTTTATACAAATACAGATGATGAAGGTCATTTTGAAGAGTTTTGCAATGAGAAACTCCCTTTGGTAAGGCTAACTTTTTTTGGATTCTCAGAAAAATAGAATTTAAACAATAGAAGTATGCAAGCGTGGCTGTGCCAGGACATTCTATGCTAATAGACTTTTAAAATGTTACTCATTATCTTTATCTTGCCACAAATAAATTAAATGTTTTGCATGTCCCAGGGGTTTATGGAAAACTGTCAAAATGATGAGTTGTTTGACAAATTTTATAAATGTTTATTCAAGCAAGTCTCACTTGTAACTTTTAGATACTTTCTCGTGCTTTCTTTTTATTTAAGGACTTTAACCATATGCCATTTTTAATACTGTTGCAGTTTTAAAACCTTTTAGTGTGGTCTCCAGACCTCATTATTTACACCCATTTAGCCTTCTGAATATTTTGCAGTAGAGGAGCTCTGTCAGGAAGACCTCTTGGATATGCTGAGACCAGTCGAGGTTTATGAACATTACCTCCTGGAGGAAAAGCATCTGTGTAGGAAATGCTCTTTGTTCACACCAGTAGATACTCATAAGTTTAAAACATGATTAAGCACAGAAATGAATCAACGTGTGTAAGCATTTTTGAAAGGCCGCAGCTGGGCTCAGGACGACTGAATGGCAAAGACCTGGTCAGCCACTAAGGATCTAGGAGCAGAGCAACTCCCTTCCACCCTCCCTCATGAAAGTCTGATGTCTCCGTCACGATGCTGTGAATTACCACGGAGCTTCCCAATGGCTGTGTGCTGGTACACAGTGAAAGTAAAAGACTTTCCCAAATTCCAGGTGTCTCTGCAAGAATTGGCAAGATTCAAGCTTATCAGACCCACACCTAGAGCTGCAGCTGATGTATGTAACCTTCTTTTTCCTTATATAAACTACCGGATTGAGAATTCTTGATCTTTAGTAAATTGTTAATAGAAATGTGTAAGCTCAATCTGATATGCAAACCACCTTCAGCTCCTTGGTCATTTAGCAAAACAGAACAGGAGGTGGGGAGTTGAGCCAATGTACATCACCTTCAAAACAGTGTTCATCAGATGTTTTTTTTATTTTGAGATGCCTCGCAAATACAAAAAAAACCCTGTTAAAATAATGCATAACAGCATAAAAGTAAGGACTGCAGGGGCGCCCCCAGTGCTGACACGTACATGTTCCATAGAATATGATCATTGAATGCTTTTTTTAGGGAAGTGATGGTGCCTCTGTCCTGGGCACTGGTGAGGCCTCACCTCGAGTGCTGTGTTCACTTCTGGGCCCCTCACTACAAGAAGGACATTGAGGTGCTGGAGTGTGTCCAGAGGAGAGTCACCAAGCTGGTAAGGGATCTGGAGAACAAGTCCAGTGAGGAGAGGCTGAGGGAACGGGGCATGCTTAGTTTGGAGAAAAGGAGTCTGAGGGGAGACGTCCTTGCCCTCTACAGCTGCCTGAAAGGAGGCTGTAGAGAGGTGGGTGTTGGCCTCTTCTCCCAAGGGAATAATGACAGGACCAGAGGAAATGGTCTGAAAATTGGGGCAGGCAAGGTTTAGACTGGATCTTAGGAAGGACTACTTTGTGACAGAGCGGTCAGGCACTAGAACAGCCTGCCCAGGAAGGTGGTAGAGTCACCATCCATGGAGATATTTCAGAACCATGTAGATGTGGCACTTGAGGGCATGCTCTAGTGGCTGAGATTATAGGTGTTTTTTGTGTTTGTATGGTTGGACACAGTGATCTCAGAGGTCCTTTCCAGCCATGACGATTCTGTGATTCGAGCATGGTAAGGGACCCTTAGGAAGGCCCATGCCCAAAACTTGGGAGAGTGAATTGCCTAAACAAAAGAAAATACATGTAAATTCTAGTGATTTAGTGCCTTTCTTCACTTCTGGAAGAATTCTCTAACACATGAAGAATGGCCTTCTAGTAGTTTTTGGCTCACCAGATAATCATGAAGATAGATGTGAATGTGGTCACTGCCATCTTCTTCACTGTTACTTTTCTTAACCGTAAAGCTTTTTTTTCTTTTTAGGTGGGCGCTAAGTTGAACCTTTATTACAACCAATTAAGTGCAGGCTGTTTGGAAAGCATAGCTGGAGAAGGAGTTGAATTACATATAAAGTAGTATTCGTGAGCAGTGACCCCTATGTCAAGCTGGGTGAGCCCAGGCTGACCAATAAACAGAACTCGCAAAGGTATCCTCTCAATAACAGCTGATAGCATGTCATGCTTATGCAAAAGAGGTAAGGTTTTTGATGACATGACTTCTGTTTTAACTGTTGACATGTAGCAAAATCTCTGTGTAGATCCAGTAGCAGGATGACGTTTTCAGTGCAACCCTCTGATTTTGCTAAAATTACCACAGCTTTGAATGTTGCTTGGAAAAATAAGCACCTCTTCAAGCAGGGATGCAAAAGGGAAGAACACCTTGAAACCATACTTAATGTGGCATTAGAACCAGAAGGGATGTTGACCTCTGACAGAGTAGACTTGGGATATAGAGTAAGGGAGAAGTAAAAAGCCAAGAAAAATACCATACCTGGGGTACTGAATGGGTGACACTATGGTGGGAGGATGAAGATGGCATATTTCCCTCCCAGGCTGGCTTTTACTACATGAGAGATTTAAATGAGAGAGCGATCTTCCTTTGTGATATCTCACCATTATCAATACTGGGAGAAAACAGAGGTTGCTGCTGAGCATCTCCCCTTTTCCTTGATGAGAGGGGAAGTAGGGAACCAGGGCATCACAGAATCTCAGAATGATATCAGGTTGGAAAGGACCTCTGGAGATCAGATAGTCCAAAACCCTGCCAAAGCAGGTTGCGCAGGAATGTGTCCAGGCAGGGTTTGAATGTCTCCAGAGACGGAGACTCCACCCCCTCTCTGGGCAGCCTCTTCCAGGGCTCTGCCACCCTCAAAGTCAAGAAGTTCCTCCTCATGTTTAGATGGAACTTCTTATGTTGCAGTTTGTGCCCACTTCCTCTTGTCCTGTAACTGGGCACCACTGAAAAAAGACTGGCCCCCTTCCTCCTGACACCCATCCTATTTATAGGTGTTGATCAGATCTGCCCCCACCAGCCTTCTCTTCTCCAGATTGAAAAGACCTAAGTCCCTCAGCCTTAGGGCTCCAGGCCCCTCATCATCTTTGTAGTCCTCTGCTGTACCCTCTCCAGCAGTTCCTTGTCCTTCTGGAACTGGGCAGCCCAGAACTGGACCCAGTGCTCCAGATAGGGCCTCACCAGGGCAGAATAGAGGGGCAGGATGACCTCCCTCCACCTGCTGGTCACACTCTTCCTGTTGCACCCGAAGATGCCATTGGCTGCCTTGGCCACAAGGGCACATCGATGGCTTATGCTCATCCTGTGTCCACCAGGACTCCCAGATCTTTTTCCTCCGAGCTGCTTTCCAACAGGTCAGTACCTAACCTGTACTGGTGCAGGTGCATAGACACTCTTTTAGTGTCTGTGAGATGAGAGGTGTAGGAATGCTGTGGGGAAGCTTAGAGTCTCATTTCAGCAGGTGTTTCAAGCAAGGAAAACACTCCATCACTGGTGCCACCCTGAAAGTGGTGACTCAGGGAGCTCACCCATCAGATGTTATTTTCATGGTGCAGATGTACTTTAGTAGGTATGTTTTAGGCCATCAGAAGATGCTTTAGTGATGATTACACCTTTTTTATTTATTTATTTTTTTAATGTGGAAAGTGAATCTGGGCAACAATTCTGCGTGTTTGGCCTTGTAACTGCCCTGTCTTAGGTACAATTTCATTACACATCCTTGTCAACTGACTAAGCTATTGCTGGGATTGAGTGTGAAGTTCAGTGTCTGTCACCTCTCATCCTCATTTTATAAAAGGGATGAATCTTCTTCCATTTTTCAGAGTTCCAGTCTTCCATTTTAGCCAAGTTTCCTGTTGTTTTTTTTGGAGGCCTAAATTGTTACTTGATGTCCTCATTGTGATGTGTGTGTTTCTTGCACCAGGTGACATTAATCTTTAAATAATTTTACAGCATCAGGAAAATTTGATGCAGACAGTGATATAAGTACTCTCCTGTGGTAGCTGTCACTTGAGAAATTTATTAGGGTAGATTACTTTTTTTTTTTTCCTATGGCTGTTGTTTTAAAAGGGCTGTGGCTGCAATAGAATTATAAAAGGGAAACATAGCCACTGATTACAGATAGAGAAGTAAAAAAAAGCTAGTTTGCCAAACGATTCAGTACATCTTTCCACTGGAAAAAACATCTTGGCATGTGAAAAATCTCTCCTGGAGTAATGCATAATGATATGTACCTCTACAGATTCATCTAGGTTTCAAATGCAGAGAATAATGAAGGAATTTCCCAGAAAAAAAAAAAGTAAAAATCCAGGTT
Source organism: Pedionomus torquatus (assembly GCA_013398155.1). Classification (NCBI taxonomy): domain Eukaryota; kingdom Metazoa; phylum Chordata; class Aves; order Charadriiformes; family Pedionomidae; genus Pedionomus; species Pedionomus torquatus. The sequence goes on along the minus strand of VZRU01016589.1, from coordinate 43,972 downwards.
ATGTGCATTATATATATGTACTGAGTTTTTTATGTATTTTACACAATGTGGAGCATTTTTTTTATGCCATTTGTAATTTTAGGGAATAGAAAACCCTTTTAATGGCATCTAGATTATTGTAGTTGCCTCTGCAGCTTCAATCTGTACATTTTGATGCTGGGAGATAAGAAAAAAAAAAAAGAAAAAAAAGCTTTCTTTTCTCATACAGAAGGATTTTGCTAGTGATGTCTACAAGTTGATCAGTATTGGTTTTATTTAGTCCCTGTCACAAGCACTGTTCAGCTGTTTTAAGACTTTTAATTCCTTCGCTAAATGTAGGTGACAAATCCTGTTGGAAATGAGATGTATCTGTCTTACATCTGAGAACAAAGATTCAGGCTTTTGGAGGTCTTGGCTTTTGGTTTTATTCTTAAAATGAACAGGCAAATATAATTGTCTTGCATCTTACTGGGAATGGGGATGTATTTAAACTAGTCCTGTGCATACCAGCCTGCCGTGCACCTGATTTGCTTTTTATTTTTTTTAATTTTTTTTTTTAATAGCATCTCCCCGAGAAAGAAAGTAAGAACATGTATAAATCGGAAAACGTTTCCAGCTTGTGGTCGGGCTAGTTTGTACCAGGGGGTGTTCACTTCCCCGAATGAGACATTGCATTTTGAAGTATAGTGATGTGTAAGACAGGCTTGGGGAGGTCTATTGCAGAAAAAACACCTTCCTTCCACACACCAAAAGTGTCACATACACACACCCCCACCCCGACACGACCCTACTTGTGTTTGCGCGCGTAAAAGCTGAGGTTTGGTGATGGCTGTAGCTAATTACTGTCCGTGTCTGTAACCGAGAAGAGCAAAGCAGGGAGCTGCAAAACCAGCACGTGCGAAGGAGGAGCTGCAAAAGGCTCCAACAGCCTCCTCCGGGGAGCCATGGACCGAGGGGAGCCGGACGGCAGGTCAGGATCGGGGGGAGAGAGAGCCGCGGCCCCGGTGGCTGCCACCCTGCGNGGGGCTGGGCGGGGAGGGCCGGAGCAAAAAAGCCCCTTCGGATGTAGCGGCCGGCTCCGGCTTGGGAGAGTTTGTGCTGCGGCTGCCGTGAGCGAGGGGGCAGCACATGGGCCGGAGAGAAGCCGGTGGGAGGGGATGCCGGC
>VZRU01016589.1:17969-34160 GCA_013398155.1 Pedionomus torquatus | reverse complement strand
ATAGAAAAGACATGGACCTGTTGAAACAGGTCTAGAAGAGGCCACAAAGATGCTCAGAGGGCTGGAGCACCTCTGCTATGAAGACAGGCTGAGAGAGCTGGGCTTGTTCAGCCTGGAGAAGAGAAGGCTCTGGGGAGACCTTAGAGCAGCTTCCAGGATCTGAAGGGAGATCCAGGAGAGATAGGGAGGGGCTTTTTATCAGGAAGTTGAGCCATAGATGAGGGTTAATGATTTTAAACTGAAAAAGGAGAGATTTAGATATATTAGGAAGAAATTCTTTACTGTGAGGGTGGTGAGACCCTGGCCTAGGTTGCCCAGAGAAGCTGTGGCTGCCCCATCCCTGGAGGTGTTCAAGTCCAGGCTGGATGGGGCTTTGAGCAACCTGTTCTGGTGGGAGGTGTCCCTGCCGAGGGCAGTGGGTTGGAACTTGATTTTTCAACCCAAGCCATTCTGTGATTTTAAGTGAAAGGAAATGCTGGATGTCTTGGGCAGTATCAAGGACTAAGGAAAACAATTCTGTGAAGAAAAAATATTTCCAAGCTCTTATTTCAGATAAGAAATATGTGGCCCTGACAGTGCAAAAGATGTTAGAGAACATATAGCCATGAAATTATTTTATGCTTAGTGGTCAATAGTAAAATGTTCTTATGTCCTGCTGTTTTCTGAAAATCTATGCAGTGAAACAGTAGGCAGTAAAGTGGTGTGAATAAGAGTGTGAGTTTTAAAGAACTTGCCTGAATTGGCATCAAGATTATGGTTAAAATGTATCTAATCTTGATGGTATTCATAATGAAATTATATTGATTCATTTTGAGAAATTAATTCTTTTATGCCAGTTATTAAATCCTTTAAAACTGCAAGCAATTTTAGCTGCATTACTTAATGCAAAAATTTCCTCAGACATCTGTTGAAAAACAAAGTTATTTCAGTGCATCGGAGAATTTTGCAAACCTTGTGCAGCCTGAAGAACCCAAATATGTCATATATGACAGTCCAATCTTTATGTTTTAGATGTGAAGGTTTCAGACTGAGAGTAGTGGAGGCATGAGTGAATTTCTGCTAGTAGAAACAAAACTTCATAAAGGTGAAGGCTTAACGCATTTTGGTAAGTTTTGGACTTCCTGTATATTGAGGACTTTGAAATGTTAGGGGGGAAGCGCTGTTAACAGAATATTGGGGAACTTTTGATTAGATTTCTTTTATGTGGTGGTTGGCATGTAAGATTGACCTGGAATATTTAAGTTCTGTTCTGGTACGAGCATGGTAAATGATTAAGTGCGGCAGAGTTTTTGTTGGTACAGCTTTTTGGCTGGAAGGTATCTAGAATTCAAAATAGAAGTATACTCAGACTTGATATTACAGCCATTGCTTTCAAGAAATTTATACCTTAATATACGTGTGGAAAAGACATAAAAATGCTACAGGCCATTGGTAATAGGCAAAATGAGAACCTGCGCAGAGTTACAGGACAAGAATGCAAATCCCCACAGAATTAACTTAGCCGGAATTAAACTTCTGAGTGCTGAGTTTTTTGGAAGGTGGGATGTGCTCGGCAGTGACCACGATGACAGATGGTGGTGGCAGAGGTGGTGAGGAAAGCCATGTCGTTTCATGCCCATTTATCATTGTTTGCATGGACCCAGAGGACCTTGACAGAAGCAAGAGGAGGTCCAAGAATAACCTCTCAATTGACCAGTGGTGGATGGAGTTTTAAAATTAATGTACCAAAAAGGACAGGTGAGAAGCCAGGAACTGCAAGGAAATAGGTAAATATACCTCAGCTAACAGTGGTCTTCACATGGCAAGAACTTTTTTTATTTTTTCAAAAGAATGAAAAGTTTTGTTTTCGGTGCATTCTTTGTTGGGGAGAAAAGGTCTTTTATTTTATTTTTTTATTATTTTTATTTTCCCACAATGCTTTAGAACAAAGTGGGTTGTGTCAAGAAACAGTTGATAAGAGCCATCAATGATCTTGATAAACCACATCTAAACCAGTGCTGTTTGCCCAACTTTTTTTTCTTCCCCCCATTCCCTTATGCCTGCGCCTTGAACTTGCCAACTGCACCTGAGGAGTGGTAATCGTATGTCTCAACCTTTTATCGACCAAATACAGAACAGAAGGAAATAAATGTGAGCCAGAAAGTGTAATCAAGTGTCAGAAACCTGAGAGAAGTTTGGAGGCAGGGGCTCAGGAAACTAGAAATCAGAGCTTTGTTTGGCATAAGTTTTATTCAGCATGAAACACCGTTCTGTAGTTTAAATTTCCAATTTTAAGTCCAAATGTGCAGCATAGAATTTGACCATCGCTCATAAAAAATAATAAAAAAAAGATGTTAAATTTGTCTTTGTAAGGTCTAGTGTTCTACCTCGCTTGAGCCGATGGGATAGTTGAAAGTGAGTTCAAGCAAGCCAAAAAATGGTAGAAATAACCTCTGCCTGTGGTTCTCTGCAACCCCCCCTCCAGAAAACACCAAAACCCACCCATCTCCTCACTGCAGGTTAAAGGAAGAAAACTATTAGATTTACTGGGGTTCTTTGCCTATAGTATAGCTGGTTTCTGTGGTACAATACGCAGCCTGAGAGCAAGTGTTTGACACATGTTCAGTGAAGATTGCAGTGCATAAGGATTCAGTTGTTGTTGCGTCAAGGTATAATGCGGCCCAGACAACGTCTAGTGAAGCAGGGCATATTAAAAAAATAATCTTTATCAAAAAAATAATTTTTAACCAATTCTTTCATACCTTATTTTATTTTATTTAATTTCAATAGTTTACATACACCAACTACGGGATCTACCAAGACCTACCTTCTTTCAATTTCAGTAATCTTGATCTTTGATACTGTGTAATATAATCAGCTTTCTCTTCACCCACAAAAATAACAACAGTGAGACCAAAAAGCCTGGGATACAGTATTGTACTGGTAGTTTTCACCCCTCTATTACTGGAAAAGAGAATGCTGGTTTGATTGGTGTTGGAAAGGTTCCTAGAACACATTGCCCCAACATGATGAAAGCTTTATTAGGTTTTGTCTAATTAAAAAAAAAAAGATACAGATGTATATGCCATGTCTTAAATGAAAAAAAAAACAAACCCAACACCCTACATCCCCCCAAAACAAACCCTGAAAACAAATAGCAGTCAAATCTCCATGTCTGGTGCAGCTGAGTGTCCCATCTGTGCTGTGTTGCGGGTACCCAAGAACAGTGCGTGTATGTAGGAAGACAGTTTTGGAAATGAGAAGTGAATTGAAGTGGAAGCCTAAATTGATCAATTACTTGATGTGGAAGTGATTGCTTTGGTAGGTTCTCCTGAAGGGTATTCAGGTGTATTCAGTTGTACTTGCTCTTAATTCATGCAATGCCTTTGTGTAAGGTGAGATTTAGCCCATCTGAGAATGAAACACAAACTACTGATGGCAGAAGATAGTTGCTCTAGCTTGATCCTCTAAGTTTCCTATTGCAGTGTTGAGACAATGTTCAGGTCAGTTGAGTGCCATGTATAGATATGGCCAGCCCAGCCAAGTAGTACCATGGGCAACATCTTGTCTCTTTTTTTTTTTTCCTCTGAGGAACACATATGGATTATGTAGCTGAGTGTTGTTTGTGGTGTCTGTGGACTTTTTGAAGTTCACTATCCCAGAGCTGCCTCAGAGCGTGGCATGTCCCTATGCAGGTATGTTTGCCTCCAGCTCATGGTGCTTTATTGCACCATTTATTTTGGAGACATGATGCGCTGTTGTATGTGATATAGCTTATGACGAAGCTTTTGGTGTAATCTGCAGGCTTGAAGAAGCTGTTTTGTATTGTTCTTGGACCACGTGGGGTAGGTGAAAGGCTCACTCATTGCATATTTCTAAGACAGAGCCAGCTGCACTGAGCAAACATATGTATGCACACAGAGCCAAACTGATTATGCGCCTTGGCAAAACTCTTCTGGAAGAGAGATGATGATATGTCACTGTATCAATGATGATCTAGTCTATCAAGTATGGAAATGAGATGCTCTTTGGCATAATTAAATGGTCAGAGAGCTCTGATAGAAAAGAACATCTTTAAAATGTATAAACAATGTGTGGAAAAATATGAAGAGCCCACAAAACCGCCATAAACTAAATGGAAAAATGTAATACAAGTTGCAAATGTTTTTGGAATGTGTCTGCAGTGAGTGCAAAATGGATCAGTCTAAGTAAAGGCACTTTTTTTTTTTATTGCCAATAAGAAAAACATTATTAAAGAGCTAGTCCAATATCAAAATGTCATTTAAAAAGCATACGGTTACCTGTGTATAGTTTTTATTAGCTTTCAACTTTCTTCCATTGAGTTGTTAATGGTATTCTTAAGAATTATGGTCCTATAAGTGAACAGTTCAGTGTCAGTACTTCTGCTGTTATGCATTGTGCTGTTATATAAAAGTAGATTTTTTTTCCCCCACCAAATACCTGGGTTTATTCCCCCATCACATTTTAATAGAAATTTTTGAGGGAAGAAAAATATTAAGCAACAACCAAAAAAAAAATCAAATGAAAATGCAACCTTTTTATATTGAACTTGTGGTCCAATAAAAGGCTGCTGTGACTAAAAAACAATATTGTATAAAAACTTTTACTTGTAGTACTGCTATAAAAGTGACTATCATACTGGTGCTTGCTCCTATTGTACCTAATAACTGCTGTAATTACTTCCTCTGAGGCCTCTTGACCTCTTCATCTCATGCATTAAGCTACAGCTAAAAAATTCCTGGTCTGGCTGTTTGAGCTCCGTGCAGCATTTTGCATCCAACTGAATCAAGTGCTGAGCTCTGGGTCCAAGTACAGTGTGCACTGTTCATAGGGCACTCACACTCTGTCACGTGGTAGCAATGCTGCCTTGTCTATGTAAACCCAAAATGCAGTCTTGAAACTTCCTGTAAATTGGTTATTCAGTGCAAATTCCTCAACTGTGTAGAGGCTTCCATTTCAATTTTAAATTTTGTTGTGCCAAACACTGTGTTGGCTTCAATGTCTAGAGCTGTGCCCCAGACGTCATGGAATCAGGGAATTGTCCTAGTTAGAAGGGTCATCTAGAGATCATCCAGTCTTACTCCTCTGCTAAAGCAGGATTGCCCAAAGCACATCACTCAGGACTGTATCCAGGCCCCTCATCCTATCACTGGGAACCACTGAGAAGAGTCCAACTCAATCCTCCTTCAACCCACCCTTCAGATGCTTGTGAGCATGAAAAAGGTCTCCCCTCAGCCTTCTCTCCTCCAGCCTCAAGAGTCCCAGCTCTCTCAGCCTTTCCTCCTCAGGGAGATGCTCCAGTCCCTCCAGCATCTTTGCTGCCCTCCACTGGACTCTCTCCAGGAGTTCCCTGTCCCTGGGGAGCCCAGAACTGGAGGCAGGATTCTGGTTGTGTCCTCCCCAGTGCAGAGCAGAGGGGGAGAATGACCTCCCTCCATCTACTGGCCACACTCTTCCCTACGCAGCCCAGGATTCCACTGGCCCTCTTGGCCACCAGAGCACATTGCTGGCTCATGGACGATTTACTGTCTACCAGGACCCCTAGATCCTTCTCCTCAGAAGTGCTTTCCAAGACTTGAGAAGTTGAAGGCTGCCATTTCTGCTTCACACTGAAAACCAGGTATTGGTCATCCCTCAGCTGTTAAGGTGCTCAACATAACCCCGGACTCCCCTCTTGGCTGCAGGTTCAGCTACCCCTTTCTTCACAGAGCCGTGGTGTGGCTCATTTTCTCTTCTGTAGCTAAAGACCTCGCTTGAGGCATGGAAGCACCCCTGCACTCCTCATCTGGTGGGTACAAGCTAATGTGTCCTAGCACCCTGGCCAGGAAGATTACATTTCTGACATCTCATAGGCTAAAAGTTGTGTGTTGTTTTGGGTTTTGTTTTCTTGGTGATTGACTGGTTGTTTTTTTTCTTTTTCTTTTTCTTTTTCTTTTTCTTTTTCTTNTTCTGTTTTGTTTTTTTTTTTTTTTTTTCTTTTTTTTTTTTCCTTTTTTTTTTTTTTTTTTTTCCCCCTGTTCTTGACATCTTAGCCTTCCAGTATCTGAAGGGAGCCTACAGGAGAGCTGGAGAGGGACTCTTTGTCAGGAAGCGTAGTGATAGGACAAGGGGTAATGGTTTTAAACTACAAGAGGGGAGATTTAGCTTGGATATTAGGAAATAGTTCTTTCCTGTGAGGGTGGTGAGGCAATGGAACAGGTTGCCCAGGGAAGTTGTGGATGCCCCATCCCTGGAAGTGTTTAAGGCCAGGCTTGATGGGGCTTTGAGCAACCCAGTCTAGTGGGAGGTGTCCCTGCCTATGGCAGGGTGGTTGGAACTCGAGGTCCCTTCCAACACTAACCATTGTATGATTCTATGAATCTATGATCTTCCTATTCAGCTATATTAAGTGATTTCAATGGTAATTGAAGGAATAGAATTTTCCCTCAATTTGGAGCCATCAAAATGTCTCTGATGGCCAGCTTGAGACATACATTTGCATCTGTTTTTCTGGTTTGTCTCATGATTTATTAGTGGCTGAAGAATAACAGACCCTGATTGCTCTGAGGTTATCTCCCCCTCCCTCTTTCTATATGAGTGGAGATGTGCAGCTGAGACATGGTTTGGGAGAGACTGGGGAGAGCTGATAAACGACTGTTTTGAGGTGACATAGTGGTTATGATCTGATTGTACCGGTCAGCAAAACACCTCCAGGTTGTGTTGCTTGGAAATCATTGGGGCAGGAAGGAGCCAGGCAGGGTGGCTGGGCTTGAGATAAGGCTATTAGGTGAAGGATTGCCTGTGGGACCTAAAATACTAATAAGAGCATTTCATTCTCCCACTACAAGGGAGATGTTTGATCATTTGCTTGAGACAGAGGTTATTTTTCTTCTCTATATGGCAGTTCACAGTGGATCATTTACATATTTAGCCTTTACCACACCCCCTCCCTCAGTTCTGGGGAGAGCTGGAGCAGTTAATCATAGAATTGTTGAATGGTTACAGTTGGAAGGGATGTTAAGGATCCAGTTCCAACCCCCCTGCCCTGGGCAGGGACACCTCCCACCACACCAGGTTGCTCAAAGCCCCATCCAGCCTGGCCTTGAACCCCTCCAGGGATGGGGCAGCTACAGCTTCTCAGGGCAATCTGTTCCAGTGCCTCACCACCCTCACAGAAAAGTATTTCTTCCAAACATCTCATCTAAATCTCCCCTTTTCTAATTTAACACCATTACTCCTTCTTCTATCTCTCCACTCCCTGACAAAGAGTCCCTCTCCAGCTCTCCTGGAGCTCCCTTCAGATACTGGAAGGCTGTTCTAAGGTCCCTCCAGAGCCTTCTCTTCTCCAGGCTGATGGATCGGTGATTCATTCTAAATGGCTTAGATGGATTGACAATTCAACCTGGCAAATGCTTTTCATTAAAATAAATGAATAAAGTTTGTTTAGCAGGCAGCTTGCAAGCTTTTCAGCCCATAAACCAAGGGTTGGTGGCTGGGTTGTTTGTAAAAGCCGTGGATAAAAAATGCTAGACAGTTAAAATCATTGTACATTAAAATGTTGATAGTTCAGTAGTCTAACCTTTCTAACAGTTGCATGCTTGAGGCATAGCATGATCTCAAAGCATTAAGCATTTTTGGAGAAACCTGCTGTTGTGGACATTTAAGGTGTAGCGTAGTGCATTGGTACTGAACCAGAGCTTCTTGAACCCTCAAATGCAGAGGAAACAGAAGCAGCACACAATTTGTGTAGCTTCTGGAAATGGTCTGCATATGTCCGATTTAGTTTGGCAAGTTTTCCATTCCTCAAGCAAAAATTACTTGACCCAGAAGTCTGATGGAGATTTCAAAAATGTCTAGAACTTTAGGCCATGATAGCAAGAAATCCAAGTGGCTTTATGTACTTTGTGTTACATGAAGGATACATGTTCAGTGCCTGCATATGATCATTTTAGTATAAAATGGATACCTTTGATGTCATCATGTTTCTTGGCATAATTAATCTGGTCCATATATGGAGATATATAAAGGTAGGAGCCAAAAAGGAAATAAGAAAGCAAACCTTCTACAGTAAAAGGGAGATTTGCTGGAAGGCAGCCACATAGAGAGATGAGGAGGCAGCTCTGGCTCCTTCACTGGACATTGCCTCTTAGATACAAGACATCACCAAAACTACTGGTGAGACACAGCTTTAGTTGAGAGGACCTGAATGGGATGTGACTCCAGGAAAGCTACTACTGTGTGTCTGTGGATCACTTGTGATTGTGGCCATAAGGTACTATTACCATCAAAAGATTTAGGTTGACCCACTGGGTTAGATAGGGCTGCTGGCCCAAGCAGCCCATGCTAACGGTCTTGTTTCCTCCTTTGTGGAGTCAGCTCAGAACAGGGATTTCTTACAGCCAAAGTGCTGAGCAGAGAGCTGACCGGAGCTGCTGAGTATGAGGCTGTACCCTAAACCCCTCTTTGTTTTGGGGCCAAGTACCTCATTCTGTGCCCTTCAGTGTTCACTGCTCTGACCTGAGCGACAGGAGCATCTCCTCTTATGTTGTACAGCTTAGTGGTTGGAGCCTGTGGGAGAAAAGCAGTTTCTTGTAGAATACATCAGGAGTCATTGATGCAGAAATTAGTGATCTCATCTTCGTTAGGATATCTTCTGCTCTTCTCTAGGCTAGAGAGAGGGTGTTTCAATTGCCCATGTAAAATGCGGCAGAGGGGACAGGCTGGATGAAATGTTGATCTTTTTCCAGCCCAGATTGGGCTGTAACTTGGCAACACGAGCCCTCTCTTATTTCAGAGGGAGGTACAGTTAGTAAAAAATTAAGTTGGTAAGACCTCAGCCAGCTACTCTTTCAATTTTCTTCAATTCAGCCCCAGGTTCTCATTTTTACACGGCACTTGAGTATCTCATCATAAAGAGCCCTTCTTATGCTGAAGGTGTGAAACCTTTGGATTTCAGACCATCTTTTCCACCTCCCCTGTGTTTCCACCCCAGCTGCCCAGGCAGTGGCTTTGCTGCCTGAGTTCTTGCTCTTAAAAGAGAACAGTGCTGTCCCAAACAATGAAATCATCTCTGGCTGCCTCACGAGTGCTGTGGACTTCCAGCCAGATATAAACCCTTTCCTGATGTTTGCATCTCATTAATTGTGTTAACATTGGGTTATCTGTGCTCCATACTTACGTAAATATAACCCACTAGCAAAGATCTTACTGGCACTTGATATATCACACTGCCTTTACATCTATCAAGAGGTACCACTGCAGGAGTCATTTCTAAAAGCAGGTTGTGTTCTTGCTCCCATGGGTCACTTTATAAGCCATAAGGAATGCTGGTGGTCAAGGCCAACCATTCAGATGTCTTTAAAGTGTCCCACTGGTGACAGAAAATCACTTTGTCAAGATGACAAATGGCTTACGTGTACCCCATTCACCTTACAGCTTCGCTCTAATGTCAGCTCCATTTACTTGTCAGAAACAGGGTTTGGGTTTTTTTTTTTTTTTTTTTTCTGTTTTGGACTTCCAGCCATTTAAGTGGGGCAGGGGAAAGGAAAGGGTGAAGGAAACACAGACTGAGGAAAAAATCTGCTTGTATGGCTTCTATTCAGTGTATTGTTATAGTTGAGATTCACAAACTTTGGACATAGCAGAATCTGTTTGTTTATACATGTCCAAAACAGAAAGAAGGGAATTTGCTTTTCAGAAGTGAGAACTGTCCCTGCAGGGCTCTGATTATGCAGAAACATGTTTTAATCACCCAGTTTTTTTTGAGCAGAAAGTGGTTGTGCAATTTTAGTTTCTTATTTTGGGCAGCCAATTTCTTTCCAGAGCACCATTTAAAAATAACTGTTTAATTAACTAGGTCTACGCAGTACAGAGAGCATTGTGACGTGTCTGTGTGGAGAAGCTCGGCTCAAACCTCTGAACTCGTGTGGGTGGTTTCATTGACTGCAGTGGTATTGTCGTGTCTGAGAAATCCTGAACGAGGGCGGCTACATCTCACCCAAAAGCAGCAAGGGCCAGGCCACAAAACATGGTCAAAGCCATCTCAAGGACTGTGAAAGTGACTTTGACAGCTTTGGCTTTTTGTTTCCTCTCAATGACTTCCATACTGCTTTTGCTGAGTTTACAAGTCAAAAATACACTTCTTTTTTTTTTTTTTTTTTTTTTTNTTTTTTTTTTTTTTTTTTTTTTTTCTCCTTATACCTACAGCCTTGGCTGAAGTTCTGAAAATCACAATCTAAACTTTGTTTGGGAATGTGGTTGATTGCAGCGAAGAAAAACTTTTTTCACCTGCTTTCTTTGCATCGTTTTTTGTTGGAGGCTTTGCATCCATCGGAAGTTTGAGTGGGTATGAAATAGAGATGCACAGAAACGAGATGTGTCAAACAAAACATCCTTGTGGCATGGCTTTTTCTGAATAAATTCTCCCATGGCTGGAGCCTTCTTTTTTTGTGACACCAACTGAATGAAGCCCACTTGAGGATGGCTGCTGTCACAAGTTGTACATGAGTTAGGCTGCTTGTCCCCTCAAAATGTTGCCTGCATGGAGCAGTTGCAGCAAAAAGGAGTGAGACCCAATGAGCTGAAGGCAGCATTACAGGACCCTGAAAGCCCTAAAAGACCCCTTGAAGGAGCCCTGGCTGAAATGCTCTTAGACCTTGGTTCTTCCCAGTCCTCTACACAGACAGACAAGCTGGTGGCTGCCCCTTCTCTTTGCAGATCGCCCTGACTTAACCTCCTGTTTTTTCCTTACTGCCCCAGTGCAGCCCAGGCAAGATCACAGAAGAAAACATACGCGGGGTCAGCACTCCGTTTACTTGCGGGTTCATTAAAGCAGCAGTGTGTCTGGAGGCCTTCTTGCTTAAATAATTTTATAATAGAAAACAGACTCCTGTTGCTTTCTTTTTGGGCTACTATTTTTCTTTGGTTGTTGTTCCTCAAGCGTTTTGGTCCTGTTTCAAAACTTTCTCAAATTAAATGAAGAGGGGGGTTTATAGAATTTTTTTTTTTTTTCTTTTTCTGGTGCTTTCCAGTTTAAAGGCTGTGCTACTGCTGTGAAACTTCTAGGATTCCTCCAGATTATGAAGGTGGGATTGACAAGGATTTTCCCAACAAAAGCACATTAAAAAAACCCAATGAGTAGATGAAAAATTTGGAAGAAAATAAAAAGCCTTCCCTCTTCTCTCCCCAGCTGGGATCTCCTGTTGCTGCTTCTGGCATGCATCACATCTTTGAGGATACAGTATCATGAGAAAACTGTCACTTGGTGATGTATTAGGGTAATATATCATGAGAGCATCGTTTCTTTAGAGGATATGGGCAGTAAAAGACATGATTTTGGCCAGACAGAGCAGCAGGGGACTTTGCTTTTTTTTCTTCCCTTTTCTTTAATCTACACTTGTTTTTGTGTTGTACAGAAGTGAGTTTCTTCATGGGATATGACTTGTTGCAGGGTAAGTTAGGAGGCCCATCGGGCTTTTTAAAGTCTTTGAGAAGTACATGGCCTCAAGGACTGCTTTGTTCTAAGTTTTTAGAACAGGCTCAAGCCCAAAACTGGAGCATTTGCTAATGCCTAAACCTCCAGTGTAAGGGTTGAGTAAGCAGACTTCAGACAGAGAAGGCAATAAAGATGTAACTTTAGGTAACTATTGTTTGAATCATATATTTGTAGGTTTAGCCTAGTAAAATGGGATGAAACAATACTTGTAGAAAAAAAACAGTCAATGCATCTCTATTAAATAAATGCCAAATGAAGTTCTAATTCATATCAGTAGAAGAAAAAATAGTAGCAGTCGGCATTCAGTCTGTAATAGAAGATATAGCTATCTCCTTCAAATTCTGAACTAATGGACTCAGATTTTGATGTACTATTTTTTATTGTTTTCATGGTTTTGTTTTTCTCTCATTGGCAATGTCTGCTGGAAAATAAGGTGAATGCAGTCTGTAGGACCAAACCAGGATAGTAGTTAAGAATCAGGCAGTTGTTACTACCAGGCAGTAGTTAAGAACTGAAAGTAGAACATTTTTAGGACACTCCTTGGTTGTATTAATTTTTGAGATGGGACAGAATCCAACACCATTGCTTGATCTAGAATGTGTTGAATTCAAATGATTTAATAATTTATTTTAAAGTTTTGGTACAATCTGCTTTACCCTCTATTAAATTAGCTTGGTACTACTTCAGTGTCATCTTGAACAGAGTTTTTGGGGCTAGAATTTACTCAGAGTGTTTTCAAACCAGTTTGGTTGATGGATGACTTGAGCAGCCTCCTCCTTCTCCAAGCCATTCTGTAGCACTGAAGGAGTGTCAGTAGAGCAGCATTGCTCCAGGAGCTGAGACATCCAGGGCAGCAATGCTGTTAAACATCTGCTGACTCCAGCTGTGTGCAGGTGGTCTTGGGATCGAGCTAAGGTAGTGGAAGACTTTTATGGTCTTAAACTTCCTATTCATTCCCTGGGAGAATGAATTCTGCCCCCTCAGCTTCAGTCAGGCTGGATCGTGCTTTCAAGATCACTCTTTTCATTCAACATGAGACAATCAGTGATCATCTGAAAAGTTTTGCTGGCTTATCTGGGTGGCTGGGAAGGCTGGGAACATCCAGTGAAGAGTAGATTGTACGCATGCAGGGTTGGCTCAGTGGGCTGTAACCTTATCTAGCGGTACAGGTACAGGTTTGCATCCTGAGCTTCAAATCAAAAGGAATTGCCTGTGACTGCTGTTTTCTTAGGCGTTGGAAGCAGATTTGGGTGACTGATAATTAACACAAATTCTTTATGGGTGAGGTAGAAGAAACATTACTTTGGTTTTACTGTTGTTTAAAAATATGTTTAAAATTCACAGAAAATCTGTGAAGTTTAAATGCATGCATATTGTGAAATGCAAAGGTGAGACCTCCCATGAGAAGCCCAGTGTGTCCCCCTGTCCTTAAACATGGCTCCTGGACTACTACAGGTAGCTTTTTGGACTACTGTAGGAAGTGAAGATTGTGTCTCTTATTGCTGGAAGACCATCATGTTATTTTCTTGACAGGTAAAGAGTTTTGCCTTTAAACTTACAGCTGAAGAACTCCAGTCCAAAGTGCCAGTTGGCGGTGGAGGCAGGGAAATGGAGAGCTAAGCAGCCTGGATCCTGCTCTGGCTTTCTCACTAACTTAATCTGCAGTTGTGGTCATTTTGTCTGGCTGTGTCTTTGTTGCTAAGCTCATTGGAATCACGGAATCATGGAATTGTCNATCCTCCTTCAACCCACCCTTCAGATGCTTGTGAGCATGAAAAAGGTCTCCCCTCAGCCTTCTCTCCTCCAGCCTCAAGAGTCCCAGCTCTCTCAGCCTTTCCTCCTCAGGGAGATGCTCCAGTCCCTCCAGCATCTTTGCTGCCCTCCACTGGACTCTCTCCAGCAGTTCCCTGTCCCTGGGGAGCCCAGAACTGGAGGCAGGATTCTGGTTGTGTCCTCCCCAGTGCAGAGCAGAGGGGGAGAATGACCTCCCTCCATCTACTGGCCACACTCTTCCCTACGCAGCCCAGGATTCCACTGGCCCTCTTGGCCACCAGAGCACATTGCTGGCTCATGGATGATTTACTGTCTACCAGGACCTCTAGATCCTTCTCCTCCAAAGTACTTTCCAGCAGGTCCGCCCCTAACCTCCATTTGTGCCTGTCATTCTTCCTCCTCCCTCCCTTGGAGCAGGGATGTACTCCTTGAGAGTGCTTCTACGATGTCTGATGTAATGGGATCCCGATCCCAGCTGCAGCCTCAGCAGTTGCATTAATGCAAGCAACTGTTAGAGGAAGAAAGTGCTTTTTTTCCCCCACCACGTAAGTAATGCAGCAGGCTGCTGTCAAGGAGTGCCAGGATTGCAGCAGGCCACTGGTATCACTTGCTGATGGACTGGTGGACAGCATTAAGTGGAAAAAAAAATCTGTTCATTCTATTAGGGGTTTTGAGTGATGTGCCCTGAATGACTTGCACATACTCATGCCTTTCTCAGAGTGGTGGGGTGAGAATTTAACTTTTGCAGTGATATTCAGTGTTATCTTCCAGCAGGGCCTTTGTTTTAATCATATTTCCTAGGGACCAGGGAGAACTGAAATTATAAGGGGGGTGGTCGATGGTTACTGAGCACGCTGCTGCGAGGACAGCTGCAGCCTCCTGCCTGCTTGCCCTCAGACAGGGCAGGTAAGGTAAAGAGATAAGAGGTGATAAATTGGAAGCTACCGTGTGCTCTGCTTAAAAAAGGAAAAAGGGTCTTTGCGGACTCAAATGGTGTATTTTGTTCCTGTTGAAATGTTGTCATTGTTGTCTTAATGCAATTCATGCAGAAATTACGGTCGCATCTTGCAGTGGGCAAGGACCTAATGCTGAGAGTACTGAAGCATATCTTTGGCTTCAGTCCTTTGAGTTGTTCCCTTGAAATCGAAGATGGGCTTAAAATAATAGGACTTGTCTCTTTATGGGGGTGGAGCCTATGCCTTGGTGTTTGTAGGTTTATGTGGATGAACAGTGAGAACTGTCATTTTGCAGAAAACAATTGTTTCACAGGGCAATAGTTTTTCCAACTTGAATTTAAAACCAGACCTGGTATGCTAAACCATTTTTGTTATTGTACCCACAAAATTTGTTTTTGCAAGGAGGAAAACCACCAACAGGTAACTGGAGGGGAACAAGGGAAATGAGACATTTTTCTCAACCACCTTTACAGTGGTTCAAAATATCTGCAAACATCTCTCCTTGGGGAGTGACATCTCATCCCTGAAGTCAGATAGTGAGGCTCTTGCTCAGGCAGAGAAATGCTCATAGGAGACAGCAGTTCCATGGTATTAGCAGGGTTTGCTTGCTTAGATTCATAGAATTGTCTGGGTTGGAAGGGCCCTTTAAGATCCAACCATCAACCGAACTCTGATAAAAACTGTCACTAAACCATGTCTCTAAGCACTATGTCAGCCCCAGCTTTTAAATCCCTCCAGGGATGATGCCTCAACCACTGCCCTGGGCAGCTCATTCCGAGGCTTCAGAACCCTTTCAGTGAAAATATTTGTCCTGATCTCCAATCTGAACCTCCCCTGGTGCAACTGGAGGACATTTCTTCTTGTCCCATTGCCTGTGACTTGGGAGAAGAGACTGCCCTCCCACCCCCACCCCTCCAGGGTACACCCTCCTTTCAGGGAGTTGGAGAGAGCCAGAAGGTCTCCCCTCAGCCTCCTACAGGCTGAACACCCCCAGCTCCCTCAGCCTCTCCTCAGAAAACTTCTTCTCCAGACTTCTCACCAGCTCCATTGCCCTTCTCTGGACCTGCTCCAGCCCCTCAATAACCCTTTTTTTTTGTGGGAAGGGGCCCAAAACCGGACACAGCCCTTGAAGTGGGGCCTCACCAGTGGCCAGGACAGGGGGATGATCACCTTTCAAGTCCTCCTCACCATGCTGTTCCTGATCCAGGCCAGGATGCTGGTGGTCTCCCCTCAGCCTCCTTTTCTCTAGGCTTGTATCAGCTCCACCAATTAAAAGGGAAGCTTGTAAATTGGACCCGAGACAGCAAGTTCCAGGCAGGGAGTGCCAAAGAGCAAGAGTAGTATTTTCAGAAAGTGCCTCAGGATTTGTCTCAGTTATGAGTTATGCACATGCCTGAACCTGTTCTCAAATTCAAGTTGGTCCAAAATCAGAGTTGTTTGCACATGAGCATAGGGGCAGGTATCCACTTGGGAGCCTGGTGCTCCTAAGCTTTGCTGAAGGCCAGAACTCATGGCCAGCACTGGCCCAAACCTTTGCTCCTGTGGCTTGGTGTGGACTGAGGGTAACTCCGCATGCACCTGAGGATGCTCTGGCCATGAGCAACATCTGGCAGAGAGCCACCGGTGTAGCTGGAGAACCTGTGTTTGAGCCTTGTGGTGGAGATGCTGACTCTGTGACTTAAGTGCACTTATTTAATGAGTTTTAAATGGCTTTTTCTTCTCCTAAGGTCATATGTGCACATTTAGAAGCTGCATCTCAAATTCCCCCAGGGTAACTTCTGTCATTGTTTGAAAATTGTTATTGTTAGGGAGAATGGTCCCACAGGCAGAAATTTAAGGACACTCTGAAGTACTTGGTGAGGAGTCCTAGCAGAGTTACTAGTAGGACTGTGATGAATGTAAAAAATGAATGTTTTCAGGATTAGCCATTACTTGTTGTTTGTATTTCTACCTAATCTGACCCTGTTGCTTTTATTTTTTTTTCACTCC